>JACXIL010000179.1:1887514-2487514 GCA_014737365.1 Bombus soroeensis | reverse complement strand
TCTTAAATAAATGAAAATTTGTTAAAGAAAACATCAACGAGGATATTCTGTTAAACTCTTTACGAACAATAATAGTAACTTAATTTATTATTACACTTTCGAGTAACTGCTTAGCTCTTAGCGAATTGGTATGCTCTTTCATCTACTCGAACATTCTTCGGTTACTATTTTGTGGCTTTAACAGCGGTCTCTTGGTGGCGTCTCTTCCGCGCAATTATACGGAATAAGGATTTCTTTCTAAAAAGGATTCGCTTCGAAAAGTCGATCTCGTTTTCGAGGGACGAAAGAAAAGTCGATCTCGTTCCGTGACAATCCTTTCCACGGTAATTTCTTTGCACCTCGTCCGTTCTTTTTCTTTATTGTGAACCCGCCTTTTCTCTTCGGTCTTTTACTAGTTTTTGTGCACGTTGTTGCTGAAAATTTTTGGCTTTGTACCCGCTCCCTTTAACGAAGTCCGCTTAATTATATGACAAGTCGAGCACGGTTGAATTCTTGCAAGGTTCAAGCGTCTAACGATTACTTCTTAAACTATTCTATTCAGTATTCTGCTGGTAAAGCGACCTTTTATTTAAATTAAAAAAACTCACCGCCATTAAAATGCACCGTACCTCTCAATTTTTGATAATATATCCGGTTCGATGGATATTTTCTATGTTTCTGTCTCATAAAATGCCGCTGTATTATGTTTGCGGAATACTGTTATAATTACGGGTAATGTAAGTTTCCAATGTTTGATTTCCTTTTCGAGAAACTTTCAATTTTATATATCATAGTTTTGCAATGCTGCAAATGAATTGGAGTTAGTACACATGCGTTAATATTAGATACTCGACTTCAAAATTATTCATAAAATAAATTTACAAAGAATATCAGAATCAATATAGAAAGCACGAACAGCGTAACTATTAATTCTCTCTTTTTCGATCAGAAGAGAAATTTGAAACAGAAGAAACTTCTGTGTCAGAAATTATTTAACTATGAATCTTTTGACACAAATTCCTTTAAGTGCATAATATCTCAATTTTATAAATACTGAGATTGCTACTTCTTGCATCAAGCCACAGATATTTACATGTAGGTATATATATATATATATTCTATATAAATAAATCTACAAAGAATATCAAAATCAACATGGAAAGCACGAACAGCGTAACTTTTAATTCTCTCTTTTTCGATCAGAAGAGAAATTTGAAACAGAAGAAACTTCTATGTCAGAAATTATTTAACTATGAATCTTTTGACACAAATTCCTTTAAGTGCATAATATCTCAATTTTATAAATACTGAGATTGCTACTTCTTGCATCAAGCCACAGATATTTACATGTAGGTATATATATATATTCTATATAAATAAATCTACAAAGAATATCAAAATCAACATAGAAAGCACGAACAGCGTAACTATTAATTCTCTCTTTTTCGATCAGAAGAGAAATTTGAAACAGAAGAAACTTCTGTGTCAGAAATTTTTTAACTATGAATCTTTTGACACAAATTCCTTTAAGTGCATAATATCTCAATTTTATAAATACTGAGATTGCTACTTCTTGCATCAAGCCACAGATATTTACATGTAGGTATATATATATGTTCTATATAAATAAATCTACAAAGAATATCAAAATCAACATAGAAAGCACGAACAGCGTAACTTGTAATTCTCTCTTTTTCGATCAGAAGAGAAATTTGAAACAGAAGAAACTTCTGTGTCAGAAATTATTTAAATATGAATCTTTTTACACAAATTCCTTTAAGTGCATAATATCTCAATTTTATAAATACTGAGATTGCTACTTCTTGCACCAAGCCACAGATATTTACATATAGGTATATATATATATTCTATCGTATCTGCACGCTACTTCTCCTACATAAAAGATCACCAGAAACCTAGTTGTACCATCTCACGCAGAAAAGAAGGCGAGAAGCAACGCTCAAAAACCAAATAAATCTGGCGCGTTGCTGGCGACGCGGCTTAAACAGGTTTACCTAGAGAACAAAGTACGTACTATAACGGTACCTATCGGAAGCGACATCTCTTTCATCGCCATCCGCTACCCCAGAAGAGCAAGTAGAAAACGAGTTTGCTCCTCTCGCCTCGGAAGAACTGTTTCCCCCCGATTCACTAACTCCGTTCAAATAGCCGGCAAAAATGGGGCAAAAATGGGGCAAAAAGACGTGGGACGGAGAAAGAGAGCTGAGAAGGGAAGGGGAAATCTTTCGCCGATTAGCCGAAGGAACGGTGGATGAATTCGGTCTGAAGCGGCAATTAAGCCAGCCATGCATTTTCTGCAGCTAGTCGGCCAGCGAATTTCAGCCGGTCGTTCCACGAACTCAGAGAGCTGAACGAAGAGCTGCAACGAAGGAGCTGAAGAGGAATTCCTGCAACGTAAGTGGAGACACGGAATCCGATCGAAGGAGTGCGTCTTGGTGGCGCCGTTGCGTCTCTGCGTTAGTCGAGACGGCAGTCTGGGAACGTGCCGTTCCAGGGCGTCCGTTTACTTAGCGGGAAAAAAGAAAGGATAGATGCAGCAGATTGATTGCACGCCGGCCAGGGAAAGGGATCTTACGAAAATGCGACTGCGCTTCGTGGCACCGAGATTATCCGCAACATCGCCTATGGCGCTTGGCCGAACCTGGATGGAACGTGTCCCCGAATGAAATCTCTGTCGTCCTATAATTTAGCGTCTCTTTACAGTTTTAGAGTCTCAGAGGAAGTCTCGATGGCCGCGATGCGCTGAAAGGAACTGGGTCTTGGAAACGTGGAAACTGCGTTTTTGATAGGTTTTGTTTGAAGACTTTAGAAAACAAACGATAAACATCTGTAGTTTTGTTCCGCGGTTTTCAATGTCTTTTGTCTCATGGCACGCATAAACTATAGTAATTACTGAGATTCTGCGACGCAATAGGAAGTGTATTATATTTGATACAAGATAGGGCAGTCACGCTATTTTTATTTGCCAATTTAAGGGAAAAGCAGACAGGTATCGAATGTTTTAAACGTGCTTGCGGCACGCCGATTGTAAATCGCGTGTGTCTAGTTACGTTGAACTGATGCGTACGAAATTTCAATTTTTGACACAAAATTATCGCTGTTTCTAATAAAATTATTTCCATATGCAGACTATAGGGGAGGATATGACAAGCCAAATCTCCCATATTTTGTAGGGAAGCAGTTTTAGAACTCGATACATCGTCAATCGAACTGGTGTTACCAAAATTGTACTTTCATTTAGTTTTGAAGTTAAACGTATGTTTTTTGACTCAACACTAAAATGTTGAAGATGTTATAGTGTCGGTTAATAATAATTATATCTACGTTTTATGTATTTTTCAAAGACCTCATCTTTGAACCTAACAGGGTCGTTTCATTTGCAATCACGTCATTAAAGAATCTCCTGTTTGTAACTAACAAGACTTGAAAAAGATTATTTTTTAATTGGCAATTGGTGTTTCGGGATATTTTGATATATTTCTTTCTTAACTTTCCACTACCAAAACTGCGTAACTTTTTATTTTTCAAATTAAATTCCCTTTTTGACGTATTTTCTCAAGAACGGAATTTCGAGAATACTAATTAATCAAAATAATTTTTTATCTGCCACGTAACTTTCTTTCTAACGGTAGACTATGCAGGTAAAATTTGATTAAAATTGCTTTAGCAGGATGAAGTAAATATAGGTCACGAAGTTTGAAACTTTCCCATAATGATAGCAAAGCTCTGTTCTCGGTTCCCGTAAGATTATCGCAATGCGTTACAAAGTAAAGATCTGCGTATCGATATACACGTACATATACAGTACAATGTATTCAAGTATATTAATTACTTCAAATGTTTCAAAAAATAATTTCAAAGATTAACTCACATCGGATTAACACTTTGATTAAACTTCTCACTATTCCCTATGTACCTACATATATTTATAATTCAGTTTTTTCTTTTTCACCTCGATAGACATTGATCTTTTCCAATGGTACCTAAGTCCCTCTAAACGACATTAACATAGAGTACGCGTAAGAACGAACATACAACTGTCGATTTATTCTTCTCGTTATAATTCCTCGAAATACTTTTACCAATATCATCCACGTAATTCAAATGGTCATGCTACGTGGGACACAAAATTCCAACCATTAATAATCGTTCCCCTAACACTGCAGTACTGAGCTAATTATCAAATTTCATACAAGATTAGCAGCTCTCCCCCCGATCCCTCCTGACATAGCCATACACCCAAATAAATCTAATTACCACCCACGAGAACGACCACCATCGCTGTTATTCGAATCCGAATCATTCCACGGTGCACATTCAAAAACAAGCACGCGATTCATCCGTCGTCAAACTTGGACCCGTATACTCGACGATGTATAGTCTCCAGGCGATCGTTGGCATCATCATCATTGATCCCGATTGTCGCGAGATCGGGCAGCCAGGTTACTTTCCCCGCTTGGAGGGGCGCAATTTCGAGATGAATGCGGTCGTCGATTCGACGAGGCTGGTCGTCGTAAATCGTGGTCCGAGGGTCGGCGTGGCGCGGATTTGCTGCGGCGAAGGCATCGAGAGGCGGCGGGACCTCGTGGAAAGGGAGCCGGGAAAACCGGGCTAGGCTCGTTCTTAGAATTCTGCGATCGAGATAATATCGAGCATTCGGGGCGTGGATTTCCCGGGGGAAGGAGCACGTTGAGCGCTAAAAGGTACACGCCGATCGGTCCGTAGATTCGACGTCTTGTCCCCGGAGAATCCGGAAAATCTGGCCAGGCCGAACCTTTGGACGGAGATAGAGGACGATGAGGAAAGAGCAGTCGCGGAGGTTAGGGAGCTGGAACGTGGTAGAACGACGGAGGAAGAGAGCGATGAAAAGCGGCGTGCAGGAGAAAGGATTGGTGTGGAATAATGGAACGAAGAAGGAGATTGGAGGACAGGAGGGAGGAGAAAAAGAAAGAGCAGCGGGGAGGAAAGTTAAGAGAAAGGATGATCAAGGAACAAAGGACAGCCGAATAGGTGTAGAAACGGAAAAGAGACGTTGGAGCAACGGCATCGGTGGAACGGTTCGGAAAAACAAAGCGAAAGACCGACGACTGGAAAGAAAAGAGGCGACTACGAAGAGAGGAGATCGGCACCGAGAGTCCGAAAGGAATTAGATTTGCTCGGTGCTAGCCAAGCGCGACGAACAGAATGCAACGCGATCCGCCGGTAATTCGAAACGCGTTCCTCGGAAACACGGAGAATTATTCCTTTGCCGCGCTGTTCCTGCTATTGCCACTGACGCTCCCGTTGCTCTTTTCCGCTGCTATTGCCGCTGCTGCTGCTGTTGCTGCTGCCACTCGTTCGTCGTCCTCGTCGTTATGCCCCCCAAAGATGCTTCATCGGATCACTGAACCTGCTTGCTTCGTTCGTCGAGAGTAGCGATCGGCCCTGATACTTTTCTAGCCAGACCATTTCCTATGGGATTCGGAGTTCGGACGAAGCTTAATGATACGCCAGAAAATAGAGGGGATATTGATTTTTTTAGTTGTTTCTCGTTTCTCGTTTCGAAAAGTATAGCTTTGTGGGATTAACTGGCGTGTAGCAACGCAATTGGATCATCAATTTCATGATCTTTGTAACTGTTCAGATAACAAGTTTATCAAGCTTCGAAGTAATTGAAACGTTGTCGTAGGCGATTTTAATGGTCGATGAAACAATCAAGGGGATAAAATTTCTGTCGTATCTTGTGAATTATTTTACTTTAGTGTGACGTTGCAATATTAATTTTCTTATGACACTAATACGTAATATCATTAATGCCATAAATACCATAAGCTCTGACACGTGAATTCGTGCTTTATAACATATCATAGGCATTATGTACAAAAAGTTTGTGTACGATATTATCTAATTATCTAACTATCGATTCTTCTACACTACGCTTTAATGTTTCTTTACATCGCACAATCTCAGGTAGATTTTATTACATCGAATATTAGATTGTTTCGCATGCAAATTTATGAACACGGATTACTTAATTAATCACGATACACGTGTTAACTCCTTATCTGAACGATAAGCCTAATACATGAAAACCACATTACCAACGATGCCTGATAATTCTCCATGTTATTCCTATATTTCCTGTGGATACTTTACTGCGTTACGTAGATGTTTCATGATTCATGATTCATGAACCAAATTTCAATATTCAGCATAGGTATTATGCATATCAGATAACTCTACATATAGGTCTTTTTATTTGGGGACTACATTTACATCTCGAAAGGATCATTAACCATATTGGTTCGCAACAGTCTAAATTTACAATTTAAAACGACTGGCAACGAGATAGATTCAGA
Organism: Bombus soroeensis; assembly: GCA_014737365.1. Lineage (NCBI taxonomy): Eukaryota > Metazoa > Arthropoda > Insecta > Hymenoptera > Apidae > Bombus > Bombus soroeensis. Next base: position 2,481,176 of record JACXIL010000179.1, on the reverse strand, counting down.
TATTGACGAAATTACAAGGTATTTACACAAAAATGTTTTTTCTTATCAATTCTCTAAGAATATTTTCGAAAAGATATTTAAAAAGCTTACAAACCAAACTAGATATGGGCTTATTTCTAGAATATCAATTTCAATCCTGTGGATTTTAATTGATTATTCAATTTTCTATATATTGTTTCATTCTTCTTATTCACAGGAATCTACTTCTAAGCAGAAATCAATTCAGCGAACAGTTTGATAATAATTTTACGACTCGCATGCAAATTTGTAAGTCGAATCTAACTTTTCAGAATCTATAGGATATAAAAATACAAAATGACAGAAAGCATTTCACTACAGCGACTGGCATGGTTATGTCGAAGAACTTAGCCAGTGACTTTTGTTTTTACGTATTACAGTCGAAGCATAGCGTTCTTTTTTTTTTCTCTGAGAAACGTTGGTGAATGGAATCGCCATGTTCTTGCATTACGTTGCCATTTATCGTGCCGATTGTATTATTGCTCACGAAACGCGGTGCGCACTTTAAACGTCGTAATTCATTTCACGCATCGATTATACGTACAACAAACGGTTTTCTTGATAGATGGTAATTGCAATATTGATTTGTAATCCTGCAAATATCGCCATCAGTGTTGGAAGAATTAATACTCGTCGGAAAATCGCTGACATTACTAATAACGCTACCTTACGTGATTTATTACTTTCTCCGGGGACAAATAACGTAATAGGTGTAAATTGAATTCTACAAATTCTGCTTATTACATCAACAAATTTATTATATTATTTATTATCCATGCGTAATACATCTCAGTTAATTAAGATATGTGTATTAATTAGATATTGACCTGTATTTATCTACATTTAACCGATTAATATAAATTACTTAAATAGATAATAATTGAGATCCTTTCCGATCATTTCATTTCCAACCCAATCGTATTTTTCATAATTTTCGTTATAAAATATGTCAAGTTCGCAAAAAATTTGAAAATGTTCTTATTGAAGCGCAGGGTTTTTCGTTTCGATTTTACATTAAACATTTTGTTCACAATTACAAATTACATTACAAATTCTTCCGGTTTGCTTAACATGAAAATAACGTCTGATACGTATCGATCACGTTTTCTCGAGACTGTTAATTCTACGCGAAATTAATGTAATTTGATCTTAAAACAATTCTTAAAAAAATTCTTAAAACAATTTCAAATTGTTTAAAAATATCTGAAAATAGAAGCGTTGAAAAGTCTCAGCTTCGTATAATATTCTTGTCGTACAACAGATAGAAAATGCAGCTTTCGTTATGAATTGTCGATTAATAAATTTTCTAGTTTTTATCCGACAATGAAAGAAGAACGTGCAAGGTATCGAAACATGATCTTTAGCCATCGATAAATGCTCACGCTGTTACGGATCGCCACAGACAGGAAATAGACTTTAAACGTGATAAACGTGGTATAAGCCGTTGCTGAAAGCCCTTGATTTACAAGCTCTTTGAACTGCGTCGACGTCTTTGTGCCCGAGTTTCACGTGTATCAGTCCCTGAGTAGCCAAGGCCTATGCGCGTAATCAGCTACGCTAACGACTAATTATTCGATAAAATTAAGCTTGGCCCTTCGATCGTAAACAAGATGAATGAACCGTGATACTTATTGTCCCTCTTCTATCGTTAGACTTCAAAAGATTTATCGCTTTAGGGACCTATCCAGTGTCCTTCCCCGCTTTAATTAATCCTCTTAGATTATTCGTTTTGCTTCTGCTTATAATTATTACGTTCGTGACTGTTAAATAAATAGAAACTGAAAAATGAGATTGATTTGATGAAATCTTAGAGTGGATGGATTCTTACGACGTTAAATATATTATGATAAATAATCATAGATAACAGATTTTTAGATATCGATTAAAATGGAAAATGGATATATTATATACGGGAATAATATACAAAATTAGGTATCGATGATAAATTTGAATAAAATCCCATTATCTCTACGATTGACAAACTCTGCTGTCTTTTATCAAACTCGAAACGATACGAGAGTGAAATTACTTTTACACAATCGCGTAGTTTCTCTTAAACCTCCAATAACGCGGATTTAATTAGTTCAAAGAGCAAGATATTGCGAGAAGGCTTTATTGGTACGGTCGGTGGTGAACTTGAGAAATACGTAACGGGACACGCGATTCGAACGATAGCAGCGCGGAACAGGTTTGACTCCATTGCCGATCGAAAGACTCCGTTGTCCCGTGTGCGACGATTAAGTAATTACCACAAATTGGCCCCGACATTTAGCCAGGCCTAATATTAATCGCTAATTAGCGTCTGACCTGGCTTAATATTAATCGGTGATTAATTGATCGCGCCGATATTCGCTCTGTTATAATATCTGACCATTTATCTTAACGATTTCGATCTTTGCCACCGGAGCCAAGAACTCTCGATCCACTCTCGATCCATGATTTTATCTACGGTAAGAATCACGCGCTGGATTTCTATGAAGGTTGTTACACATCCTTGTTGCTGCCACGACCTACTGATAATTCTAACATTCAATTAGCGCCTTGAATTATACTAGGGTACACTAGTGTATCTCGTCTGCTTTCGTTTGACAAAATGGCCTTCTTTCGCTAGATATTGCGATTAACCTGTGAAATAATGTGAATTCAGAGGATAGATCGTAGGAGCAGTGTTTTTTAACATCTTCTGTACGAATTACACGTAAAAATATATGTATTTTCCGTGCTACCGGTTAACTGTCAATCACACGAAGATACAGTTTTTTCATATAAAAATGTTGTATCTGAATGGAAATTTTCAAAGGAGATTGCCATAATTAATATAATTTATAATACGATACTTTTGTATAAAATTGTTGTATTTCGATCTAAAATAACGTTATAAAAACGTTGCTACAATCGAAAAGTACTCGGTATATGAAAAAAATGTAATTTTACATACACGCATGCTTTTTAAGTTTGTGATTTTTTAATAAATTTCCATGCTATTTCTTCCGTACGTGTTTTTTTTTTCTATTTGAATTTACGATTCAATCGTAGATAAACAGATATAAAATTGAAACATACTCGTCTATTTGTTACGCAGCCCAGTTTTTATTCTATTTGTGGAAATAAAACGTGGGATTTATGAAACAATGTAAATATCACAACTATGATCTCTTTTGTCAAGAAGCATAAATAGAAAATATGCCTGTAATAAAGGAACGTCCATAAAACACAGTTAAACACGTGTGAAATAAAATAAAAAGAAAGGAACGTTTGTAACTTTGTCATACGAAAACAGCATAAACGAGGAGCGTTATTTTATAATTATAATTGCCTCGAAATTTATTTTGAGCTTCTAACGTTTTGTTTGGAATAAAAAAGATGGACGTGATAAAAACTACCGTTACGCTTGTTACTTTGTCTCTCTTCACCGTGCTCTCTTCCTTTTCTCCTTTTTTTCTTTAAAGTCGAATAAAATGAAATTTGAAGAGCGGTTTTCCCAAATATTCGCGACATCAAGTATCTCGTTTAATTCTTTCCAAGCAACTGATTTCGTAGTATAATCGCAGACATGGCAGTCTTTTTCTAACAAAGTAAAACAATACTGGCATTAAAACCACTGCAAAGGTGTATGTTTACCGTTCCATCTCATCCGTGAGAATTTTAATTTTAATTTTAAGTAAACGCGTTACACAGCGCATCCACGTGTTATGCTTACCAAATAGGTTTATATTTAAGTATAAAGAAACACACGTAACTATAGAAACAGAAATTAACTAAACTTTGATTAAATATCGTAACGCGAATATATTTCGCTGTGACTCGTGTTTATTAATTCTATTGTACGATTCGTTAATTATAATTCAGTCAATTTATGAGTTCATTATAGAACTTTATCGTTGTTATTATATTGTATTATTTTATACTTCCTTTAAATGAGTTATTATATTGCAATATATTGTAATATATTCGCCGAAGATTTGTGTTGAAGAATTAATGTAATATTAATTATTCATATGGATTTATGAAACATTTGTCGATGTAAATACTCGTTTCAATGAAATACTTATAAGATACGTATTAAATATAAGAATATATACGGAGAAATTCTGCATCGTTGGTAATTTCTAGAATTTTTTTTTTAAACTTAGATATTTTTTATTCTTCTGCATGAAAGTAATTAGCTGTTGATTTGATCAAGATGAACGTACACGTGCCAAATGTAAATTGTTCTCGATAGAAATATATAAATTCTAGTAGCGTAAGCGCGTAAAAATATACAACTCACTTAAGAATAGTTAAAAATTGCTAAAGAAGCAACTATCACAAACTCGACCAGAGCTAACAAATGGCTCTTTGTAAACGTAGTAATTATGTTAAACTGATCAATCAGCTTTTTCCACTAAGTCACTGCGAAACTTTCATAATTATCGAGACACAAAACAAGAGATTCCTGTTTCTAAAGGTTACGCGATAACATTTCGCTTCGAACAAAATATCCACGTGTAACACGGTATAATCAATCTTCGCATAAACGTATCTATACAAAATTATTATATATATATATATATATACAATATTATTTTCATCGATCTTTAGAGATTCGCAGATATTCGCCAAATTATCGAACCTACGAAACATTCCATTTTCCAAAACGAAATCTCTCGAAACCAGTGCATTACAATCGTCGAAATCAACAAGCCTAGCCAATCAATCGACTACACGAGAGAGCCAATCGCGAAATATACTTGCCTCACCCCCTTACAAATCCACAATATACCGCGATACAGCACAATACAATAAAGCAAACGCATCTAACGCGTCAATCTAAAGCGCATCGAACGATTTGAAAATACGCTCCGCGGCCTGCCAGGATATCACAACAGTGAGCGAGAAGCATCGGCAGAGCGAGAGATCGAAACAGCAGCAACGATCTCTCGTTATCGTGTCGCACAATGTGTTAAAACGATTGTCCAACAAACAAAAGGTCCATAATTTTACTACCTAAATTTTACCTAAAGCTTTTATTTTTTATTTTAAGTTTCTATATTTTCAAGGATCTTCAAGCAAAGTATGTATACAAATAGGATAACGCGTACAGCGTACATATATGGAAACGATTGTAGACCACTTTCTCGATTGTATTATGCGCGTTACATAAAATAGTTGGAAACATTAGTACTGCGCGATTTGAGACACGATTACGATCGTGATTATATTGGTGAAAGAAAGCAATTTGAAAAAATATATAAAAGTTATATTATATACGTTCAACACGAAATTAATATATCACGCTTGTATAACTCGTAGCTTGTATGTGCATTTTCAGATTTCTTTCAAACTTCACCGATATAAATATCGTAGACTGGTTCCATTACAACGCTAATAAAATTTCCAAACGTTTCGTGTGTTACGTGCGTTACGCGTGTAACACACGTAACATACTCATAAAATATTCATAAGTGTATATTCAGCGTATATTCGTAAAGTGTTTCTACAAGTGTTCAAATACTTTCGTGAGCAAACGCCAAGCGATGTTAGTCTGCTTCACAGTCAAATGGTCGTTTCAACGCGTTCCGTGTCGCGTGGTATCCGCGCGCGCGTGCCAGTACACGGCGCAGAATTCGTAACGGGTTAAACAGAATAGCGCGCGAATGTTATCCGGTGATCTAACCGGCTGGCTGCCACATTTTGTGTATTTTTACACCGCAAACGCGCGTTGCGCCTCCGTGTCTCTTCCACCCTCTCTTCCACCCTCTCAACCTGTTTCCCCCTCTCCATACCGTTACCGTATACCCCAATGTGTGCCAGGTAATTGGGTGTGAAATGAAATCTAACGAAAACCCTTTTAGGCGTGTGCACAGTCGCTCGCTTGTGGACAGAGTAGCCCGGCCCATCCTCTTGCACCTTTCAACCCCCTCCCGCTTTCTCCCATCACAGTGCACCCCTTGCCTTGCACCCCGTCCTTCGTCGTTCCGTCAGCCTCGTACGAGCACTCCGCTTTTTCGCCTCCATCCTTCTCCGCGTATCGTGTGTGTATCGACATCCGAGGCAAGTGTACGCGCGCGCGGATATCGTGTGAGAGGGTGGTTCACGATCAAATAGTTTCCATTTTTTGTCACCGCCATCAGCCGTCCTTTCTCGTCTGCATGCCACAGCGACGGAATATTACGGGACGATGGTTAAACTCCTCGTTCACGCTCTCCACTCTTTTGTTCTTTGTTGCTTTCTTTCGCCGCCAACCCCACTCCTCGAATCCCCTTTCCGTCGCCAGCCCGGGCGCTTTTCCTATTCCCGCGATAGGAACTGTGTTGCTCTCTTTCTCTCTCTCTCTCTCTCTCTCCTTCTCTCTTCACGCTTTTCGTCTTTTTTCTTCCATTCCTCGTTTTTTGTTTTTTCACGTTCTCGAAGCGGAAATTTGGCCGGAATCGACGCGTTTGTCCGCTTTAGTGGAGACGGCTAACCGGTTCCGATTTCTTCTTCTTCTTTCTTCTCCGTTGGCGCGGTTTTCGCGCTGCGTACTTTCGATGCTTGCAATGGGAATATAAATATTTGTCGCACGATGACGCGATGAGAAGGTTTGACGTTGTTCGGCGAGGTGGCTCGTGGTTGATTAAAGGCGGCATATCTTACCATAGATCGGATTGATCGTACGTCTATGGATGCTTATGTGTTTACGAGGATTTTAAAGGTAGCATGATGAACAGAATGTATGTATATGGTATTCATTGTATCATTTGGTAGATGAAACGGAGATTTGCTTGAATTTCATATTTTCACTTGTATTCGTGAGAATGTGAATTTGCATAAACATTCGCGGTTTAAGAATCATCGATCCAGCCTACAGTAGAATGCCTCATCTTTAGTCGGACATTGATTTGTCATTTGTATTGGTACTTGCTTGTGGTTTGACTTTATAAAATGGTATTTTACATTTAAATGAAATGACATTATACTGCTTTGCATGTATTTATACTTTTACATTGGAATTCCAGATGCAATCATTTTGCAGATTGTTGTTCTTTTCTTTCCCGTTAGTTTCATACTATATTAATTCGAAGACTTTGACATTCGCTAAATTTTTCAATTCTCGTTGAAATATTATACTTATGCGATATATAATCATCGTATCTATAATCAAACAACGTCAATAAGCGCCACCTTAATTTACCATAGTTAGAAATGTAAGGAGAGGATCAAATTGTTTGACGCGCTACAAATATTCCAATATTTTCTAAATTTTTATCAATTTCTATCGTGAGAAAATGAATAAAGTTATGTAGCATAAAAATCACCAAATACCAAATTCACTGTACGCCTTCCACCGCTTTCGCAACATTCAAACCTACCAAAAGACTGGAATAAAATTGCAAACCCGGTTTCTCCGTACGCAGCCTCTATATATTTCCCATAACGAAACGATGAATCGAGGAATTTCAGGAACGATCATCCTGGAAGCTTTCAGTGGGACCGAGTGAAAGGCGAACGGGTCACGTTTATACGTATCGCGTTTTACGCGGGTGAAACTCGTAAAAGTTTCCTCGGAGATGCACCGTCAATATGCTTAGCCATTTTTGGACGAATCTCCGCTAAGCTTCTTAACGGATGGGTCGTGTGTACCACGACTCTGTGGCCCCGTGTAAAATGCAAAAAGCTGAGCTCAGCCGTGCCCGTTATTATTATTACGTTAACCGGCGACGCGGCTAGATTGCGTTTTACGCTCGTAAATCGGGCCAGAGCGCGCTTACAGAACCGCGACGATTTTCGGCGTCGTTACGGACCGGAACGAGCCACCAGACGCCGGATTTTTCGGATTTCAACTTTCCTCCCGATGCTCGTCGCCCGTTCCACCGACGAAATTATTCCGCGTTCGCTCGTTTCGCGTCGCTCTCATAGCGATTCGCGTCCTTTTGCTCGTGCCTGTTGCGGTCGTGCGATGCCGTAACGCGTCTGATACACCGCGTAACTGATACGCGCTATTTCAAATTTAAACGAGAAAGAATTAATAAGGTATGTAAATTTTAAACTTGCACGATGTTTGTTACGAGGCGTACCGTTGATCGAGAAAATATTCGAACGGTTATCGCAGAATCTTTTTATCGATGTATTTCGCGCGTTAGGCGAAACTTTTTGAGATTTCGGTAACGCTAGTGCATTAACGATTACGTACGAGTCTCTTCGACTCCAATCTTATTTATTCCGTCCCCTTGGAATTCCGGGCGAAACGCAATTGGAAGGACGCGAATAGACGCAGAATACGTAGATGGAAAGACAGAATGGTGGCTGACTTCCGCTCAGCCACGGCTACCACCTTTTACGAGGCAATAAAACAAACCGAAAGTGGAGTCTAGAAAGCGTCTTTCATCCGGTCGGGACTTTGTGTTACGGCTTTGCTTAAAGCCCCGTACGCAATTGCGTTAAAAACGGGTGGACGATGTCTGATTCTGATAAAAGCAGAATTTACGTTATTCGACCACTTAAAACGTGAAAATCATGTCGTCAAGTTAACTATTTCCCTTTTTCATTTTGAAAATGTCACTGTTCTAACAATTTGAATGTGTAATTTTTGTAGACAATATAATACGTATTATATTTTTCTTTCGAAGCGAATTATTGCGGATAGGACAAACACGTTGAACGAAGTGTACGAATTCGATGAATGGAATCGTAATGAATTTTAGTTATGCTAACGAAACTCAAGTATACTTTGAAATAGAGTTCGAAAACGGTGCACGTTTCATTTTGGTGAAACTATAGAAACATTAGCTACGTTATTAGCTACAAGGCTTTTGATAAATCGTACATATCGATAGATTTTTGTTTCTTCGGTTACCATTGTGAGAAAATACTGATATTCTTTATTGCTGTAAACTAGAAATTACGCAAAACAGTATTTGATTCTGTTTTATGAGTATTACTCTTCTTACTGTTAAATTAATTAATACAAATAGTTATCACGTTTGAAGATGGTATTTTTAACAAAGTAATGTTTCTGAATTCTGTTACTCATGGCTTATATATGCAGCTTACATACATGTTAAAAAATCTGAATAGGATCGTAGCTATAAAGAATCACTTTTACCTTGTAACAATAAAAAGAAGATCATTTAAAAATCAAATTGTTTTTCATATTCGGATAATATCGATATTGACTAATTTCTTGACTGGATTAAGCCTATGTTTCTTTTTTATTTTCAATAAATACAATTTAATTTGACATATACCGATTGATTGCTAAAAATTTGTATCTTCTAAGAACACGAGTCGATGGTTTAAAATTTGGTTAATGGTGAAAACGATTAATTTAGTTGAATAATTTTAACGTTCGATAATGTTTCATCGAATGTTCTTTAAACATGGATAACGAATCGTGTTTTCGTGGCTTAAATTCGAGTTCAATAAAATGTTTCACCCTCTTAATCGATGCGTAAACGTTTTCGATTGGTACCTTCACAAAATTAAATCGTTTCCTTGCACGCTTGATTGCATAGGGATCCAGGAACATCGAACAAAGATCTATAGGCCTTCTCGTTTTTATTCGTTGACCAACGCGTGAAACCGCTTGCATTCATCGGGAAAAAGTGACTCAGTCACGCCAGATTTTCTTAAGAATCTCTTTTAGTGCCGATCAGATTTGCTGCATCCGTGTGTTTTATCTCACAAATATTATACACTTTTTAATCGTAATTCATTTTTAATCGTCATTTTGCAAGTTTCGCAAAAATATTACCTCGTTCGTATATACACGTACCGATAAATTTTATCAATAAATTACTTATCTTGTAAAAATTATACTAGAAATTGCATGTCGACAAGAATGGCGGAATTTTGATTAATAAATCGATATTGATCTCATACAAAGACGTACGTACGACTCTTTTAATTTATTCATTTTGTTTCTCGGTAACAATAGATAAATCGATCCATTTCACTGCACCATCTTTACGTAGAAATAATTTCCATTTAATCATAATCTACTCCTAATTAAATTATGTGTCTATAATAAAAATTATAAATATATTGTCAATTATATACAAGTTTGAAATTTACTTTGTGTGTTTTTGAACAAAAGAAAACGTGTATTTCGCACGTTGACCACTTGATATTCCTTTAAAATTAATATTACAAACATCGACAGCGGTTTACTTTATTATCATAGATATTATTATTAATATCCAAATTAATTTAAACTCGTAAATCTTCTCCCACCGACTGTGAATCTTCTCTCTTGTGAAATATTCGAGTCGTTCGAAACTTTTGACTATCGGTAGCAACGCACGAGTTTCTCGTTCTTTTTTTTTCGTCCCTCGATCCAACGAAAATTTTCACGTTTCGTTATCCATTGTCGAACAGTCGCATCAGCTCCTCCATTACACCAATTATGCGTCGCGCCGTTCATTTTTCCAAGCCTCTCTCTGATTCATCAGAATCTCCTTGGTTCACTGTTTCCGCGGCCCCCAGGAGCGCGCAATTAAGAAGAGATGAACATGTGCAGCGGGCCAACGTTTCGTTTAACGAACCTGGCGAACCTTTTATAACCCGAGAAATACTGTTTCCGGCCGACTGGTCCCACTCGCCGAACGATTTCGTATTTTCGAGGGGTACACGCTAGTTGCTTTGTCGCTGATTCGTTCGCCGACTTATAGTCGACGAGGCGAACCTTCCATAATGTTACATAATAATTATAAAATGAAAATTATGTAACTAGTTGCGTGTTTTTATTAACTTTTATACATTTTTCAAACTTTTCTATTGGCAGGTGTTTGACGCGCGTCGTAACTTTAGAATGGAAAGTAATTTTAAAATAGGAAGATGGTAGATACCTCGTTAATATAATTCATAGTATTTAGATTTATTAATTTTTGAACTATCGATTTTTATGCATTTACGCGGAACGTACAAAAAGTGATGAAATATTTTAAGCAAACATTTAGAGAGTAAAAATAAATCTTTATTTCGGCTTCGTTTCTATGCTTAATAATTTTCCTATCAAGAAAAAATCACTATAAAATTCAATTCTCCTATTAAGACAAATCGTTTTCGGTTTTAGTTATGTAGATACGTGTACAGTCGAAACACACCTAACACAAATGTTTTTAATGCTTAATAATATAAAGATGTAGCTACTCTAAATTCTCCATTCAGCTTTCCAAACAACTGCTTCCTTAAACGCTGCACTAGTCGTTGACCAAAGCTTCAACGCTCTTCTCCTAACTTTCAGCGTCCTTAGCTGTTACTCCGCTCGTGCTCCCTAATAATCCTTCACGTTGAGAGATTGAATCGGCCGTGGATATTATCGAATCGCACGCTCGACGCTCGGCTCGCGCGAATCATTATCCCTCTCTTTTATTTTTCGTCGTTACGAGCCGCGCAATCATCATTGGCAGTGATTTCTTCGCGGAACAGGTGCGAGAGGCGAGAACGATCTGCCGAACGATCGTTACCTTGGAAAATAGTCTATAAAAGTGGGAACAGAAAGAAAGAAGGAAAGAGAAGCGTGAAACAGACGAAGGAACCTTACTATTAATGTTTCAAATTTATTAATATTATTACAAACCTTACTTTTCCCTAATTTCAAAGAGAACATATTATATTTGTAGAGCATGGCAGCATTTCAAAAGAAATAATGACTCGTTTCGGTGGATAAATACACATTTTATTCATGAAACATTATTCTTTTACAATATGTAAATTAAGATTATATTCAAGAACGAACGTTATAATTACAACAGCTTTATTTCTCAGAAGAATATACAAAGAAAGTTCGTTACGTTCTAACAGCAACTTTTGAGGGACTTGGAACTTCCAGTTTCACGTTTAATCTTTTCATCCGAACAAATTGAAACTGAAACTGTTAATAGGAAAACGTAACATGTCGCACCATAAAAGCTACGATTCAGCAATTTTATAAATTGTATATTCTATACACTGCGTCGTAAAAAAAAAAAGAGAAAAAAAGGAAAAAAAGGGAAACAAGAGGAGAAGCTAAACGGCAGGAAAAGAGTTGCAGCGTTGTAATTTACATGTGGACCCATTATAAGGCGTCCGGCGTCGTTATCAGCTGGCAACTTGCGCAACAGCGAAACGACCGTCGCGGCGTCGCTGTATTTAAAACGCATTAAGTAGAACGAGATTCGTTGATTGCTCGGTTCGGGAGAACCCGGTATTTCGTGTAAGTACGTACGTCGTAAACGACGCCTGTTCCCGTGTCGACGAACACACGATAACAGGGCAAATGTCCCTGGAAAAACGAGAAAAATAGAAACGAACGACGATGACTGTCAGAGCGGTCTCCACCTTGAACTCGACGTTTGACAAAGCTGATACGAACGACCACGTCGGGTTCACGCGTATCAGCAGCCTCGCGGAAAGCTTTACCTCCGAACAGTGTAGTTTACTGTACTGATACACCGTAGCCTGTATCTTTACGACCGAAAAGAGACCGAGCTCGATACTTTACCAAACGGAAGAGAATTGCCACTGTTAGTGTTTAATGCGTCGAATTAGATACAGTTTCTGATTGATGTAAATAGAACACCTGTGTATCGGATACATAGCGGTTCGCCAAAGTATTCGAACAATTACAGAAATATTTTACGAACATATTGCGTGTATTTCAAATTTCCTTGGCACTGTAACGAGGCACGACTATCGCGACTGTATTGATAAAACTTGAAACCAATACAAAAATGTGTATTAAAGTTGCAAGATACGTATTGCGAGCATATATTTAGCTGAGGTTATACGTTCGTTTAATCGTCATGTCAATGTTTAATGATTCCTTCTTTAACACTAGAAAAAGGCAGAAAAATCAATGTATTACGAATACGCTAATTAATTTCGTACGATGATCGATTAAAAACCATCGTCCTCAGCTCGTATCCTTAGTGATCGAAAGAAGATCGACGATAAAGACAGCAAAAATACGATAAAACTTTCAAACGTCGATTAATTTCACACAATGACCAATTAGTAGCCATTGCCCCAAACCTCAACATTAAGCAAAAAGAAGAAAGAAGGAAAGAAAAACACGATAACGATCAAAAATCAGCGTGGAAGCGTGCGAGGAGCGTGGTCGTCGTCGCACGAGATCCAGTCGAGATGCACACGTGTTCTTTGAAGCGGCATATGTGGCCCACTGTAGGCTACGGAGATCGTAACGTCGTAACTCGTAACGTAATGCCGGGAACGTCTGTCTTGTAGCAACAGATGCTGCGAGCATGCATAAGCGCGAGGCAGCTCGCATACCTTGGTATCGCCACGGATTGCCGTGTACACGGCGTGTTGTTGGATCGCAAGGGGAGAGAAACGGGCCGTTCGTACGATGGGCGTGTACGCTCCGGCTACCGGTCTTGTCCGCAGGGACGGACAACCGTCTATTACCGAGAATACAGGTGTGAGTCCACCGATCGACGATTACCTTTAATCGAGCTTGGCCCGTTTATCATCGCCGTTAAATATTCGACGGATCATCGGCCGCCCGGTTGACAAGGAACCGCGTGTAAGATTTGCGATCTGCTTCATAACTCGACCGTAATCCAGTTTGTAAGTACGCTTCAGGGGTAAAAAAGTAATTTAAGGGACCGCCAGGTTGCCCGTTTCGCTTCGCTTTCTTTTTCGATCGCGTGATCCGGAGCGCAACCCGTGTGGTACAATGTTGATGGTTTAAATGACAGGTTAATGCCTCTGAGCTTGTATGGTAAAGTGGAGATAATTTCGTTTCCTTCCACGTATGGCCTTTTTGCGCTCTTCTTTCCTTTTTCGCTCAGTTTTTTCTCTTTTTTTTCTTTTTTTTATTTGTTTGGAAGAAGTTGTTTTCCTTTGAAAGTAGAATCTTATAGGAGCGGACGTTTCCTTTTCCTAATGTGCATTGATCGTAATAGGTAAAAATTGTATATCGAGATCAGCGCTTGACCAACGGGTATCCAATTTGGATTTAAATATTATACGAGTAATGACGATTAAAACGGTGTAACGGAAACGAAATAGAAATTGGTAATCATTGATTTTGATTATGATAAAGGGTAACATTGGTTTTATCAAAAGCATCTACGTATCGTTAGTAATTGCAGGGAAGAGAAAATCGAAGCTTGTCGTTTTAAAATGTTTGGTAGTTGTACGTATTTCGATCTCTCGTTCGCAGGTTTCTACTGTAAGATGAGAAAATAAGATTTTCGTGCGTGACGTATCAAAGCAAATTGAAACATATTGTTTCGCAAAGATTTCATAGTTACATCTATAATTGTTAAATTCCTAATTTCAATATTACACGATACACCATTCGATTAATGTAGCTACTTTGCATTTTATGACAGAATTGCCATATTCTTAATAAATCGAATAACGTTGAAAGAATCGACTTCATCTTTTTAATATTTACATCATCTATCATTCCAGCTTCTCAATTATTATCTAAGAAGCATATATAGGATAAAGTCATAGAGAATCTCGAAATCCATGCACGCAACCATGTAGCTCGCATTAGTTGCGTTGTGGGGTGTGCTGCGCATAGATCGGAGGGTAAACATCCCTTTAAATTTGAATCACGCCAGCAGCAACAAGCAGCGAGAGCGCTACGAAACCCCAAAGTTCGTTTTCTGTCGCGAATCGCTAGACGTGCTTCTACCTTCCTCCCTTTCCTCATCGTTTACACACCTTTATCTTCTCTTTCCTGCTTCCTTTCTGTTTGCCCTTTTCTATTTTTTCGTGCATTTTTATAGTTTCCTTTAGGTGTATTCACCGCGCCTTTATGAAAGTTTATTTCTTCGCGCGTTTCACCTTTCCTCGGGATTTGCTAAAACGTAGGTCTTAAAAACGAATGCCAATGCACCTGGAAAAATTGAAAATATTTTTAGCATAGCAAATTTGTAGTTGTTCTAGTTTAAAATTATTAGATAATTATGATTTTATTGTACACGTATTTGATAATTTGTTCGGTATTTACTTTGGTCTGTTTATCTAAATATGGTTTAAGCGTAAACATAATTAATAAATAAATAGTTATAAAGATTTTGATACTGCGGTCAAGCAATTTGAAAATGCGTAAGATGCGATCTTTTCAATTTTCTCCATACACTCTCTACGAAATAATCTCTTACATGCTACGTTAAAAATACCGGAGCAAAATCAGTTATTCTCAACCATCTATTGCAATAACTAAAACGCATAAATTTAATTTGCCTGAAAATTGCTTTATAATTCGTACGCGCTTGATTTATCTCGAAAATCTGCACAGAGCAAAAACTTCATCCAATTATCAGATATTCAGAAGCCATAACTCTTTAACGATTGACGATTGAAAGCGATTACATACGATTAAGCTCTTAAAACACACCAGAAAAAAGAAACGCAGAAGAAGCAAGTACTACGATATTGCCAAAAGAAACCTGCTTGTACCTTAAAGTACTCATTACGCAAATTACGCCGAGCCCTGAAATCGAGTCTCGAATCACTCGAAACTGCTCATCAGCACAATCGAACCTCATCTTCAACGCTCGACGATCTGCCTAAAATTTCAGGCCTCGAAGCAACGAACAATTTGAAATATTAATTCGAAGGGTAGATACATCTTCACGTGAAGAACAAAATTGTCCAAATGGAGTGCGTTTATAAAGCTCGATAAGCGATACATCGCTGTATTATCGCTTATATTACAGTCGAACCAGTCCCACTGTCCTAAGAAAAAGAACGTTCATTATGCTCGCTGTTCTTGCGTTCGAAGACCTTAAGAAGAAGCTGGAACGTGTGGGAAACAAGATTTTCAAACTCAAGACGCAGAAATTAAATGCTCAAGTTATTAAATCAAGTGGTTAAATTGAATTCCACTTAACGATAATTACATACCTTCCTAATATACTGCTCCAAAAATGATTACATCTTATATTTGAAGCTTCATATTCTGATTGTATATTAAAACGACGTGTTTTTGTATCAATGTCAAAAAAATAACAGAATTTTTTAGTAACAAATTAATACACAGATAACTGTACAAATATTATGTTCTATGAATTTTATAAATACGTATAACAATCACAATTTTATAAATACGTATATTCCTTTGTCGCTTGGTTATTTTTCCCTAAAAAAAAAAATTAAATTTCTACCTTAATTTAACATTATACCTTATCGTATTATAATACAATACTGATTAAAATACTGTACATATACGTACACGTTCGTTTACAGTATCGCTCTCGTTATAATCATCGATCTGTAACGCTCGATTATCGAAAATTATAGAATTCCAAGCAACGAATTTGTAACGTAATCCGAAACAAGAATTCCGATAATTTTTCACGTAAAGAAAAAGGTTGTCCAAGTGGAGGGCGTTTATAATTCTCGATAAGCGATACATCGCTTACATTACGGTCGATACAGTTTCACTATTGGGTAGTCGATAAAGAAAAAGGACGTTCATTGTTCTCGGTGTTCTTGCGTTCGAAAACCTTACAAAGATCTTCTCCGAACGAGTGGGAATCAAGATTTCGCTTGTAGCGGCGCTTGAAAGATCTTTTAAGTGGTTCCGTTGCAATGGCTAACCGAATAAGAACGGGACGCGATGGAATTTGTTCTCTTTGGAATTTCATTTCGCGCGAACAATGAAAGCTTTCGAAGAGTAGGAGCATCGCTGGTTACTCTCCCCTTTTCTCTCTCTCTCTCTCTCTCTCTCTCTCTCTTATTCTCTCTTTCCCTGTTCTACCATCTATTTTTTGTTCTTTTTCTTTTTTATTATTTGTCACTTCACCGATGGATATCGATCTTGCTATTCATCGCAAGCGCTGCTTATATGCATATCAATGATGAAAGCTCCAGTCAAACCGATCGCCGAGCGCGAAGAATATATTTTCGATTCGTTTCGACGTGAGTTATTATCGGAAGGGTGAAAAAGGAGAAACACTTAACGATCGTGAATTGACTCGTTGCGCAGCCGTTTAATGCGACCGGGTTAAAACTGATTTTTTTAACGGGAGATGGGGAAATAAACAGAGTAGAGGAAGTATACGTTAATTTAAGTGCAATTCTTCGTTTTCTTCCTTGCTCTTAGAGTCGAGTATGGTAAAAATAATTAATTTTTATCGAACGCGTTTCATTAGATATTCTTGTTACTTTCTTCTTTTGTTTTCAATTAATCGTTAACATCGTATCGATTACAAGATTGTTGGCGTCATCTCCTAAAAAGTACATTTCATCGCGTGAGATTACATTTTGTTATTTAGATTCTATTATATCTGTTTCGCGTAATAATTTACCAACTGTTAATTAGCGAATTAACAAGTTACAAATCGAAGGTTGTGGGCTTCTTTTCTACGATTTTACTCGGTTTCAAATCGAACAAGACGATCGGACGACCTATAACTCGACGAGTTTGCTTCTAAAATTCCATTTGCTTCGTCGCCGTTATAAATCTTCTCGTAAATCTTTCGAGCCATTATAATCTTCTTCGGTTCCAAAAAAATTATTTATTTTCTCATACGACGCCAAGTATACTTTTACTAACACAATGTCCCGACAGTCAATCCCCACGCGACAAACACGGAATCTACACAGTCTGGAAACATCCCTTCGAATAACGCCGCAAAATTTCATCAAAATTCCTTTCATTTAACCCCTCTCCTGGCGAAAGAGGGAAGCAAAAACGAGAAAAGGAAGGTGGAATCTTCATCGAGACAACATCCTGGAATTCGTTGAGCCGCGTGTTTTCGCTCGTGTCTGCCAATCTTTCGTCGGATAGAGAACGCGCGAGGGACGAGGCAGTGAAATAAAAGATCGGCCTCGCAATCCCGACGAACCCCGTATTTCTGAAATCGCTGTGCCTACGTAATGAGCGCAGACAGTAGCGGGTAAAACGCGCGCGTACAAGCGGCGTGCCGTGAAGTTAATATACAGAGTTCTTTCTCCTCTTGCTCGCGCTCCTGGCTTGCTTCTTCTGCCTGCCTCTGTTTAGCCTCGCTCACAATAAGGAAGCAGTGGCGCGGGTCGACCTTCAAAGATTGCCGGTGCTGGCCGCCGCATGATAATTATTATCGCGAGCGCACGTTGATCCGCATGTATGTACAATGTACACCTCGTCCGTGTATGCACGATGGTATAATTGGTGGTGGATATGCAGCGAGCTTTTAGCGCTTCTTTTTATTAATTTTTTTTTTTTTTTTTTTATAAAGGTTTTTATCGTAATTCGACTCATAATCTTCGTTCAGTATAATTCGAGTGGGGATTTTTATGGGAAGTTTAAAGATTCGGAACAGAATACGTATATAATATAGAAAGACAGAGAGTACTTGTTATAATTTTTAACAGGTAAAACAAAACTCTAAGTTTTAGTTCTTAAGTTTCAATCTGTTGTTTATTTCTTCGGTTTTGCTTGCCATCGAATCGAACGAAGGAATTAAATCGAAGCAGTGCACGTGCGTTTTTTAAATCGCTGTAAAGCGAATAAATTTTAACGGAATAAAAAATATGCGTGAATTTTTCGCGTAAAAAGGCGGCTCTGTGCATCGAGCACGGACGAGGAAAGACGGTTACGGTTCGGAACGCATCCGTCCTCGTGTGCAGATGCACGCACGCGTGCATTCGTGGGCGAGATGCAACGGTAGACAGCGTTTGCATCATACTTTTATCGCCTAGGTTCCGTCTTCCTCCAATTTAATAAAAATAACCGGAAGTTGTATCACACCGGTAAACCCGGTGCGAACACCAGCGTAAAACGCTGCATCTGCCACCGTTTCGACCTTTCTGTTCTGTACTCGATTATTTTGGCTAAAATAACCTACCGTCGAATAAATTTGAAATTTAAAAACGATAAAATTTCTATACAAAAATACAGATAAATAATTAATTAATATAAAAAAAACTATTAGTAACAAACAATCAACGTACACAAAGTTTATGGGAAAGTAATATCCAAAATATAAAAAAAAAGAAATGCTCGCAATCGGTATAATATTTAGAGAATAAACTAAATCTCTCTTCTAGAGTCCCATTTCTTTACTCGGTTCCGCAACAAATTATCAACATCCGCGACCTAACGATCGCAACCAAAATTTACCTTACTAAACCGTTTCCTCGTCGCAATCTTTGCCTCGCAACTTCGATAAAACGTTTACGAATCTTCTCGCGCCTCTCCCAATTCCACTTAAAATTAGCGACGCGAACTTGCGTTCGATTCCTCGAAGCTTCACGCGCGAACCGTGACCGAAATCGCGATGAAGACCGTCTATGAACGGTCGGATCTCTATCGGTACAATGTTCGGCGAGTCGCTAAAAGTCGAACAGCTCTCGGACTGAGTTTCGAGGAGCCGCAGGTCTCCACGGTGGCAATTTGGCGTCGGTTTACAGACGGGTGCCGAGCTATTGCTTTTCGCGGAGGAAATTCCAGAAGGCTAACGCCGCTCCTAACGCGCATACCATAATGATCGGTTGGCTTTTTTGCTCTGCAACTATCCAGCGAGGAAAGGTCCGCGCTGTTGTCGATTCTGTACGACAAACCGATGCTCCGACTCTCTTTTCCACTCGGTTCCCCACCTCTCGCCGATCCGTTGCCAACCGTTAAATCGTTTACAACCTGGTAGCTTGTAAACGAACGACCGCGGCCTCTGCGAACAGATACCCGCATCTCTTCGGCTCTTCTTCCTCTCGCCACGATTAGCGAGGCCTTCGCCAAGGATTTACGAACCGGAGATCGAAATTCTGACACTCGTGCGAAACGATGGCTCATTGTTCGCCGACAAGATTCCGCGCACTAGCAAGAAAGTTTCGTCAGTTTTGCTTGATCGACTCTGCCACGTTTCGCGGTCTTACCTCGAACTTGCATTTTTACGTCGTCAATGACTCGTTGCTTGGGCTTGGCAGAGAGGGGGAAACGTGATGTTCGGCTCGAGGGGAGGTTAAAGGCAAGGGCTGTATTTTAAGAGGGTGGTTTCGGATTGAAGTTGATGTTAAATACGTTTCACTTCGGGTGTCAACCGCGTGGATGGTACTTGACTATTTGCATTGGCATAGCTTTTTCTTCGAACGTATAACCAACCTTCGTGCAAGGTTACTTTATTCGAAATATGTTTTTATTTTTATTTTATTTGGATTCGCGTTACAGTCAATTCTCTCATTGAGAATTTTAAGTAAGCCTTTATTCGAAATAGATGTAATATTTTCTGAATTTTTAGAAGATTGATCGTAAGATTGTATCTTCTTCGTGTGATGACTCTTCGTTCCAAGGAACGATCAACAGTATGTAAAAATCCAATAACAAATTAAATATCCTTCGCGTCGTAATACATCAGCGACGATGGAGAACGATGACGATTCATCAAACAATCAGAGCCCTATTTTTCAAGGATTGTCTATCCTTTCCTCTGTAAATCCGACCAAAAGTGTATTCAGGTCACGAACCAAAAGAATTAAATTCCCTGGACACACATAGGCGCGCCCGCGCTATCCTCTATTTCTACCACGTTTTGATGATTCGCGTTAAAATTGAAAAACGCTCTCGATTCCGTTAATAACCGAAAACCGCTGCTCGCGTGCTCCATTGCCCTGGTACATACGCAGGCACAGAAAGCTGCGTTTCTTCACCATCTTACCCGCCTCTTTCTCTTCTTCTGCGAAAGGGAATATGACTTACGCGAGTTTTTGCTAACGGTTAAGTCATTTACCGGCTCGTATTCTGTAAACGAAGCCTCCGCGAAACTAGAGGCATGCTTTTCAGCGTGCATCGGCCGTTTTCTCGTCCCTAATGACAGCGAATGACGGCCCGTGTAATCTGTGTCCATTAGGAAGGGAGGTCGACGGGATGAAAATTGTCCTACGTACGATTTAGTTATTTCACTAATTAGGTAATCAGCCGGGTGTTAAATGATAAATACGAGGATTTCAGCGCCAAGCCGCTTCGCGGAACGAGGCGCAATCTCGAGGCGCTCGGGTACCTACCTTCGTGCCTGATTGTTTCTCTTCAAACAATCGGCGAAATAGGCCGACTGGCCTGTTACACGCGCAAGCATCCTCCACTCCCTTCTTCACGGTTTATTTTCGAATTCCTTCGCGCTACCGCACACGCTCGCTTATAATTTTGGTGTTTTGTCGGAGATTAAATCGCTATATTTGGACTGTTCCAATTTATTCTTTTTCTTTCGTGTCATCGATAATCGACGAGAAGACAAAATTTCACGGATGACTCGTTAAGTTAAACAAGTCGTGAGAAACGATTCTGTACGCGTATGCACCGATCTAATAAATAAGTATTTTCTTTAACTATAATTACATTTACAATTAGTTGTACATAGATAATCCTTATTAATATATGAATATATTTTACTTATATATATATAATTATCATGATCAGAATAGAGGCGCAGCTGTTCAAACGATTTTATCTCTTATTTTATTACCCCGGGTAATCAACACTTTGGAACAGCTTTAACAAGTTATATACATAAATCACGTATTTCACGGAATTGTTAGGTATGATTGTTACGATTACTACTATTATGTCCATTATTGTTATTATAGCTATTAGCTACTATGTACACCCTACATTCACCTCGCGTCCCCTATTTGTTTCCTCTTATTAAATAAGTCTGAACGCAATCTTATAATCGTGTTCGACGATTCGCTGTAGAATAGATTAAAGATTACTAAGAATCTTCTAATTGGCATAGGAACAACATGCATTAATTTACAAAAAGAATATTACATTCTGTGCAATTTTTAAATACCTTGATAAATTACGACGACAGGAAGAAGTTACGATTGTCAATAAATTAAGAACATAAGGCGTTAGAGCTTAAGCGGAGGATGGTTAAAGTATCTCAGATCTAAGTTTTTATATGTAAAATTTAAATGAAGAATTACAAATTGATCATCTTGATTACTCTGGTGTTAGTTGCAGCGTAGAGTAACTCGCCAATAGCAAACCCTACGTAACGCCTAACTTGTAACCCAAGTTCCAACTTCTCCGATCCAAGATCGATGGATTTTTCTGTAAATCCATATTTTTGAGCATACGATCGAAAAAGTAGTAGCTCGGTAAAAAATTGTTTTACCCACCAAATATTATTAGAAAGCACCATAGTTTGAATTTTTCATATACTTTTTCATACTATGTGCGCTCTGTGGAATTATACACTTTCTAATTTTCCATAAATGCATGAGAATCTACAGTCTACTAATAACAAAGTCCTACACTACGCGCGTTAATTCGGATCAACGCGGAAAATTTCTCGAAAGGAAAAAGCGGATGACTGGCGGGATTGCGGGCCGAGGATCGATAGAGGCTGCCGTCAAAATGTCTATCTTCGATCATAATGGCGGAAGTCAGGCCGAGATGTTCGTTTATCGCGCGGAATTAACCGAAGATGGCAGGACTCGGTTGCTAAGTCCGCGGAATTGCGCTCTTCCTGTACATCACGAACGATGCGTATCTTCTTCGTTCATCCTGTAACTTCCAGGAAAGTTGGCTTGTTCACGCACTGCGAAACGTGTGTGTGCACGCGCTCCAGGTAGAAGGAAGTAGTTTCGAAGAAATCAAAAATTTATTTTCTGTCGGGAAGTTACTCTCGCTGGAACATCGCAAGTTCCTTTGTCTGTATGTTGATATAGTCGGCGATAAAAATAAATGAATAAGTAATGGAAATAGATATCAGTGATGGTTAAATACCACGTATAGCTTGTTTATTATAAAAAAAATGTACATATTAATTTCTATCATTTTCTAAATAATCTATGTACTATAAGGATATGTAATAAATAAGGCGCAGCTATGTATGTACTTGATATCATTTGACAAACTGATACTAGTTTGATTCAACTTCATTGACATTTACTTCCATTACCTTTCTACTTATTTTTGTTTCAAACTGTATACGTGTATGCGACACGATGTTGATCGATACGGTGTGTATTTAGAACAGAAATACACAATGCATCTGGAGGAGTGGAGGATGTAGAGTCGCTCGTTAAAAAGGATTACACGTCTTGAACACGCGTCCCTGATCGGAAACATGTTTAATTAGCCTGAAGCTGTCGAACGGTATATCCTTTCTTAATTATCACGTGAATCCGCTTTTCCGTTTTATATAGCGCACGCTGTTGCAGCTGCGCTGCCGCGAATGTGTTCAATTTCGCACCTCAGGCGTATAGCTAACCGCTATAAGCTTGTGTGTCTCACGTGAAACTTAAAATTTCTGTATAACGACGTAACAGAATAATTTTCTAAATAAATTAGTCTAACATCCTTGATTTATAATATTTTTCACGTGATTGTTTCTTTCAATGGTTTCTTTACATTTCCACAGTTTGTAGCTCTTTGCCAAACTTCATCCTCTTCTTTCGCGTGTTTCTCTTTCAGCTTCTTTTTAATTCTCCAATATGCTACTGTTAATTATCATTCGTAATTAACAGAAGTTACACGCATATATTGTACGTAATTCGAACACGCGAACTCAGATTGCAACGTTGAAACCCGCGTATCAACGTTCTATACATCGTTCCATGTTTGAGATTTCATCTTGTTATATCGAAACTCGTGCATCGTGTTCGATGTATCGCATCGTATTCGCCAAAATAGACGTAACGACATTAGAATTTAAACTACACAGCCGCTCGTCAATATATCATATCGTCTTAACGCCCTGTACACTAGATATTTGCTATGTTCAGTGATCAGCTATTTTCTTCCATCAAATACATTTACATTGCGTTACTCGTAGTCTGTTAGCAGTGAAAAATCGTACTAAATATTTAAGTTAAAGAAATATTAAAAAATTGATATATATTTTGCGATTGCCTGTGTAATAACTTCAATACGTTTCTAAACACTCTTCGAAATTCCTAATGTCGAAGTAATTACTTCAAGAAAAACTCTACATCTTTACCTTTGTATATCCGTGACTTGTAGACCGCTTGCACAGAGAATAGAATTTAGTGAAACAAAAAATTGGAAATAAGGAGAGGTCCATATTACTGTACCCTTGAGTATAAATTATGTTTTGTGCTACAAGGTCTAGAAATAAAAGAGCTGCAAGTAGATTTCTATTGCTGTTTCTCGTAGCTTTCAGCTAGAGCTACGAGCTTATCTTTTCGATAATGTCCTCTGCTATAAATATATGAACGTGTTCCCTATCACGGTTTCTTCTATTGTATTGTAACACTGTAAGAGTGAGGATCTGGATCAGCATACGCTATACATTATACTTATGCTTCTACATTATACGTATACTTATACGTTTATTTATTTCAATATATTTTTCTGTTACAAATTCATCCACCTGTTCTTTTATCAGTCAACCTCAACACCTAGCATAGGCATCAAAGTGCCAATCAGCCGCGAGATCGTTAGGAAATTTGCACTTCGCGTAAAGAACGCGACGTGAGTTATCGAATGTAGCAACGCGAGTTGTACGTTGGCGCGTGCCAACGCTATTAGCTTCCTAGTTGCTGTTATATTATAATAGAGTCTCGATTATTTGAACGTCTATTAGCCAGGAAAGCGAGTAATTACCGCGAGCGCGTCATTAAACGCAGTTTCAAATATTCCAGCACGTTCGATAACCGCACGCTTGATTTTCCGTGCCGCGTTCCGCTATTAACGAGCTATTAAGAGATTTGTTCTGTTCGGGTTTCCGGCGTTTCTTGGCTGCCCCGTTGCAGATTTGGTCGTAACGGTGCTACTACGCGCGTGGAACAGGTGCGCGTCAACGTGGATTTTGTTTTCTCTTTTTTAATGAGATTTCCCGTGTCGGAAAGATAATTTAAAGAAGGAACAGAAGGCGATGGCTCCTTAATTATTCCTTGATCAATATTCCTTGGTCATGTTAATTATTCGTCCAAGTGACATTAAGAAACTCGTTTTGATTAACGGTTGTCGCTGGATGAATGTTCAGAATGGAAAGTGCCTTCTCCGTATGAGACGACGTTATTTGGGCGTTTTTGTCAATAATTTAAGAGCAAGGAAATTTTTTCCGCTACTCCGATTCAACATCGCAAGTCATGTTTTTCGGATTTCACAGGAGAGTAATCTTGACAATTTTGTATTAAAAATATCAGTCCGCTTATATCAGCAATACTATATTTTTTATTTTTTCGGGTTAGATATCGATACTCGTAACATTGTATCTACCACGTCAAGTTAATTTTTTTTTAACCACCAAGTAGCATAAAAATTAGCCAAGAAAAACGAATCTAGCTTTCCGTGTAATCATTAATCAGTCTCGTTGAGAAAAGTAGAAATTTGAGCCGGCAAGCTTTCTCCATTATCGCTGAAACAAAGTCCTTTTTCGACTCTCTAAACGATTATTTTATTTATTTATCGCTTCAAACGCGATTATCTTCCCCCTCTCCCGCACCTCAAAAAAAAACACGTTCGTCGATCATACTATCCCGGGACCAACTATAACAGGAAGGAAAATGGGACGGAAATACGATCCAACCACAAAGCACAGTCTGTCCAAAAAATTTTTAAACGTTCAAACTTCATTCCCGTGCAATTACAACGTTCTGGCCCGCCTCACACTCGAGGCTAATCTTTTTTTCTCTTTTGCTTTTTCGTTTTCCGCCTGGAAAGATCCGCGTTTCCCGATATCGAAACGCGTCGATAGCCCGATCTGTTCCCGCGTCGAACGACAGATCGTTGGTGTAATCGATTTAAAGCGTTCCGCGGCAGATAGAGCCGGGAGTTGGACGCGGAGAAAGAAGAAATAATTATTCCATGACCGAGTACGCGTATCGAACGGCTGGTGAGGTCACCGAGCGGTTATCAGGCCACAGGTCCAATCAATTACAATGTTGTGCATGTAGCCTAGCTGCTCTCGTCCCTTGCACATCAGCGCAACTCCATCGGAAATCAATGAAATCCGCCAAAAACTACTCCGTTATTGATACGTCCGTGGTTTAAATAGCACGTTTGCTATTTCCTGATCATGGTTACCACTTGCGAAGAACGTACTGTCTTGTCGAACGAGAAGCTTAAACCTTTTGATGCGCAGAACGTGAATATAAGAAGACTATATGGACTATAGATACCGATGATAATGAGACAGATGAGTATTTGTTATATTTGGTATC
The DNA here is from genome assembly GCA_014737365.1 of Bombus soroeensis. Taxonomy (NCBI): domain Eukaryota; kingdom Metazoa; phylum Arthropoda; class Insecta; order Hymenoptera; family Apidae; genus Bombus; species Bombus soroeensis. The sequence continues at coordinate 2,455,124 of JACXIL010000179.1, read as the reverse complement.
AGAAATGCAGAGACACTCGAAGACAAAGAGACGATTATTCTTTAACACTAGAACTACCGATAATTAACACGAAGCTATTTCTACCAAGACCAGTGAAAATGACTGGTCTTTAAAAAATACGTAATAATAGAATATTTTTTATTTATTGATTTATTACTTGCTTACAGAAGCAATTCCATGTTATGTAGTACATTTTTGGTATTATTAACCCATCTGGAATCCCTAAATGAGAATTGGCATATTTATAAAATTGTAGAACCAGTCGTTTTGACTGTTGTGGTATTTCTAGCGTTAGCATCTAGCGATCTAGCGATCGATCCGGAATTTTCCTGATAACTGATATCGTCATATCGAATGATACGCGGTAAAAATTTGAAAAACGTGTGGCAAGTTGTACAGAACGAGGAATCTGGTTAATTGGGCTTCGATAAACAGATTGCAGCACCCTTTTACGCTTTGACAAGTACCAATCATTTTGACCGGTATTGGCATAAGTAGCCTTGATACAAAATTATTTTCAGCTTAAATATATAAAAAAGAAAATAAAATTCGTTATATTATTATTTTAGTTATCGTTGCGAAAGTCATTACATCATTGTGGAAAAAAATATAACACGAAGTAGGAATTTTAAAATAAAATTGTAAAACCGGTCAATTTGACTGGTGTGGTAGTTCTAGTGTTAAATCGATCATCTTGAATTCTTTGTTATTTTATTATACCGTGAAAGGATTACCAGTAGATGATTAATTATAACGGTTGTAGCTGTTGGTTTATGAAAAATGTGAAAAACAGAATTAACATAATGCATATATTTATAATATATATATATATATATATATATATATATATATATAATATATAATATATATATAATATATATATATATTATATACATCCCCAAAAATCCATGACTGTCAATCTATAAGGTTAATGTAAAAAGTTAAAAATTAGTCATTTCGATCGTTTCAATAGTTTTAGTTTAATAGTTCTCTAGTGATACTAGTGTTAAATCGAGGTCAATGTAGGAACATTTTTATTTTCGTTCGTACGAGTTACGTACTACGATTAATTAATTACACAAAGAATTTCAATATTCATACATATGTGTATTATATTCGTGGAAAGTCGTGGAAATTTGAAAGTGAGAGTCGGAATTCAAGGAGACGAAGTTTGAGATAATCGAGTCGTGTTCAGTGAAAGTTATTGAAGAGTTAAATTAAATGGCGAGTTATTTCTATTTTATCGTTATATAATATAGCTTTTGTTATTTTATATTACGTTTAACGAGGAGACTTCCTGCAAATTTGTATTCTTATGAGTACCTTTGAAAGAAAAAGATCGCAGTAGTTTGTTTTTTGCATATTACGTAGATCGTGTAGATTTTAAAATTTGGCCTAAATGCGTCAACGTGTACTTACACGATACTACGTCAACATATCTGCGATTCGACATTCCTACAATATTTCCTCGTTATCAAAAATTACTTCGATTCGTGTGCAAAAGATCGTTTTCAATTTCGAATTGATCGCAACTGAAAGAATTAATAAATTCCTTGTAGATCAACTTGCTCCATGAAATGTATCGTCACGGTAGACTAAACACTTTTTCGCTGCCAATACATACGGTCTCGAACGTGTATTAATCAATTTCGATGTTATGTTCAAAACTTGGAAGAAATATTCGATAAAATAGCATTGGTATTGGATGTATATAGCGTAGTGCGCGCGGCCGTGTGTTTGCGCGTATGTGAAAGAGTTAATTAACGAGATGAATTTGATGGTCGATAGGCCAGTGTTTTGTAGATGGACGTGACTGGAGAAAATTCAGGATGGATCGCCGAACCAACACGAGTGAGGATTTTTTGAATGAATTAGTTTTGCTTCTGTGAGATACATAAAACATTGAAAGGGTTTCACGATAGTTTTGTTTGGTAATAAAATTTAAATCTTTTGTTTCCAGGAAGCTTTTTTATGAAATTTTTGGTTATGAAAGTGAAGCAAGATTTTGATTACGCGTAATATTCCGAATGGTTCTTTACAAAATTCTAAGTAACGAGGCAATGAAGAGTATTCGATAGTTGCGTGTGTCTTAAATTTCCAATTAATCTGCAAATTATAATTATAGAACTGTTTAACGCACCAAATTATTTCGTCTTCTCCTTTGGTATTTCTTTCCAGGAATTTTATCTTAACGATACGACGTATCTTCCGAAAACCTCCGTTTAAAAATCGCCTTAAACATCTACTCAACGTTCGAAAAAGAGGCATTCTGTCGGAGCGCTAATTACAAAATCGATCAGAGAGTCAACCATTTCACAAAGCCCTTTGTCGCAATACCAGCGTCTGCCACAACGCGAATACTTGCGTCACAGTTTTCCTCGCATGCGTCATTAAAGCAAATAAAGGAAAAAATACACACGCACACCATAGCTTCATACACGCGCGCACTCGCACATACACCGTTACTCGCGTGTAAAGAAGGGAAGGAAAGAGAAAAAACATACATTGTCGAGCGAATTTGTATCGCGTAATCGTTTCACCGGGGAACGATCAAAAGCGCGAAACACCGGTGAAAAGATCGCGGAACCGCAGCGAGAGGAAAACAGCGCGTTCCATCCGCGACAAAAGACACTTTCATGCCGCGGCATTTACGCGGCTACGCGCTTTTCGGCGGAGGGAACGAGAGAGTGGAAATAGAAAAAGGAAAAAACTACGAGGAAGAAGAGAGAAAGAGAGTCGAACGGAAGAAGAGAAAAAGCGAAAGAGCAGGACACGGGGAACAGTTTACAGCGTTTCATTGGACAGCGGTGTCTAATGGCACAATGCTGGTCCCGCATTTTTTACATAATCTCGAGAATGGCGCCGCTCCGTCGACCGATGGCACAGAGTATACCGGTGCTCCTTTTTTTCTCGACGGCGACGGCGCAACAAAAATTGCCGGTTACACGCTCTAATACGTTTTTTCGTGTCGTGCTCATTGGAGAACGTCGGTCGCAGCAAAATTTACCAGAAAGCCATGCACCGGTCCGCGCGAATTCCCATTTTTTTGCCGAGAAAAGGCGCGCACACTCTGCCCGCGCTGAAAATAATCCAAAATAAGTCGTCGGTATCGATCGGGCCGGGCAAAAAGAAAGAAAAAGTTAGTCGACGGCCAGGCACTGGCACACGCGGCCCTCCGCGTTTTGCCACTACTATGCGCCTATGTGTATGTATGTACGTGCGTTGCAAGCTCACGCCAACAGCCATCCTACCACCGTCTAGGCTGGTTTAGCTTTACCAGCTACCACATATACGTATAGCAGGGATACAGATATGGTAGAGACAAGGAAGAGTGTTGGATATACAACAGTTACTCTGTGTGTGACTCGACTACGACCACCCTTCAACCGCCGCCGCCAAACCTCTCCGCCCTTTCCTCCACCCATTCGGCCACCTCCGTGCTTTTATGTTTCGTTTATCAGGCTTAACATGCGACTTTTCCTACCTATTCGACCGGTGTGTGCCGCCGCTGTTCCGCGGACCACGATTATCACGATGGGAATGGACGGCGAGCTGTGCGCCGCGACGCCCGATCGCGCATCCGGAAAATCGTATCACCCCTACCGATGTTGCAAATATTCTAATTACGTACTTGCCGCGGGGTAGTTTCAGAGAGACGGTTCGTGGATTTTGTACAAGACGCAGCTTTAGAAGGTCTGTAAGATTTTTTCGAATTTTCCCGGAATTTTGTCGACGGCGAAGGAAGAAGATTGATTTCGAGTTCTTAAGAATTTTGCCGGATTTTTGTAAAACATCGAGGCAGGTTTTACGTATTTTTGAGCGACCTTACGAAAAATGAAGATAGAAGTCACGTTCTCCGGATGTGGTAGATTTTCAACGTATTTTGAGGAATTATGCGAAAGGCAGGAAGGTGAAAGGCAGAAGGAAGGTGAAAGAATTTTGTGAATTATAGAGGCACGCGGCATGTTATAAGAATTCTAGAAGCAATAAAATTGTAAACAGGAAATCTCAATTGTAAACGATACAAGAATAAAAATACAGAATTTAATGGTTAAAGCTTTCTATACATATTCTCTTTCTCTTGCTATATTCATAAAAATATATCGTCATAAACATTCGTAATTCGTTAATTATTAACAACATCGATAAACGATTGAAATCGCCAATGATACAAAACAAACCTTTAAGCAAAGAAAAACCTTTTCTCATTGATGGAACTATTACGAGCCAGCTTAGTAGCTGTAATACTTTAATTCAGAAACGACGAGCAATCAATGTTCCCCGAAACAAAAAGTAGATATCCCTTTCCATCGTTTTCGTTTCGTTTTCCTCTTTTGCTCGACTGAGTTAGCAAATGAATGATAGCCGGTAGCACCGAAGGGGAATAATAACGATTCTAATTAGAGCTCTCGAGCGTGACAGCCCAGATTTTATAAGACAAGGTTGCTAACGAATTAAGTTCCACATCTACCATTTGCACCCATTAAAACGAACATCTTGTAGCATTCTACTCGAAAATTGTAATAAAACGTGTATGCGTCTCGAGACGATGGAATTTCTTCATTTTATACGTAAGAATTGATAGGGGTTCGGACCCTTTCCCCTTTCTGTTTGCCCATCTACGGATAAGCTAATTAACGAGCGAGTAATACTCGATGGTACATCGATTAAAATTTATAAGTTGCGCGAGGAGCTGCACAGGCCAGCCATGTTACTTTTTATTTTTTGCATTTTTCGACCGTACTCGTGGTAATTTTTAATTCTTCGAAGCATTATGTCCCGAAGGTGTAACCGCCGCTTTAGCTCATGATTTCATTTTGCATGCACCGTGGTTTTACGATTCAACCGCTTACTCGCGATCACTGCTTCGCCGTACTTTTACGAGCGTGCTCCTTTTTTTTTTTTTTTTACCATTCTCATTTGTTTTCCTTTTTTCTTTTTCTCTTGGTTCTTTGTTTCGTTTTATTTTCGTATAATTTTAATTCTCCTACCTTGTGGGAAAAAATGGAGAACGCCTATGGCTCCTAACGTTTGCTCGAGTCGTTAGAACTCTATTGTAATCTACTTAGGCAGAATACTTTTACGTAGTAAAATAATGTTATATCGTTACGGTAGTATGAAGATTTTTTATAAAACATTTTTCATTAAATATTTGTCGTGTATAATATAAAATAACAAGCGAATAAATGTTATTAAGAAGATTACAATTTTTAGTATAATTGCCAGTTATATTCCGTTAAAAACAAATAGATTCGATACATATGTAAGTCAAATATTATTTGTTTTTTTTTTATTGGTAATGGAAGATTTCTTTCCAACAAAGTATAATCCAAGTTCCAACTCTATGTTTAATTCTTCGCTGTTTCGTTTCAGCTAAATTTATTTACTTCAATACGTACCAACGGGACTATCAAACTAAAACTCACGACTACGAACTTAAAACTAATTACCAGCGTATCCTAAAGTATAAATTTTCTTCGTTCGTCCCTTTTTGTTAACGTGTAATATTATTATTTATCGTTTATTCATTATTTATTCCATCGATCATTACCATAATATCGTTCTCTCCCATGATTCGCCGCTTATGATCGTTTACACCACAAAATTTTCATTGCAGCGAGGAATCAATCAACAGATATTGTCAGCGGAAAGTTGCTTTTTATATAATTACAAATTATTACCATTTTCATTGATTGAAAACGACATCGATGGTTAATTAGGGGCACTGCATTCAGATTACGCAGACTGTTACTTGAAATCTGGAGGAATTTTCATTTTAAACATGATGGAATTACACAGATTATTATTGAATATCTAAAAGAATTTACATTTGCAAGTTGATTCAGAATTGCGTTATATTAACAATTCCCATTGTCATTGATTGCAAACAACGTAAATGGTTAATTAGTCGAGCGCACAGTTTGTTGCTTGAAGTCTGAAAGAATTTATAATTAAATGTTGCAGAACTTGATACAGAATTTTGAATGTTCTCGTTGCCACTAATCAAAAGTAAACGGTTAATTAGACGAGCGCTTGGTTCGTTGATTGAAATGCGGAAAAATTTTCGTTTGAAAGCTAATACCTCGTCGAGAGGAAAGATCTTTTGAGGAAGGTAGGGGTGGCAGAGTGAAGGCAAGTTTGTCGCGTAGAGTCCCGTTTTTGAGGATTTACAGAAGAGAATACGCTCGTTAGTATTCTTGGTAATACGTTCTAATGATTATCGCGATGTAAAGAGTTGCCGGCTTGGCCTGCAAAGCAAGCGTAAAGGTTTTACAGCTCGTAGATCCGCTTCTCTTGCGAGAATCATTAGTTACTTTCTACTATAAACATCGTGCAACCCGATCTCGCTATACGGCTGCGTTTTACGTGATACGCCATGGCATTTAAGATAGAAAAATTATTTTGCATACTTTAAGAACGAAGGTCCGGCGTTTCGCTTGAAAAGATCCAATGGTTTTAGGTGGAACATTGGAAATAGCGTGGAATTTTATTTTATTTGTACTTTGTCGTAAATTTTAGTGGAACGTAAATGTCGGTGCAAATACTCGTACGCTGGCATTTATTGTAATTTCAGTCTGAAAAAAAAGTGAAATATGGAAATGACTAAATTACTAATTTCTAATCTTCTTCTTATCGAATATCGTTTTAAATTCCAGGAGATCTCGAACAAATGTTTATCGATATAATAACGCGTATGAAAATCACATTATTTAAGAAGATACGTACAATTAGGCGTCGTTATATTTGAAACGATTTCACTTAATACGAAAATTATGACAAATTATGATATACTTGCATATTTACTATTTGCATTAAATTATTTCTTTTCATTTGGTAGTTTAGTAATTAAAGAACAAGAAGTTAAAGTACCTATTATATTATATCAAGCAAGAATAGATACGTGAAATGGCACTATAGGAAAGACAAAATTAATTTAGTGATATAAAACTACAAACGAAATTGGTTCTCTACGAATGTAAAAATATTTCGTAAACATCATGCGAGCAAACAAGAAATTCTTTACCGTGATATTTGTATTCAGCTATGAACGATGATGGACACGACTATTTTTTAAAAGTATTATGATGAAAACAAACGTGTATCTACATGCGTTTTCCTTAAGAGATTTACTTCCACTTTCCCGGTGGGAAATCTAGATAAGAAGGGTGTCTTTAGAGAAGAAGAATGAACTACTGTTCCGAAAGTAGTTATTCCGGGAATTCATCAAGATTACTAAATTCTGACGAATAATTTCCTATTAAACATTTTTAAGAGTGTATTATTTTTGACAATTTCTATTGACAATTATTACTCTCAGCGCTAGTAATTTCTGTCAAACGAAATTCAATCGCAAAATATTTAACATTTGATAACATTGTATGAAAAATAATACAATTTTGTGGTGCCTGTCGTTCCTATTTTATCATAATAATTTTGATCCTGTTGTTTTGTCGAAAAGCTTCAGTCCCGACTAATATATTTTTATAATCGGTTAAAACGAGAGTACTCACAGGCTCGCGATTAAACGTTTAATACGAAAAAGGCAAATATATAATCAACGAAATTGCAAACTAAAACAACCCGAAGCAACTAAAATACCTCGTTTGGACCATTAAAACGGACCATTAAAAATTAACCTCGAAACGATATACCGTCCATTTACTATTCACTTGCTTCTTGCATCTCTTGGAAGAACTATAAACCCGGTTCGTTCCTTTCGAAAGAATCACGTCGAAATCGATCGACGATTCCATCCCGTATCCGGAATTATCGTTTCTGTAACAGCGCCGAGAGGACATCGATGCGGTCACAGCGCGCATCGCTTCGCATAGAAAACCGGTGAAACCGAACGGAACTTCTCCGTAGAACCGAGTTTGCTTACGCGTCGCTTACGTCGTCTACACGTATAAGAATTTCCACACACATATATATACGTTCTACATACATTCGTTCACACCGTGTATACACCGTGGTTCTAAATTCGTGGTCCAAGCGAAGTCGGGAAGACGACGTGACTAAGAATAAGAGGAAAATCGAGTTTCAAAACTTATCGAGTGTAGTGAAATTGTCTAATTTCCAAAAAGGTTATTCTACTCGTGAAAATAAGGCGGAAATATAGAATTACGTTTTTTTTTGTCTGAAGCCTCATTTTCGAGAAAGCACGATTTGAGAATTTGCCTAATATTTGCGTGTAGGAGAGCACCGAGCTAAATTTTTCCTAATACTTACGTTCCAACTCTATTTTCTCTTGTCAGGATTGCCACGATTCGTACCTTCTTTGACGTAAAAAATTGGAAAAAAGTCGTGTACTTCCTCTTACATAAAACATAACTAGAACGCGCGTTAGACTGCTGGGAAATATTACAAACGAAAGATAAAAAAGATTTATCGATAAATATATCTACACTGCCGCTAAAGAGTTTCCCCCCTCGAGGCAAATATCGACTCCGCATCGAACGTATTAAACCAGAAAATGTTATTCCACAGTTGCGATTTCTTTTCGCATGTAAATAGAGTAACCCACTGTCGATCGTCCATTCTTATCCAGTCGAAGATTAGTCAAATACACGTGCATTCGACAAGTTTTGAATGTCGATTTTCTCGCAAATAAAACTTCCAACGCAACGTCTCCTTTCGAGTCATAGAATCCTCCTGACTTGGTTCGTACCACGAATTTAGAACCACGGTGTATACGCCTTTGCCTCTATAGAGACGCGTGTACGTGTCGCATTTTATGCATGCTAGCCAAGTGTGCAGAATCGCGTAGAATAGGGGGATGGAACGAGGAAGGGGTTGGTAGACGCGGTGGGCGGATCGATATTAAAATAGTGACCGAATTCCACTGTGCCGCAACCTACCCTAACACCCTCGACTCACCCTTAAACTTGTCCCTCTGTCTCTCTCTTCCCCCTCCGTCGCCAATCTTTCTTCGTTCTGGTTTTACGTTGTTCCACCCCCTGTCGAGATACGCCGGCTGGGCCGTTGGAAAACTTTCCTGGTGGAGGAGAGGAAGGAAAGGAAAACAGCTCCATAAAGTGGCAACCGAAATTTCGGCGCGCCGTACAAGAAAGAGAAGAGAAAGAGAGGAATGGGAAGATAGATAGAAAGAGAGAAAGAGAGAAAGAAATAGAGAAGCGTCTCGGTGACTGGACTGAAAAATAACAGCCAGTCCAACCGAGGAACGTTCCACGGGACCTTAAGCTTTCGCCATTCGAACGGCCCGTTTCTGCCGACGTATTTACGGACTGCTCTCTGAACGGAGGAAGTCTTAAACGATGGCGGGAAAAGGGAGGGAAACCGTCGCGGGAAAAGACTCGCGGAAAGGATTTCGGTGACACGATTTGGGCGTTTAGGAATTCGAATTGTGAATGGCTACGGTAGGAATTTGGATGTTTGCAAGGTTTATGGATGAGGATGTGCAGGTTGATTCTACTTGAGGTTATTTATTGCGGGTTTTCAGCGTACTGGTTGATGGTTGAACGGTAATGTGGATTTTTTCGCGGTTGAAAGAATATTTTGTAAGAGAAATTTATGAATAACAAATAGGGTATTTAATTTAGCAGGTTGGGATTTTTCATGTAAATGTAAAAATTATTTAACATTGATATCGTGGATGAGATTGATCGGCTTGATTTTAGTACGTTGCGATGCTTGGGAAGTAATTCCATGAAATTGAAATAAAATTTGTAAATATATACGTAGAAAATATTCTGTCAGCTGTGTATACGATATAAAACGAATATTCTAAATGTTAAATGAAAAGATTAAACGTTACGATACTTTGCATATATATTCTCTCGTAATACCTATTCTATTCCGCAATAAATAACAATATCATTAGCGACAACGGTAACGACAGACATTTATCATAGTGAAATGCTACGAAAGCAGCAAGTTAAAAGAGATTAATATAGCATGAAGAATTAAAAACAAGCACGTATCTTGTTACGAAGATCAGTCGAGAGTATATAACTAGACGCCGTTATATCCTAAAGCCCAACGATAATAGTGAAATTATTACTATCATTATACCGAAGGATATTCTATCTTGTATTAAACTTCCAATTACTTGTAAAAACCTCGTATACGAGGCGAATTTTTATGAATTCGTGGCCGCCAGAGATAACATTGTAAATGGAAATTTCAATTGATAATCTCTCGTAATCTGTGGAAAATGTACTAGAGGATAACAACGATAATTAAGCCTTTAGGTATTAAAAAAGGGAAAAAAAAGAGAGAAGGAAGAAACACCTTTTGACTTTCTTGAAATTATTCCTGAAAATGATCCCAATACGAGGAGAATTCGTTCGTATATTCTTGCATTTTTAAATTGTTTTTTAATCGTTATTGATACCTGACAAGAAACATTTATGTATTATGGAACCTAATATTGTTCTACAAAAGCAAACACGTATCTACGTAACGTCAACAACTTGATATAAAAAGTAATTACTCACTGCACACAATCGCACCTCCGCGTCAAACGATTTTTACAGTTTTAGTCCCTTACACTCTATACAAAAACATTATTAAAAAATCTGTTTCTATCGTTAATATATGATAAAATAACATTTTTCTCCAACAGTCAAGAAAGAATTCAGTCCACGACGAATTAATAGAGAGCACCTCAACTTCAAGAACACCGAAACTCCAAAAACGGCGGGAAACAACACGTATCTTTCGTCTATGATTCTCAAACCTTTTGGTAACGCGTAGGAGCTTCGCATATCTGAAAATCAAGACGCTGAGAATAGCCGAGGGAAATTAATCGTGTCCATTTTGCCAACAGAAAGCTATAATTGTTGCAGTTTGGCGGTGATCAGGACGGCGAAGCGGCGTGTCGGTGACGGTAACCAGATCCGGCGAGAAATACTGAAAATGTGTATCGGGCGTAGAAGTTGCAAATTACGTGGCAGTTTCAGCGCAGCATTGTTACAAGGTATGCAAAAGGGGGAGGAACTAACGTCCGTTTCAGTTACACGCAGAGTTGCGCCACGACAGTTTGGTATTTCGGTCTTGAGATCGGCGTAACTTCGTGTCAAAGTTTGAGTTAACTTAACAGGGGACGTGTAAAACGTGAGTCAAATTCATATCGCGTAGATCGCGACCTCGTTGGTCTGTAGATGATCGCGTAATGTGAGCACGTTACGGAAATTTTGATTATTCGCTTTGAAGCGAATCTTCGTAATCCGATAAGTTGATTAACCCTTTCGAGACAAGGTGTACTTAACACTGGAACATATAACATATAATATGCAAATAAATGTATGCCACTGTTCAAACGTAGCTAGATACTTGATTATTTTTCGCAAGTTGAATTTCAACTACAAAATCGCAGATCTATCCAACTGTAGTGATTTTATTCTTCGCAATTGACAGTGTATAATATAATAGTTTTATTAAATTTATTTAGAATTACGTTTGAAAACTGACGTTTGTAATTGTCATATCTCGTAGGATTATTTTGTTACTCGACGAGTTCTTTATCTTCCGGTTCTCTAATTTCTTTGAATTATAAATCAAATTAAGAAGTTCCTTTTAGATGATTAAATAAAAAGGAATAAATTTTATTACGAATCGACCGAACTATCTGGATATTTATATTTATTCTGGATAGTATATATTTATGAGTATACCGGGTTGTAACATAACAAAGTGCTCGCTTTTATTGGATCAATTCTCTACAAACATCTTTCCTTTGTGGGTAAACATGTTCGTCTTTGTAAATGTTTTATATATCGTCTAAAGCTAAGAATAAGCAGTCATATAGACTTTATCGGAATTCAGTTACAACTTAATATTACATTTTTGTGTATTAAATGTATCTTTCGGACGAGTTATTTTAAAATCATAACAGATTTCACAGTTGTCTTCATTTTTGCAGTATTTTGTTCAGAAGACTTCCGCTTATTGTCCATTTTTAAAATAACTATGCTCTGTTTCTTTCAAAGTGCAATATAACGAAACGCGGTCTATTTTTCTTTCAACAAATATAAATTTAGTCAAACTGCTTCAAAACGTTCATTATTCAACTTGGTTCCCATTTTTTTTTTCTTTTTTTTTTCGTCTAATTTAATATTATTCACTATTACTTCTGTTTATTTCCTATTCATTAATATCACAAGTAATAAATAACTTTCAAATCTTGAAAAAGAAAGTAAAAAATGGAATCTATTTGAAAAATCAATATTTATTTCAAGCCAATGTAACTCGTATGAAAATAACAGTACGTTTAAATATAATTATAACGATGAAAGCAGTATCAATTTTTATTTGATAAAATCATTGGCCTTCATAAACTTCGCATAAAACGCAAAACCTTTTAATATCAAATAAATATTTATTTTTCCTTTTGTAGCGAGTAAAATACACTGAAGCCTTTTTATACGATAAATCCTATTTAAAATCATCAGCCAATTCGTGATATTAAATTAAAGGTACATATGACACTTTTACTCGAATCTCGTTGGGAACGTTTTTCGAGCAATTATTTCTATCGACACGCCGCGGCCGGTGTGTCGCGCTGCAATGAATGAAATTTGATAGAAAGGTCAGTGAATACGTCGAATTCACTGCGCCTCGCTCCGATTTTCCTGTAACTATAAAATGTTCCGCGACAAGCATTCAAAGTCCATATGCGGGTGAGCCTCTGGTCTTTTTTTCGATCGAATTTCCGAATGCCGCTGTTTGGTATCGAAAAAACGTCCACGTCCCACCGACAATGCGTGCAAAGAGAATATTTAGCGTTGATCTCTCGATCGGAGTGCGGAGTTGTTCGTTAGATTTGATTCTTTTTTGGTTTTCGCTTTTTGCCAACAATATCGTTGCAAGTGGGTCGGCGTTGTTGAAAGAGTAAACGTCCAATTCTCTTGCAGTTTCTACTTTTACTTCACCGCGTATAGCTCGTAGAACACTTTTACATATTTTTTCTTCTTTCCGCTCTTTGATTTTTCAAAAAAAAAAAAAAAAAAAAATTTATTCCTACGTATCTCTTGTCGAAAAAGAAATTCTATTTTATTTTATTACCTATTTTTAAACGAACTTGGAGAGTAAACGTATAATCAGAGACATTATCGGTATATTTTTGTCAGCTTGCTGTGACGAAAAATTCAGGACGCGTATCAAGATTTGGCACTTTGCAAATCTTTCTCTTTTTCGTCAAACGAAATCATTTTGTTTCGATTAACAGATTTATAAGGAGTAAAGATCGAGAAAAAAATATATAATAAAAAGAATCGTGAGTTCGTTGAACAATTTGATTTTACGTCAAATCGTATAAATTACTAGACTCGGTATGATGCTGCCTTTATCTCGAAATATGAAAGCTACTTGCATTCCGAGTTTATCTGGTCTGAAAGTTCGATGTTTAGTTTTCTCACGGAAAGCCGAATGTTCCTGTCTCGTTCTGTTACGTTTTCATTTCACGGGATACCAAGTGAAACTTGCAACATCCGGAGTCACGAAACAAGCCGTTGCAATAGTATACTTCTATTATGCTAGATTTCTTACAAAACGAACAAGAATCGTCGATCTCGATATCTCTTTGCCCTAGTATCGCGAAAAATCAATACTCTAATAGGCATTTCTTGTTCAGACGTAGTTTTACAAACAGAAAGAATACGACGTAACGCGTGCGTCGAAGATTCTTTTAGAAGAAACTTCATACGTATAATATATCGCGTCATTAACGAATCTGACACTGAAATTGCTAGAAAGTAAAGTATAAAACGCGAACCAAACAAATCGGAATATGTATATCGGAAAATGCATGAGAAAAACAAGTCTTTATCCACATATCTACTTTATTAAAAATCATTCAAGTTCCCAAAGATACATCGTTATAAATCTATAAAATTATTATGACAACTTAACCCATTAATTAATGAACAAGCAAAGTGAAATAATACACGATATGTAAAAGTTGTAAGGTGAGAATGAAGCGAATTATAAAAATTGAAATATCGAGAAAAACTCTCTGATCTTCGCACACAACAAATTCTCTGCGAAACTATTAAATTCATGAAATAATATTTCGTAGAATCGAAAATCGTGTCAGCTCTTGGGGAATGTGCAATAAAAAAAATAAAAAAAAATCCCTCGATGTTCATGCGCAATTTGCTAATCGTAAATGCATTGGTCGCACGCAAAAGTATCGAGACGAAACGAGAGCAAACAAGTATCGGCACCTTGCAACATATTTTTTATGTTGCTCGTGTATGCCACGAACTTTCTACTAATTCAACGAGAAAGTACTCGACGGTTGCTACATTGTACGTTGTTATACATATCTCGTTTCAACCTTGAGAGACTCAAAATTCACGATAGTTGTCTACCACTCGAACAACTTTTATTGCAGCAACGTCGATAACGTAACAATTTTCCTATATCCGTAATTGGATCGTGTCACTTTATCTCTAAAGTATGGAACTGCGAAAGCTGACCGTAAAAAATTGCAAAATGGGTCATACCGCTGGAATCGGAAGAGTTTGTTGTCTGCAATCCTTATGAATTTTTTCGATCTTTCAATATAAAAATTTTTATATTGTTTATATCTTTATATCCCCAATAAGAATTTGAATGTTTATTCTTCTTGTCTTTGAAACATCGGATATAAGAATTTAAACGCTTGTTTTCGTAATTGTTCGATATAAGAACTTCTATATCTTCTCCAAAAATGATCAAACTTGTAATTTATAATAACTTGGTCTTTAATAACCTTCCCATACTCGCAACATCAAATGTAAGAATTTGAAATACATTCATTGAAACGATTTGCGATAGTTTCTTATGAAATTGGCTGCTTCAGTTTGATATATAAGTTACCATTAGAATTTTCATTTATCTTTATTTTACCGAAAGGATCTACTTAGTCTATTCACAGAATCGAGATATTAAGTAATGAAAATGTCAAACCGCAATATTATCTTCTTCGTAATGTAAACACGTCTTTTTACCTCAATGAATAAAGACAAAAAGAAAAACTGCAGAACGGCTGCCACGTCGGAGATGATTAATTTGATGCAGCTGATACTTTCTACCTCCTTTATAGAATTAAATTAATCACGCTGTTCAATGTAGGAACAAATATCGAGCGTGAGTCATCGTTGTATTTTCTCAATACTTTTGCAGAGAAAATTATTCTGCTTTAACGAAGATACCTAAGAGACAAATTAAAGCAAGAAAAATATGTCGATCTTACGCTTAATCTTTTCAGATATTTCAAAATTGACGATTTTTCACTCATTGTTGACAGGAGACACGTATCGATACATTTTGTGTTAGGATTCGGTGATTATCGTTAACCGGGAACATATTTAGACGTGTTTAGAGACAACTTAAAATTGATAAATTGTTCATTATAAAGTTTGTTACTGTTTTTATCCCCGCCATTTGTCACGTTAGGTTTTTTCCGACTTTTTGCATGTCACACGCGGATGTTTCAATATTGGTTTACACGAAAAATAACCGGCCGCAGACGTTACTTTCTGCATAAATCCCGCCGGTGAACAAAGTGATAAAATATGTCACTCTTCTATCAAACCATGACGAAAAACGGTACAACCAAAACAAAGTTGAATTAACTCGACATATTTGTGATCCTTCGGGTTTCAATCGTGTTATTAATACTTGTACATTGCACTTTATTGCCCGACGTTTCGTGAACCCGCTTCATCAGGTCGGACTTGAAAATATTCCTTTCAACGCATTGATACAATCGAGCTTCGTTCATTGGAACGAAATTTTAGTTAATGTCCGAGTAAGCCAACTTGTTTCGTGAACGAAAAATAATAATAATAAATAAATAGGAAAGATAAGCGAACTCCTATTATACGAACTCCAATTATATAAATTTGTTTGTCCTCCGACAATTTCAGATGAATGGAGTTCTCCTGTAACAGGACTGAAAACCCGGAACATGTCATCTATTCATCCTGAATGTTGAAAATCTAAAAATTTCAATTAGCTCTCTCCTTTTTTCTAAAGCGATTTCCTCCGCAAAATGTCATGACGATATTATCGCTAACTTGTCAATATCCAACAAACAATCGGCAATGGCATCTAACGATCAACGAGGAAGAGAGAGACGTCAGAAGGAGAGGCCACTATACCCGCAGCCACGTTACGGCGGTTTCGTTTCTTGGAAAAGGAAGAAACTGTGGCAGCGATCGAAAGGGCGGCACCGGTGCTGTCGTCGATCCGCGAACGCACGATATCTGGCGAATCGATCGAAAGAACGGACACGAGTGTTCGATAACGACAACGCTTGACGCGCTTTCCCGACTATAGAAAGGTCTCTGGCGGCGGCAGTTGCCGCAAGTGTGCGTTAAAGAGGCCATTTAACCTTTCACAAGGTATAAGCGGGTCGCCATGCTCCGAGTTCCCACGCGACGGATGTTCCGCTGTGCGGCGAGGGTCGCGAGGAGCCCCAAGGGCGTTCATGACCTAGGACAAAAAAGGCAAGTTTTGGAGAAAAATTCCTAACTTTATTATGTCTTGGGATCTACGAATTCTAACTTTTAATCGATATTCGTGTTATACAACGGCTATAAAAAATATTTGCACAGCATTTTATTTCTTGTAGGATTTTTACGTACTAGTTAACCGGACCCGAGTACTGTGATATTAAAGTTTGCATCGTTTAGCATTAGTGGCATATGTGTGTCTACAAACATTCGATACTATGAAAATGGAATGTAAAAGCTGATAAAAGAAAGGCTTCACTGAAAAATAAGGAAGAAATTGTACGCATGATTTTTCCTGCCACTGTGTATACGAATATTTTCTCTTTATGTATTGATATGATTGTTGTAGGTTTGATAGCGTTCTATCTGAGTTATTCCAGTACGTGAGAGTCACCATAGTTCATTGAAACGATGCAAGGTAATCTGTATGAATATTCTTTCATTTTAACTTGCAATTTTGTTTAAATTGAGCAGTGGACTTTAGATGCTCACATTGTATTATTTTTTTTTTTTTTTTGTGGGAATAAAATTATTAATTAAGGATTAATTTAGGAGATTAAATAGTTGGACAAATTGGAAATAGACCGTATTTAATTCAAGTTTCCACAGTTTTAGTCTCTTCTACGTAATTTATTTCATATTTCAGTCATCAATTTCATATTTTGTGGTCAAAGTTTTGAACCATCTTAATTCAATAATTCATTAAACACCTGTCAAAGTTTCTTGAGAAAATCGAAATTCCTTAAAACAGCTTATTAATTCAGTAAGTCTACTTCTGTCAGTAATTATCAGTTATTTATTTAAGGGTATCCATTTACTTGCTACGTTATGCATTTTCATTATTTATTATTAATAAATAAATCTTATCGTAACTGAGTCACCATAATGATATCAAATGTTCTTCAACTTGTGCATGGACGGAATGACATAGTAGCAGAGAGCAAACAAACATTTTATACAACTGTTTATTTCAATTCGATGCTTTCATTGCAAAAATAAATATTTTATATTTCCAACACCCTCGTAAAGAAAATTTATGTGCATTTTTGCTGGTAGCAAACGAGCCAATTTCAATTTTAACGAATACAATAATTTATTGGATTCATAAGATTTTGTTCTGCAAATATTTTGTCACGGAATAAACACATTTATCATCGATGCTAAATATATTTTATCATGCTACAAAAATTATTGAACAATTAAATATTCTATGAACAGTATTTAATAACGGGCTATCACAATATCGAATATTGAATTCCAATAAAATATCAGAGAATCTCTCATAAAAATGAAAAGGGGAATGTGTGGATTAATATTAATAAAAATTACGATGAAAATGAATATTATTTTCTATCTCAAGAGTACATTGCATTATTTTATTCGTTAGATTGTTTCACGAATTGTTGTTTAATCAACTTAACCGAGCATTTTATAAAATATTACACATCAATTTCCTCTGTGCTGCATTTTCTGACAAATTTACCGTGTATACCAGGAAACACAGTCCTGTCTTCCTTAAATGCAACTAATCAACTTTAAGATGGCTCATCTGCATATTCAGTGAGTAATTTTCTTGAGATGCACGGGAGACAAAAATTAAATAGTACAGCTGGAGTAAATGATGCCTGAAACTGTCATCTTGTTAACAATGAACACCAGCTACGGCGAGAAACGAACAAAATAAAACTAAGAGCAAACGAGGAAAAAGAAAAACTCTCCACACTTTTTATAATTTGATATACCGAGCTTCAGGATCGATTTAATCCATTTTTAATCGAATAAATGGCACATGCAAAAAGAATGATAATAGCTGAAAGGTAAAAATATTTAAAAAGAGGTGGAAAATTGCTCGAATTGAAAGGATATAAAGTTGATTAATGTAGCGATAAAAAGAATAATAAAATATAATAATAATAGGAACGAAGAGAGTAAAAAGAAGAAACAAGCTTCCTACATTTTTACGATTTGATAAATTTCACGTACAAAGAGAAAGACGATAACAGGAGGGTAAAAATGTTTGTAAAATATATTATTATTAAAATGTGAAGATATACAACTAAGTAAACAATCGAATAGCTTTCTTTGCAAGTGAAAAGTAGAACACTCGATATCAGAGTGTATGTAAATGGTAGCCATTTCGAATATTAAATTGAAGGAAACAAAATCGGTATGACGCAGCTAACAAGTTAATTGGCCATGGCTTTGGTCCAGCAAACGAGAAATTCAACTTCGAATCTTGTTCCAACAATCCCATTAACTAGTTGACTGCTTTTACCATCCATAATTCTTAAAATTAGGATCTCCCGGTGTCTAAATCTTTAGTTTTAACTCGGTGTCTGTGTCATTCTTAATTTCAATCTCCCAGTTTAAATATAGCGACGAGTGTCTTATTTTGGAGATTTTCCTAATTTTGGAGATGTAGAAATTTGGAAGATTTCTACATTCATTTTTTGACCTCCAAATATTTTCTACAACACTGTCACGCTAGACCGAGAACTATCGCCTTCCAATATATACGTAATATATATATATATATATATTAACCGTGTTTTAATTAATTTCGATGATACGTTCAAAACTTAGAGGGAATATTCGGGAGAGAATATAATACTTATGACATTGGTATTAGATGTTTGATATAATCAAAAAGTTAATTAACGAAATGAATTTGGTGATCGATAGATTCATTTAAAAATAATTTTACGGATGAACGTGTCTCAGTCACGACAGTATAAAATTTTCTATATTCTTATATATCTGTCTCCTTTTAATCTACTCAATAACTTGTACAATACCATCATCATTCGTAGTTTCAATGTTAGCAAAACGCATAGCAGTTGGTGACACTTTTCGCGGACGAAATCGCGCTCTCTAACCGGATGCCAACAATTAAGACAGGCAGTACGTTAAGACGTCCCTTCGAGTTCGAAACAGAAACTCCGGTGCGAAGTTATGAGCTAGCCTCGCCGGAAGTTTGCAAAGTCAGCTGCAGCGTTTACATTCAGTGAGGACATACCGAGGTGTTGCGGATCGATCGATAAATAAAACGCACTTTCTAATATAATTTATATATATATATATATCGCACTTTGATAATATTATTAAGTCATCATTATTGCATGGACGACTAATATTAAAAAAATACATGGATACTTGCGTATTTTTAACGCAATGTAATTCAGTTCCAAAATTAGACGCAGGACTTTAGGATCTTATCCTTTAGCGCATAAATCGCCAATTTTGGCTGTCTACGAAATTTTGTCGATCGACAAGCTGTTTTTAAAGGGCTTATGCACTTGGATTTAACAGGTTCTTTTCATTTTTCGTTATTCCTTTTTAATCACAAAGTGATGTAAATCAACGAAATAACAAAAATGTACTTATCAGATTTTTCTTTATATAATCTTTATATTTTAGTAACATTCGTAATATTGTTGATACAAACGGATCAAATTGTCCACATACTTATGAGTAGAAAAGCACACTTGGACTTTGAACTGAATGCATCATTTTAACACGCTCTAAAAGTTCTTAATTGCGTGTTTTCCCTACCTTCTACACGTTCTCGCCAGTCTTTCTACTGTTATTTAGGTTTCCGTAGTTCTCAAAAGGAGAAAAGACATTTGTCTTGCGGCGAATTAAGTCATCGAGAATAACGTACCGTTGATATCGTTGATATTCTATAGATGTGAAAACACGTTTCTCGTCTCATGGATTCTACGTGGCTCGGTATTCAAATCGTGCGAGTATTCGTGAAACACGACACACGTTCTACAAACGTGTGAGTTTCTTTGGCAACGAGGATACAAAATTCCAGGAATTCTGATTATTTTTGCTATTGCCGCTGTAATTAATTTTCCACTGGCATTAGGATACAGTACCGCGCAAAAGTTTCAGCCCACCCGGAGAAAATATTTATCTATTTTCAGAATGAATATCTAATATTATTTCAACTTCATACTAATTCGAACGAACTGCTTGTTCATTTCGACGAACGAGTCGCGCGTTCTTTTACTACAAAGTCGACTGAAAAATATCTTCCATAACGAATGAAAATTCTAAATGTTACAAAATGGTACAAGCAATAAACAACACAATATATAAATTGATTTCACATCCACGATAAACCAACATTGCTTTCCCACAAATCCAATACGCAAATCGTTTCGTTTCAGCTATCTGCTTTCTTCATCTTTATCCTGCAAGTTTCAGTCACGGAAACACAAACTGCTACTTTTCCCATGGCAAAAAAGTTAATACCAAGTCGCAATTACTTTTCCATTTCTTCTTCTCCTTGATACACCAAACTCCCGCTTTTTATTCGCCGAACGAAAAATCCTTTTTCGTACAAAATTCGGCCGCCGCGTTTGCCATCGGTTTGACGCAGTAATTAAAAATATAATGCCGCATTGTAATAGTGTGTTGCATGCTCCGCCGCACTATTACATGCTTCTCGTTATCACACCTTGAAATTTAATCAATCCGCCCGGTAGCAGACTCATTCTGGCTTCATTTACATGCACGTGGAACCGGATAGAGCCGCGAAAGGCGAAGGGCAGGCGGAACGAAGCGACCAGGATCGCGAGAAATTTCCGAAGAAAAGGGGGATCCACTCGAGTCTCCCCCCCTTTCTCTCTCTCTCTCTCTCTCTCTCTCTCTCTCTTTCGTTAAATCGTACGAACACCTACTTCGACTTTGATTAATTTCATGCGAGCGCGCGAGTAACAGGACGGCGTTACAACTCGTTCGACGAGTCGATCTGCCTCTTCATCCACCCACCAGCCTTTTCTCTGCCTTCCTACTTTACTCTTCGTTTTCTCGAAACCACCACAACCCTTCACAGAGTTTCCTCGACGCTTACCTCGCACGTGAAATAAAAGCTCGACCCGTTACCTACTACGTGTACAATAGTACTCATTCTTTTGATTCTTCTATTTTTCTTCGATGTCAACATCGTTGCTTACTAGACACTTTTCTTTCGGATTTTAGCGTATGATTGTTCGAGTATAGACGCGAGTTCATATCTTTAAGAAACTAAATTGTTCGCACACTTTTTACTCTTGCATTATTTTTCAGCAGGGAAGATGCGTTTTTCTCGTGTTGGTAAGGCGGCTGTTAATTATAATTTATATGTTGTAATTCGTATATTTACATTCATATCTTAAATTATAGGTATACGTATAAATTAATTTCTTTGAAATTGTAACTTTGTATGTACAAGTATCATACATATGTAAGAGCAGCTGTTGGTTAACTGGTTACTGGTTGGTCATTAAATGTTAATGAAGGGAAAAAATCCGAAAGTACAGTAATTAAAGAACGGACGAAAAAATATGATATCACGACGAAGGATTATGTATCGTTAATATAAAAAGAGATCCTATGAAGACGCTTATTTCTATAACCACTGTTACGAAATATGTCTGGTCTCATTCTAATAGAATTATTTTAGTTGATCGATGATTTCATTATTTATACAGTGAAAATTCTTTACAATACATATAAATATATCGCATCAATGAAATTATAAGTTATAAACCAACGATTGAACTACGTATAAATGAAAAATTCTTTACGATACTTCACCACGATCTTAATGATTTATAAACTTTTCTATTTTATACTAGAAAATACACGAACTATAATTTAATCCTATATACAAAACTTGGTATCTAACGCTACATCGGAATTCGCATAACTCGCACGGGAAAACATATACATCAGCGACTCCCTCTGCTAAATCGTACGGTTTTATAGTTTACGATCAATTTTTTTCCACGGCACACAGTTGCACCATCTCTCGCACAATAATTTCGTTACTGAAATCACGCGAACGATTTGTCTGAAGCAACCAAGTTGCATGCGACTCTTGCACCGTTCTCTCGTAGCAAACCGAAAGGTTAAGCCACGCTCACCCAAGCTGCACCTGAGATTAATTGCAACTTGGAAAGCACCGCTGCTATAATCCAACGCGTTTTTCCCGCGAACGTTTCCATCGATACATCGAACGTTCCCCGGCATTACGAACCCTTATCTGTAATTTCCTTATTTGCAACCGGTCGAGAAACGTAAAATCGCGGATAAGGCAGAGGGAAAAGATGAGATCGCGGACGCTCGACTTGCCAACGTGGCCGTGTGCAATTTTTCCGAGAAAGTCTCTGGTAAATTCGCGAACCGGCGAGACACGGTCGAGCAAGTAACAAAAATAATTGACAAATAATGGAAATATGTATCAATGAAATTAATTTCATTTCCTACGATGCTGTTTAATGTAAATTATCGTAGAATTTTTCATAATTTCGGAATTTTTAGTTCACGTGACACGATCGAGTTGGACGTGTTAACGTACGGCTTGTTTGCTCAAAACCGTAAATATTAATTTCAATTATTTACTGTATAATCCGTGCACTACAAGGATATACAAGAAATAGACTGTAAATTTTTGTACAAAATCATATTTTCGAGAATATAATGGAAAAGGTAGAACCTCCGTGGAAAACTGTGTTACCTGGTCATTAATTGTAAAAACCACTATATTTTGGATAGTTTATATATCTTTCATATCGTGTGCATTTTGTGTTTTCCCTATAAATGCATAAAAATCCGCAGTCTAATAACAAATAAAATTTAAGTATGTAACGCTAGTATCTACTAATTCGATTAAACTTCATCAATACCTATTTCCACTACCTGTTCACTTATTTTTGAGCCCGATGGTATCGCGTTTAGCGAGTAGACTACACGATAATAGTACACTTAACGCGCAACATTGGCACCGCGAACAGACCAGCTGTAAACTTCGAGTCGGCTCTCGCAACATGAAATTTAATTCATGGGCGATAAAGTCGTCGCAAAGAATTTACGATTGATTGATCCGGGACGTGCCGAGCTATGGAAAGGATTGTTGGATATCCAGTGATCTATGCAAGCTATTATAAAGCGTGGATATTACGCTCGGTTATGTATCATTATGCATATTCCATTAAATGTCGGATGGTATACAGGGTGTATCGTTATTTGTAGTTTTCTGTTGCTTTGATTTCTCAAGTGTCATTGGGTGGTTTAGCGATTAAAAATAAGAATTGTGTAAATTCGAATTTTACTATAATTTAATAATAATTTAATTTAGATAAAGTTTAATAATAAATGGTTGGTAGTTGTCGCGTGCGAACTTTGTGGTAGATGTTTGAATGGACGATCGGTATATGCATCTATCAATCGGAGATTAATTAATCATTAATTATTAATGCACGTACATTACGTATCTATGACTGGTATATTTCATTCATATTACAATCAGGAAGCATCCATACTATTATAATTTATTCACACTTTTCTATCAATTTATAAATCATTTTAATGTATTTGAAAGGTTTCGATTATGAAGAGACGGTCGAAATGTTGCAAATAATTATATCACTATTATTTAAAGAATATCTTGCTACTAATCTGTCAATGGATTTTGTCAGGAAAGATTAGAGTTAGAGAATTTACCGAGTATCACTGTGTGAGGATTTTTTGACAAAACGATTGTATACTGATTGTGATAAGTAATTAATAATCGAAAATGGTAACGTAAACTATCTTTGGCGAAGCAATATGATGATACGTATTACGTGAAAGTTTTGGAAATGCTTGAAAGTAATTGGAAAATTAATTAGTTCGTAATTAAATGTGAAATCGATGAAACGCGGTGATTAATTCATCTTTGAACATGAATTTTGTCTCTGCCCAACAAATTTAAATCCAGCCTATAATAATAAGAATACGGTGATGTTACGTTGCTTAATATTTTTCAACCATGAAATATGAACAACGTTACATTGTTTTCATGTATTTTATAATTAAAAACGTGAGCTACAATTAATGTTAGAAATATCTTTATGGTAACGTAAAAACGTATTAATTCACTCGTAGAATCTCTACGTGCTTTATTATTTAAGATCTACGTATAGTATTTAATAATAATAATAATAACAAGTAATAAAAAACTTTCATTATCTTTAAACTTGTATAACAGCGTTAATCATTGATAAGAAAATATTATTGCGATAACGTTATGTCTTATGTCACGCGAAAAGGGCTTATGTTAGAGCAAATGCAACTTACATATGTTGTTTATGTATACTACATATACGCGTGTCTACAATTAAAACTTGTAAACCTACATTCGTTGCAACTATAGTCTTGTTCTACGACGAAACTATTCTCATAGTCACGAGCATCATGTCTATAAGAATAATGCAGAACCGGCGGAATAATCGATCGTTTGATGCTACACTTTCTTGGTTACAACACCCGTAGATCAAATTACGAAGAAAATTTGAAGTACTTTTGCAAACTTCCCCCGCAAAACTTTTAAGTAGAGCAGTTATGATGAAAATTATTTTTTTACAATAGCTTTAAGATAATTTAAGAAAGATGTAGTTATTTATTTACTAGTTTTCTAAGAAGTTCTATTTTCTATATTTAGGCAAATGTTTGTATACTCGTTATAAATTAACGCGCTATACTTTCTCGGTTTATCGATGAGAGCGATCAAAGTTTCCTGAAATAGGAAAAGTCCACGGTAGAAATTGACGAGACACTGCAATGTGTTTAATCACATCACATGGAGGGAACGGTTTCTTCGAAGGCACGCTACTGATCTAGATTATTCGGCCAATGAAGTTGCAACTTCCATAGACAAAGACTTTATGTTCCAATTCTGCTAACTAAATTACTTCTGGTTACTAAATTAACGATTCTTGAATCGTTTCAAGCGGAATATCCGGTACGTGGTTATCGATTTGAATTAGGAAAAATTGTCCTTCGATCCTGTAAATATTCATCAGTACGCGCATCGTCCATGCATCGTTATGTTACATGCGATACGATATACGATACGCTACACGTATGCAACATAATTCAATTAAACTGTACGCGGTGCTACTTTCGAATAGCGAAAATAAAAAACAACAACAAAAAAAAAAAAAAAGAAATTAACAGTTTGATCGCTAGAACGTTCGAACGAAACGATGAACGAAAACTTCGGCTTTAACCATCCTACCCCACAAACACCCTTTTGAAATACGAAAACGCCTCAACCAGAGAGCATCCCGCGAGGTATCGAGAAAAGCCGAAAAGTCACGGAAAGGGGTTGAGGGGAGCTGCGATTAATAACGAAGTTCGGTAGCTGGCTGGTGCGGAGGACGGTCGAAGGGAGGCCCGGTAGCCGCGATGGAAATTTCATAATTACTCTCGACCGAGGTAAAACCCACGCGGGATCATCCGCAAAACAAGTAAAGGGTCATCGGCGCAATTTACGATCAGGGGGCCCCCGGTGAAATGCATTACCATAAAAACCGCTCTAATCACGGGTACACGAGAGAGCAGAAGCCGGAGCCGTGTGAGCGAGCTGCGGCTGAGGCGGCGCGGCGTTACACACAGGCCACCCAACCTCGCGATATTATATTTTAAAGAGCCGCGGCCCCGGCGTCGGTACGCGTACTCCACTTTATCCGTGCCGTACCGTGTAATAACCTCTGACTTCCTGTTCGTGTAAAGAGTCAGCTATACACACGCTCATTCACTATGGATAAAAGTGAATCGATAATGATACGCACTCGACAAAAATGGCGCCGCCATCAGACAGGCCGGCACTTGCGAGTGGCGAAGCCTGCCTCCTCCACCCTGTCTCCATTCCCTCTCCTCTTCTATCGTCTATATCGCGTACCAAACCCCCTCGTGGGAATAGAGGCGAAGCGCGTCGAACGTTCCGGCTGATAACCGTATTACAATTTAACGAGAAACCGGTGTCAGTTTTGTCGGTGCATAATGGCCGACGATTCGCTCGCTTACACCGGCCCTCGCTCGATCGCGCTTGAACGCTTCGACGAAACGAAACGCTGCGAGGAGCCAACCTGCACACCCGGATACACCAAACTTGCTGACTATTGCCCTCTTTCGCGATACGCTACCCCAACTCCGATTCACTCGCGTTCGGTGATCTGCACGCCGATGGAACCAAGAGGTTGCCATTCGGTGGAACCTACGCGTTTCGTTTCCCACTCTCGGCAACCAGAGATCGACAGATTGTGTCTGCAATTCATGCTTTAGATTGTTGTAAGTTTCTTCGGCACGGAGCATTAACTTCCAGGGTGTTAGAATCTGTATTTTCGATCCCAAAATATTTACTCTTGAAACGAAATAGTACGACGAATCGATAGGTTGACGACTTATTGACTTTTCAAATGCTAAAACAACGCTACAAAACGCAAGGCATATAAACGTAATATATAGTTCCTTTCTATTTTATCATCGCGTTCATCTTCTTACAGCCTTCGGGTGATAAAACGATTTAATATTGACAAGGAATCTGAAACTGCGTCGATTCAGTCAACGGTTGAATCGATGTTGCATAAAAAAAGGAGATTATTCGTTGGTTGATTCTGCATTCGCTGAGAATGTCAATTTTAATTAACGAAATTAAAAATACGTATCACTGGCCTATATAGGTCACTGTAATAACCGCGTTACAAAAAGAAAAATCATCTTTCCAGAATATAATACCCGTTATAGTAACACGAATGAAAGAAAATATGCTCCGTAATGCACAGTTCGTATCTCGTTATTATTTAAATGTAAATGATTCTTAATTATCTCTTTAGTAGCTGCTCTGTATAATTTCCATTCATTCAATTCGACAAGGATTAACAGTATTCCGTTACGGCTACGGTACAATTCTCATAAATATGAAATTTCAGTTCCTGCAATTAAAAATTACAGATAAAGATGGAATCGTTAAAATTTTCGATCGTTCTTTTAACAAGATTACATCTACAATTCAACGGAAGAATTCATATAGAACTAATTCGAGGGTAATTCGGAAGATTATAACGCCAATCTAAATTAATTTCAATGTTTACCAACAATCGTTAATTAAATTTTCTTTAAAATTAACCGCATGTGCCTTACTGCAAAAACGAATCTTTTACACTCTCTCTGATTTTCTCTCGTTATTAATATAAATAATACAAATTATAAAATTTGAAAAGAATCCTCGCCTGTACGCGCGCCAATTTCAAATTATTAGAAACTGGCGCACGAAGAACAAAGAAACTACAAAGTTCGTGCATCGTCGAGGTCGAAGCGTAAGAAAAATTTCGCTGCTTTTTTATTCTCGCGTGAAAGGTATCATCGCCTGGAGCAAGCGCCAAAGCTATTCAAATTCGCTATTTATTGTATTTTATCAACACACGCGTCCACGTTTCTTCTGTCTTCTCATGCCCTCGATCTTTTCACCATATTTAGGTCGCTTCGCTTTACGTGGTTTTAAACTATCTTTAAATCAGACCAATTTTAATTGACTAATTGTATACGAGTTATAATTGTATAATTTGAATGAAGCAAAAGTGATTTCGAATCTTTCTGGCTATTTCTGGTTACGAAGCTGATGGTTTTCCAAGCTGTAGTTGATCGTGTAAATACTCTAAAGTGATGTCTGGCGGCGACTGAGACAGCAGCTGCTCTGCTGTGTGCAATAATCATGCAATAATCATGTTAAACGATACAAATAGACGACGGAGCTGTGGCAAAAACCTTTACAACGAGCTATACAAGACGAAACATTGATTTCCTTTCCAAACTCCGGGAAAATCGTTCGTTTTTCGCTTCCAATCGATCGTCATCTTGCACATCGACGATAATTCACGAGATCGTACATGGTCTGAGAAATAATAAAAAAGATCGAAGTAAAACAATTTTTTTCTACTTTAACTACTAAGCACAGCGCATTTTTGTTTTATTTTAAAAATATAGAGCTTCGTTATTATTCAATAGTAGGCAGATATGAAAAAATTACTATTTGCGATAATTACAACATCGCGATCGTCTCGTTCTAGTACGACGATATTAAAACAAAATTCATGCGGTGAAATTTCACATATAATAGTTGTTAAGTGTCGATAACGTCTCTACGCGTTTTACTTTAGTTTCCTATTATCGATAATGTTCTCAATAAAAGAAATATAAAAAAATATTCACGCGAATCAGTCGCGGTCGCGTCTGTTACGCCAGAATGCTGCGTTAAATAATTCGACGTTAATCAACTTAATCGTCCGATCTGAAGTTTAGCTAATATAAAAGTTGCTTTAAGAAACACGTTAACTTCAACTTTATTTTATTTCCATACGAAGCACTGGTTTTGTAAACGGGCCTTATTCTAACTAGGGATCTGTGCCGACAGTTATCATGGACGGTGAGAAATGACCACGCGAGCCGCCCTTCGGAATAATGTTACAGTTTCGAAGATATCCTAGGGGTCTGACGTTAAAAATCTTAATTCCACTTTCCTCGGGCCGATACGTGGAAGTTTACGCGCGTGTGTCAGCCACACCCTACAGCTACTTTGATCTTGGTAATTTCATTTTCTTGCACGCTGCTTAAGGGCTACGATGAAAAGCGTGATTAGGAACGCATTTTAGCGAAACGTAACGCAATTATTGTTATTTCGAACACGCAACCTGAGCCGACCCTATCGCTGGATGAAAGAAACGCGGAGCTACAACTTTTATCAGTAATTACACAATCTGCATAACTTCTTCCACTGCGAAAACGGTGTTAATGCTTCGCCGCCACTGATGCTTGTTTTTGTTACACGCGTCCTGGCCACTGATTTAGTGCTTTTGATAGCAACGCGCCCTCTTTAAACCCACTGGAGTAATACGTAGCCGAAGCGAAAGGCATCGGGGGCGATATTTTTCGCGCGATTATCGGACCGCGAGCAAAATTGTTACGAAAATGATCAATGACCAGACGATAGTGACGCAAATATACGCACACTGCCCATTTCGCAAGGAAAACCTTCGTTTCAAGAACTATATTTTAGCGTGAAATATATTCAAGATTGAAACAACGATCGAAGAACTTGCGCGGAGAATTAATTATTACGGGAGTCGTCCAACGATCTTTCTTTTCTGTTTCCTTTCGCGAGAATTCGTGGCACGAAGTTTATGGATTTGCGATTTAATTCCGACGTTAGTTTTGGACTTTTCTAAGTAGATAGAAACAGGATAGGTGGCAGGTTTCGGATAGCGCATCGTATAGTTGAAATTTATGATCTTGGGTTTTAATCGTAAAATTGCTATCAAATTTTTTTTATAAACGAACAGAAAAATTCTACATCCGATAGTTGAATTTAGCGTATTGCACGTAGAATGGATCTCAATAAAACCACGTTTCGATTTCGGTAAAATAATGTTTTATCAAAAGCAGCGAAATGTTGTAATTACTTGCAGAGAAAAGTAATCTATTTGCAAATGTAGTATTTCTAGCGTTAATAGCGCATTGATTTTCGAAAGCCAATTTCTATATCGCAGTCAATTTTTTCCAGTTAAATTTTCTAGCGTTTTACACGAATGAAAATTGTGTTTCTAGAGAGCGTAGGAAAAACTTGAATGGTAATAGACACGCGATAACATTTCATAATATACAACTGCAACGAATCGTAATCCAAAGTAAAATCATCGTTGATCATCTTGGTATGTAATCATTTTGTAATTAAATTACATATTGCTATAAATAAGCAGGCGTTTGGATACTTTTGAGCGACGGTGTACACAACGTTACGTACGCAAGAACGCAGCGTCGATCTTGCAACAAATCTATTTCCACGGCATGCAAAAACAGAAGACACGGCTAGCCGGGTAATGAACTAATCTAGCGAGCACCGACAGAGAGAAAGAAGACGAGTCGCGGCGCGGAGAACAGAAGCGGCGTTGAAGAAAGGACGGAGGGACGAAGAGCACTTTTGCCGTGGCTTAATAACATGAGTTTTTCCTGGCCGACTCTGGTAAACGGCGAGAGAAGAGAAAGGGACGCGGCCGTTGAAACGCGGCAAGGAACCATCCTGGGAGTCAGGTCCATGTAAAAGTCTCTTTGAAATTTTTGCTAATTACCTTACGCCACTGACCATGTACGATTTTAATTAACGAATGAATTTGGTCGTTCCATAAATTCTAATGTTTTTTTCGTTATCGAACTTCGATGAAGTATCGTCGACTATCTGCCAGCAGCGTTACGTTATTTCTTAGTTGTCTATTCTCTTAATCGTATTGTATTTTAAACGTCTAGTTTTTTAATTGCATCACTTTTTAGACGTTTGCTCCGTTAATCACGTCGGTTTCTACCACACTGTGTCTTAGGAATTCTGTGAGAAAGATAAAGTGGTAATAGCAATTGAAAATACTAGTTTCATTTGTCTAGAGCAAACACGAAATGCAGGGACGTACGAAAGATGGTTTTCGAGAAACTTTTACGAAAATATTCTGATCGCCTTCTAAAATTCGCGGAGATTTTGTAAATTAGGGATGAAAAAATGAACTTCTAGATAGGAGGGAACGATAGGATCGTAAATGCGACAAAAACTAACACGCTTCGGTTTTATATTTTTCGACATCAACTTTTGCAAAAAAGGAAGATTATTGTTCGTTTAGGTATCGAACGAGAAGGTAGCCAGTTAATAAATTCAGATAGAGACGATTTTGGACTTGATTCATTACGGTTCTGATCCATTGATATCGACAGAAACCATTCAGATGGTATCAATATGCGTTGCAGTTTCATCATGCTTAATGACCCCTCTGGGTATAACGAATAATAATATGCAAATAAGGTTGATCTCGATCTTTATGGATACGATGAAGTTTAATAGCACGAGCAAATGCGAGTAGCATGGTACACCAGTAATTAATCAAACACGTTACGAAAGATTACGTGAATATTTTATCGAAACGTTAATGCCGGGTAATGTAGGCTATAGAATGTTAATAATTAATCGCCAATTGTGCTATGAAATGACTATGATTATCGAACATCCTTCGCTTTCACTATTTTTTTTCATAACTATTGGATTTCATCGTTTGAACTCGTCGAAATTTTTTCGTTTTCTGTGCAGTTGATTACCGGCTACTGCAG
Organism: Bombus soroeensis; assembly: GCA_014737365.1. Lineage (NCBI taxonomy): Eukaryota > Metazoa > Arthropoda > Insecta > Hymenoptera > Apidae > Bombus > Bombus soroeensis. The sequence continues at coordinate 2,423,706 of JACXIL010000179.1, read as the reverse complement.
TACGATTATACAAAATTAAAAAAAAAAAATATATATATATATTTCAATAAAAGGAGAAAATTAATTAAATTTGCTTTTAGTGCGTTTAATATGTTGCATCGTTACTCGGTAATAATAAAAGTGTTACAGCTTTCAAAAATGTAGATAAATAATGTTTTAATTCCAATATTTCGGTTAATTGCAACAACGAGACTGAAAAACTCGTAATAAAATCCTCTAGATAAACACGAAATTTCCAATATCGTATTTGTCCGATTTTTAAGAAACAACACGCTTGCACCGTTTTTCCATTAAACCCATTAAACGCATAACCAGGAAAAACAATAGGCAAAAGTAGAAAACGCAAAGCGAGCTTGCCGGGATAAAATCGGCGTGGAAGGAGCAAAATACAGCGTAATAAAAGCAGGATGAAAAGAACGAAAGAGCAGGCAAAAGGGTAAAGTTATGAAAGGCTGAGTTCTCTCCTGAAGATAATGACAGTCCAACTGCGAACACCTCTGGTGACTGAGAACCCTGACCGTTGTTATTAAACTTATTTCACGCGGCCATCTCATACCCAGAAGCTCACAGACTGGACGAATGATTTTCTTATTCGGGCATTTCGCTCGGCGATTATTTAAATGAAACGTTGACTTCGTCAGGATTCTATGGCGCGTAATGATGACGTTTGCCTGGCCTGGGCCACTAATTAATTTTTTGTTAATGCCGCTTACGATATTTTATTTCGGCCGGTGAAATTTAAGAACATCGACGTTCGATGAATTCCTCGAACGTACAATTTGAGAAAATTACGAGAGAACGAGGAAACTTTTGTTCCTCATCTTGAACGAAAGATTGTTTGCGGTATGATGGAGTATTCTTTTGGTCGAATTGATTTTTCTTGAGAAGCAAAGTCGCGTAAAGGAAGACGGAAAATCGCTCAAAGAAAGTTTTTCTTACCGATGCGTCGTTTGCTTCTTTTCGGCGAGCATCGTTTGCCAAGGTTTTACTTGCTTTTCTGCTTGAATCCTGGAAATGAGATTTTTGTTACGAAAGAGATATCGAAACACGTTTTCTTGTTCGATATACGAATAAGGTAGCAAGAAGAACAACGAGATCGGAAGCGCAACCGTGGATCAAACGTTTGAATAAAAATTACCGACTTGTCTTTATCCTTCTATCGGAAGATACATTACGTACGATAAAAAATGTACTCGCCTCGTAGAGTGTAACGAATATCGACGCGTTAAAACGGAAAAATGAATCAATTGTTACGCCATTATTTGCCACTCTTCGACGTTCTTATCTTACGAGAAATATTTGTTGCTGTGGCGGATAAAAAATTTGAGAATAATAGAGAAAAGAAATTCATCAAAAGTTTATGTAAAGAAAAGAATCTGAAACTGGTCATTTCGTGTTCAACGGTTCCAGTGTTAATTTCCCTAGGTTCTGCAGCAATTATTAGCTTCCGAGGCGTACTATACACAACCAAAACGATCTTAATAAGAAACAGCTCTTCCCAGTGGGTAGAAGTGTCCGTTCAGGGGGCTGTCATTACCACCAGGAGGCGACTCGCTTCTTCGTAACTTCTCTTTCTCCGCCTCTCCGTGATCTCTTTCTGCGTTTTCTGCGTCTGCTCTTCTGTTTTCGCTTATTGTTCGTCTTCCTCCGCGTCTCCATCCATCCAGCTCGTAGCTTTCTCTTCCTCCTCGTTCGTCCTTCTTTCTCGTTTCAGTCTAATCTTTTCGTCCGTTCGTATACCTTCCGTCTCGTTCGTTTTCGTTCCACGCGCGACTCTGCTCGACCTCTGGGAATTTCTCCGGCAGCAGCAGAGATAATGACAGTCGCGAGGGTGGTCGGGTGATGCGTGACCACGTGCCGACTTCCTCTGCGTGAGATTGCATCTGAGAGCGACGCTACGCACTGAAAAATCCGACCGGGCAGATCGGTCACGAGAATGGAATTTCTCTTTCGCCAGAAGATGGACAACCGTGAACAGATGGAGAACGATTGGGCATGATAATCGCATGAGAGATCGGCGTACACACGATCGGTTCCGCAATGGTTGGTTCTTTTGGTGGTTTGGCTTAGATCGTTGATTGCCAGAGAAAGAATTTTCGAAACGAATCATCAATCATGTTCGAATAACTATAAAATGATATTAAACGAAGATCATAATTATCTAAGGAAAATGATACTATTTGCTATTATTAATTTAATAAGTATATGAGAAATATATCTGCTATTATTATTTAATAAGAATAATTTCTTGTTAAATTCAATAAATTCGTCCACGTTAACCGACAGTTTCGCTTGCACGCCCCAGCACCGGAAAGAGCCAAAAGCCATGACAGAGAAGTATAAAATCCGCCGATTCATAGCAGATTGGCGAAAAAGGATCGCGGAAGCCGCAATCGGTCCGTTACGCGATATAATACGCAGACGATTTCTTTCATTTGGAAAAAAAAAGTCATGCCGCGTAATGCACGCTGTTAACACATGTCGGATTGTTTTCTCATCCCAACGAAAGAATTTGGATAATTGAAGGTGCACTCTGACCAGCTACTTCGATATTACGAATATATCGCAGAATATAAATTAGGCGTATCTCGCGCGCCTTCTTTCTCAGACGCATATACTCGTCTGTCTACATTCCTGTCGACAATTCCTTTACTTGTTTAGAGTGTTCCTTCTTTTTCCTCTGATTCTCTTCCTTTTCCTTATTTTTCTTTCTTTTCCAGTCATTCGTCTACCCGTAGCTCTCGTTTAACAGCAGCTATACGATCATTTAATTACGTACCAAATTTTCTTGTTTCTTGTTTCTATTCGACTTTGGATTTTTATGTATTTATGGGAAATTTGAAAGTGCAACCAATACATATAATATAGAAAAATATATAAAATATTTCAAGTAGGACAACGTAGAATTTAGTAAAGGTTTAGTAGATATAATTTTATTAAAAGATTATGTAGATGCATGCACTGATTAATTAGTGTGTACATTTATTAAATTATATAAATTATACGTATAGGTACGTCTTCATGCGCGTATAATAAAAATAAAGCTTCATGGAAGTTTGAAATAAAAAAAGGAAAAAAGGGAGAGATAATTTAGTAGCCTATTTGTTTTATGTTAAGAATCATCGTTGTCAATTTTGTGAATCGTTTTTTCGTGAATTTTTTTATTGTGAATCTGTTTATTTGTTTGTCTGTCGTTAGTTTATAAGGAATTGACAAAAGATTGGAATATATGGATTATTGTTAAACTATAAATTATAAGATCGATGTGCTATGGAAGTTTATGTCACTATATTGGAAGAGCAATAGCATATGGAAAATTAAAAAAAAATATATAGGGATGAAATGGTGCGAAAAAAGCGAATACGAGTGTGCAAAACGCGCAAGATTCGACACAATAGACACGAATTTTTTTCCAAACTCCCGGCGTTTATTGATGGGTTCGGAAAATAAATTTATATCAAATTTCTACCTCCTACCTACGCGATATCAAACGCCAGCACTTTAAAAAGAAACAATAAATAAAACGAATAAACGCGTAGCGATTTTGTCCTTGATATTCAGGTTTTATCTGAATGATATTTTCATAAGGATTATAGGTTTTATACGGCAGAGGAATTATACCCAGATTCTATTAATTTTTTATTTATGCGGATATTTTATTAATATTTTTATTTATATGGAAAGAAAGTTGATGAGAAGAAAATCTAATATATTTGTCTATATAGAAAGAAAATGTAGATGATAAATTAATATATATTTTCAATTATATAAGATAATTCATAGAGATAATGTTCGAAGATCAAAAATCATCACAATTCTTTCAAATAGAATTCTAAACATTTGTAATACTAATACAAATTTTTGAGAGCTATCAAAAACCTGCGAGTACTTCGTAATATTAAAAAAGAAATAAATATGCATTTCGAGGTAACATCCGCAGGAACAATTATTACCCTCTCGAATAATGAAGGATGCAAATAAATTTCTGTTCCAAAAAAAAACGCATGCTTGAACAAGGACGTTAAACCAGAATTTCAATCACTCGCGACCATTACGTACGATATGTCCACATTCGACCAAAACCGAAACAATTGAACTTCATAGTCCAATTAATTTCAGTAAAATCGATCCTTGGTTACCTATATTATTCTGCGATATGGGCAACGTAAACGACAAACAAAATTTCAGTCAGAGTAATAAAGCAAGCAATATTCGATTCGACTAACCAACTGTAATACTTTCTTAAGAAAGTATACTCCATTAACAAAATGAAGAGGCAGCTAAAAACCTAACAACTAAAAATGAGCCAAAGAAATATTATTAAAATTACTCTGTTACTCTAAGTATCTTTTCAGTTGATTACTCGCAAGAATTAACCGAAGGTTTTACACGAACGAATTAAATTTCACTTTGCAAATTCGCAGAACAATAAACTACGTAAACCCTAAAACTGTTGAGTTTAAAAACTATTCTAATCTCCAAATGTACTTGAAAAATACACGCGGAAGGTCTGCAGCTACGTATTTTCTTATTCAACTTCAATCTTCCAATTAAAAATATCTCTTTTTATTCCATTTAACGATTCCAGCCTATTCGCAATACACTTAATTCCGCGTCCAATCGAACATAAAAAATTGCGTTTAGCCCATCGAGATATTTCTTGCAGAAAGTAAAACACTAAAAAGATTCGGTATCCATATACATACATACAGATTATGTTAAACTTTGTATAACTAATGTAATATTAAAAATAGGTGAAGGAGAAAACGAGTAAAAATGTTGACGAAGCGAGATATTGATTTTTAATACAATAAATTAACTGCACTTCCAGGGGAAATAATGGTGACGTAGTAGGTTAGCGGTTCTGATTCGTCGACGTTTTCTTGAGAAATCTGGATGCAATATAAAATATCCTCCGACGGAGCTGTGTCGTAAAACTTTCTGATTCCTTTGATACGCCGAAAGAAAAGGAAATGCGGGTGATCGAGTGCATGCACACGATGAAGCGCCTGCTTACATGCGACTTCGGACGATCTATATACGCGAAATGGATAAGATTTCCATTTATAGACATTTTAAGACACTCGTCGAGATGGAAGAAAGCGGTCGCGGATGAAATATATCTTTGCGTATCGGTGGAAATTACTCGGCTTGTGATATTTTTTATCTTCGAGGTGTGATTCTCGAGACTCGAGGATCTGTTACGAAATGAGAAGCTACTGGAAAATTCACGGTGTGTCACACTGTTAATGAGAAAATTTATCCTGCAAGAGTTACAGTTCGTCGCCTTAAGAAGATTTGATTCGAGTTTTATACAGATTTCAATAAACAAATCGGTTTGGTTATTAACCCTTCCGCTCTCCTCGAAGAATGAACATTTATATACGAAGAAAAATGGACACTGAAGAGCGTACATATACGTTCGTACCATATATACCTTTGTTTCATACTTTACATGAGATACTTTTGTTGATCGAGTATTTAGAGAACAAGAAGCGACTTCTACTTACTTCGTAGCATTGCGTACCTCAGTGTCAACTACTCGGTAATGCGCTCCTGTTCACAGCTATCACATTTTGTCACAAGCGCTGCGTAGCGAAAGGGTTAATATCAGCACATTGCTTGCATGCACATCATTCTAGAAAAATTTAATGTAAATATTAATTCTGAATGGTACAAGAGTCGGTATGGTTAGCACTACGGTCGACATTAACGCATATATTCTACCGCTTCAATTATTTAACCGCAAGTAGTGTGCTCTATCGATGCAACTATTGCATTTTTATTCTTGCGCATTTCGATGAAACGGCTTGCAATTAAAAATACAACTGGAACAACGGACAGTGCGTAAGAACAAATATTATCTAAACCGAAGAAATTTCTTGGTGAGAAAAAAAATGCAATTATAGATGTGGAGTGTTCACACTTTAACAAGTAACAAGGAATATATTAAAAAAGGATAAGAGAATCGTAAGCGACAATTGTTGGAACGACGTGCCATTATCAAAAGGTATGATTACATAAAGCGATATAATAAGATTATTTAAAAGAAAAGAAACTCGCCAGGTTACTAGAGCCATAAATTTGACGATTGTAAAAGTTAATCGGCGACATTATTGAAGCTACTTAGCCACAAGAAAGCAACGATATCTGCAAACATAAATTGCATCGACGTGCAATTTCAATTCGTTCTGGCGAAATGAAGTTTTTCAATTTGATTTTCGCTAAAATCCGAGCAACAAATTATTCTCGTTGACTAGTATTGCTCAGTGGATTATTAACAGCGATCGTAATAAAGGATCGTTTCGCGTCGAGCACGATATTCGTCGTCGCGCAAGCACGGACACGAGAACGTTTTATAGAGGATTCCGCGTGGCTTTTGCGTGTGCCCGCCGAGTGGAAGTTACGCACAAAAAGATCTATCCGGGATGCACGCAGTCGTAAAATCTCGATCCCCTCGAGTGGATTCGAATGGCTGTTGGCGAGAGGCGCACGTAACCTAACCGTCTCGAAGCGTTCGTACACGCGTGTAAAGCCATAACATAATATCTACGTTATACGACAAAGTTGTAAGATATTTAACAAAGGCAGATGGAAAAATATTGTACCACATTATTTTAAATAATATTTTCCATAGAGAGCGTGGTGGGAAATATTGTAAAAGCTGGGAAAGGACAGCGGGTAGGTTCTTATGGGAAAATAAATAAAAAATGTACGATACAGTCTGTTCGTTCGAGATATACTTTTTGAGAAAATTAATATCGACGATTATATTATACGCGTATATGCGCAATACGTATTTAAATAACTAAAATATCAATAAGATAGCCATAAACATGTAAGTTAAGTTATAGATTATGCACGGCAAGGTATTTACTTTTTTTTTAAGAAATTAATTAATTATTACGAGATGTATATTTTATATTTCGTGATTTATAATTTTCTACGTCGAAGTCGTTATCGCACGAAATATATTTTATTATAGAAATACGTACTTGTTTTTAGGTCTGATTTGTGAAACCGTATCTATTTGTGCAGTGAACGTGTTAGAAAAGGGCGACAACGGCACAGTGCCGTGTAGAAAATGACAAAGATCAAATTCTTGTGGCTTAGAGTTCAGAAATAACGCGCTAAATCGACCGCTTTGATCTGTTAGGTAATTAAATATGCAAACTCTGCTAAGTAGAGCTCATAGGATCCTTGAAAGCGCCGTTGGAGAAACGTCCTTGACCGATCAGATCTTTTGACCACAGGTATAACTAACGCGTCATGTATTTTATAAAAAATATCATTTACATATTTGGAAAAAAAGAAGATAATATCGAGCGTTTAATCTATGTTTAGAACGTGTGATGCTTTTTATAAAATGAAACAAAATCTAAATAGCTGCCGTATGAATGAAATTTATTTCATTTCAAACTTTTTCCTCTAACTAATTAAGAAGCATTCAATTTATCTATCCGTTGTTACGTCAAATTCGGGGAGTTTATTATTTTCAAACATTATAGCCGATCGGGTTATTAACTACAAATTAGATCTATTTTATACGAGCCTCAGCATCTCGAAATCCATCGGCGAAACCACTGGAACGAGTGGTAAACGACGTTCTGAAAAAAAGTTACGGAAACAAAGGCACATAGGTATAAAAAATATCCAAAGTAGACTATTCGTTTTAACGTCTAATAAGTAAGACGAATCTCTGTTTTAAATTCTATGTACGTCTTCGTAAGAAATGTAAGTTTATCCAAGACGTCCACAGCAAACGTGTTAAACGTTCATAGTTTCCCAACGTATGGTTTGGAACGAAAAAAGAACGAAAAACAGGAGGAGTAGGAGAAAAAAAGTAGGAACCAGGAGGAAGGACGGAAAAAAGGAAAAGGGAAAAGCCGATTAGATAGTGCAGATCACCGATTTCTATATTGTCGCTCGTAGTCGAATCCCTCCGTACGGCGTGTTAGATCGAATGGTTTCATCCAAGCGAATAATCGTCCGACAGGAGAAGCCGAAATCGGATCAGCCTTAATCGAGCATACCGCGTCCATCTCTTAACAAGTTTCATTGTAACGTTTAATATTTTCCGCCAATATCCAGGGAAATATTTTCTCGCTGTCCGTCGCGCCATATTTTATTACCGGGCCGGACCGGCGCGCTCCACCGGCAATAAACTAGAAACGTAACACCGAATGGACATCGTTTACAACGAGATGACACATCCCAGGATTTCCCATCTGCTTATTTTGATTTATTACTCTCAGCCCGTTACGTTTAATTCTCTTGTCTGCCGATGGAAAACCTCTCGCGTTTCAAACGCCAACGAAACAAGCGCGAACAGTATCGAGAACGTTTTCGATGATTGGTCGACGATCGAAGAAGTCGGCTGGATCGAGGACTAAAAGGGAAACTGGTTGATGCAGGATTTCCCTTTCCGAATTCCTTTTTTCTTTCGTTCTTCTTTTTTTCCTTTTTTTTGGCGGGGGGGGGGGGGGGGAAAGGGAAGAGTGACAACAGAAGAAATCGGCTGGATAGAGGATTAAAGTGAAACTGGTTGATCCACGATTTGATTTTCTTCTTTTGTTTCTTTCTTTTGACTCGCTTCTGCAGAAAAATTCTCCGCTTCGAGTATTTTTTTTACTCGTACGCGTTTGACGAGAACTTTTGCATACGCATTCAGCAGTTTCGGTATTCCAAAAGTTTTTTAACATTTGATCGAAGTGTCAAAGTATTGAAATATATTAAAAGAAGACGGAGAAAATGCGATACGATCGCTTTTGTTGACTTTCTGATTGCAACGTTACCGAGTGGTTTGAAAGAGCAGCTTCGATATGATATAGTTGAGAAGGGAACAATCACTACAATAGATTACTACATATGAAGCTTTATAAAAATGAATAATAATTTGGTGAGATCTTGCAAAGGTAAAGCAAGAGCATGATCAATATTTTGACAATTAGAAAATTGCATCTTTCCACTTTAAATCTACCGTATTAACTTGCATATTAAAAGAGAATGAAGCGAAATATCCTGTCCTACTACTTCTATTGTTACGCATCATTTAATAAAAATTTGAAAGACTAAACTTGATCCTATATCCTTCTTCCAATAGGAAGAATCCGTAACAAGTAATTTAAAACTTACTCTTTCTGAAAGATTCTAGGCAAGGGGAAAAATGACTGGCTATAAAATAATTAAAGCACAAACGACACACGATTAATAACTCGTAATATAAGATAAATATGCGTATCATTTCGAAATATTAAACGTGTTCAACTTCGCCGTACTAACTTTTATAGCGTAATCATTCTAAAGTGTCTAATAAATTATTCTAAAAATCTGAAAAATTTTCTAAACGTCATATACTTGAATGAATTAATACCCAAAATCATGATGTTTAGATAGTTCGGAATAAAAAGTATGGAAAATCGCAACACAAGAATTGCCACGCACAACGTACGCCATAATTTCCTTATAATCGATGAAATTATGAATTTGCATCGTGACAAGTCAATCGCGAAATTAACATGAAAATTGGACCAAAATATTTCTAAAACGCAGCAGGTTTACTGGAGGTATGTAAGTTAAAATATCTGTCGTGCAAGATTTCCAAGGATCCAGAAGAGCGGAAGGATCAAACGATCATGTTCCAAAGGAAAAAGCGAAACGCTAGCTCCGTCGTAACGATTCGTGCGTGCACGCGTGAGTGCGTGAGTCAGTGCGCTGTCACGCAGCCCGCCGAAGAAGCGAGGAAGAACCAAAGAAGATCCTATCTGCTCGAACTGGCCTCGCCATTAGTGTCACGAGAATAGGAAGGACTTGCGTCCGCGGTGGGGCTATAACTACAGCGTGCTACAAAAGTAGAAGTTTATTTGGCTCGAAATAAAAAGCTTATATACCATTTTTAATTGTACTGCGTAAAGTTTAGGTAACTCGTTTGGTTAATCTATCGAAATTTAATATTAATGTGGTCCACTGGATGGTTAGTTCGTATTCATTGTAAGTTAAAGATAACGTCGAAATTTATATCGTTCAAAGATGGATAACGATAGTGATTTAACGTCATAGAAAACAGAAGTCTTCTCTAAATAGCTGTATCATCGATAATAGGTTTTATTAGTATTAGTAGTAGCGTAGATTTTGAATAAATTTCGTATAATTTTGTCAACGTCGAATTACGATTTAATAAGAACTTTTTAAACTTTTAGATCAGTTTTAATAAATAGTTCTGTTATATTTTACTAAAATTTTTCCTCGATCAGTACGTATTTTGATCAAAGTAAAATAATTTCGTATATCGAAATGATTTTGTTAGCTTAATTCGATTAACCGACGTTTAGTAATTTACTGGATGGATTATCTTGGTATTTCAAAGGAAAAAGAACAAATAGTTGTAATGATCGTATTTAAAGAAAAGAAATCAAGAGGCGGAAAATTAGATGCGCGATGAAGAAATTCTAAATCAAGTGTTATACCAGATAATGAAGCTTGATAAATTGAAAAAAGTGAAACAGGCCTAACTGATAGTTGATGATTTAAATGGTCACGGTTTTATTCTCCTCGTTTCATTCTGGTTCCGAATAATTAATTAGTATATTTAATATGCTGCTGAAATTACAATAAGCGTACTGAAATTAAAGCGGAAATAATATCTCCATGTGTTTTACAAGTGCTTTACTTTCTCATTGTTCTCAGCGTTATATCATTATTGTTCCACAACAAGATAGGAAATTATGCAAATTTTGAAATGGCTGGCCAAACTGAATTACTAAATTATCAATACGTTGTTGCTAAAATAGATATGATTCAATTAACAAAAAAAAAACACTTTTTTATTATATATATATATGTACTACGTAGATATACTTTTACATAAAAATTTGATCTCGTCGTGAAAGAAACTTAAAATTTGGTCAAAGCATGTTGCACAGAAAAATATGAATACATAGATATAAAACTTTTGCGTCCTCTCTTTGCTTCTTTCGAGCCTTTACAAGTACGCGTAGTTGCTTTAAATGTACGAAAAAATAGCCAAGTCTATGAAAGATTGATAAATGTCCAGTTATTTCTAACCAGTAAGCACGTTCAAACGCTTAATCACAGTATCGTAAAATAGACGTACACGTTGCAACGTGGATCGACGACCTAAAATGGTCACCGCAACGATTCTACCATTTCGTTGGACGAACGAGCGCCATTTGACGGCACCGCTTTAAAAGTCTAATTATTTCCAGATTTGTGGATCGTTCCAATAAAATCTTCCGAGCGTATCACTGAGTTTATGCCGCGTGTGATGCGCGCGTAGAACAACAATGAGGCCGCGAGCATTAATTAGAATTTCAATTAACCAGCTCGTAATGGCGCACGCATCGATCAGTGCATATCCGTTTTCTGGAAACGGCAACGGCCCAGGTCGAAATCCTGCGATCGCTCAGACATTAGCCCATAAAAATTGCAAACTCGTCCTTGTTTGCTCGGCAGAGCGCGTAATTAGCATCGATTGCGAGGACGACGTCTCTTTCTGAAAATTACCGATCGTTCCTTTGGAGAATTTAATCCTAAAACGTTGCATCGAACTTCGATTTAACCAATCTGTCGAAATTTGATCGACCGTGCCGAAAATATCTTTTGCTTATTCGATTAACCACCACAGAGCTCCGTTTAGTTTGATTATAATTATTTAAATAGTCGTCGATTCTCGAAGACTTGGGCAATCGCCTCGATACGATTTTGCCTCCATTTAATCTCGTTATCTCGTATTTTCGCGATTTCCTAATTAATGTTGCAGATTGGTTTCTTCATTTTATATAGCTAAATAACCAGATTTCATATAAGGAAAAGAAAACGGAGGATGTGAGTTAAATGTATAGATAAATATACTATCCCGTTACCATGTGAAACTTGATTTAATATTGCGTTTTATTCAACTCTTCTTAGTTTTAATATTTAGAATTTAATATTATTTTATGTTATAACTTTGCTAGTAATATGTCAGTTTTTAGTCGCTATCGATTATGAAGATGTACAAATCGATAAAAATATATAATAATCGAAAACAGTTTACCGAGTACAAACCAGATAGTTTGAAAAATGTCATTTGCTATAGTATTGTTAATTCCTCAGTTTAAAATATTAAACGAATCTTTCCTTCGTTCTCGCGAAGAGTTAGAGGACAGAATGCAGAAACGTAAATCAACTAAAAAAGAATACCTTAATAGATTAAGAACATTAGGAATGTCATTTGATTATTATGAAGCTGTGAGGTGCCACATAAGGGAGCATTCGCGAGAAAGCTACGTTAAAAAGGTCGCTATACACTAAATAGCTGTGCAACAATTTCGTTTATTTGCTTTGTCATTTAAGTTTCTTCTCAGTCGCAAAATACGACTAAAAAGAAGGGAACAATTGTAACAGAATTTAACGATCGTCGATCATTGTCAAAGTTTTGTTTTCCATTAGAATTCGTGTAATTAATATCATATTGGGTACACAGAGACTTGGTCGAGTGAGTAAGTACGTGTATCGTAGACGGCTGGTAAAGTGAATACCGTCTAAGCGAGATATTCGAAAACTGTCCGATTAACGATCCGAAAGTGCCTCGGGCCAAGATTCAAAATACCTCGACGGACGTTATATTCTCGTCGTACATTCCTATGGTGTCCTGTGTTTCAGCTACGGCCGCACCAACAGCTTCTGCAGCTTCTCTCACGGTACCCATGGAAAACTTTGGGGCCTCGCGTCGCTCAATTTGCATCCACCCATCGAGAATGGTAATTAAGGGCGAAGCGTAAACCTTGATTAGAATTACAATCGTAAACGGCGTCGGTTCGAACCTGTGAGCGATCTGCTATTGCCAGAGGGTGTACGCCAACTTGAAAACTGTAAATTGGTCGTGACGCTGGGTACGATCCTTTGGTCTTTGAGCAGCGTACGTACGTAGCTCTATACGGCTACACGCGGCTATACGAGGATTTGTTTCTTGAAAAACTTACGTCAATTACATATGCGTTTACAATGATTGACAAAACCTTCCTAGATACTTTTTACGTATACGTATATACTTCGCAAAAAACACCAAAGTATTGGAACAGCCAGTTATTCGCTATATTAACGAGTCACTATATTTAGCGTGATTATCGTTAATGATAATTCTACGATTAAAATTAATACTTACGCTATGTAACAGTGTTTCGTTAAGTGTATGCTTGCAACAAACGTCCTGTAATTTCCGTATAACTTCATTTTCGAATTGATTTCCAACTCCTACTATTACGATCAGCTACTTTGCTATAGAACTGGTAGTTTCGTAGTCGAAAGTTGCGTGACCTATTCTTTCGAATGATACGATTACCGTGAAAAGATGACGGCGCAGAGAATAATGTTGATTTAGTTTTCAATTTGAAACTGCAAAGAGGTAATACGTCTTTTCTAAATAAAAGAAAGATCTGCTGATCCGAACGAACGCATTGTATTTCGAGTACGAGAGACAAACAAGGTCTTAAGGTCACTGAAACGGAGTTTAATGTACTTGTTGTGCAAACAGTGGATGGAACGAAAGGGTGTCTTTTATTATTACAGTGACATGTCGCTTCGAAATTTTAATACACAATTTTAATACAGTTAACGCGCAAAGGGAATAATTGACATATTTGAAAAGATTCGTTCCCTGCATAAACTGACAAATCTGATACTCGATACGTGCCAAGTATTTTTTGAGACGTTTTTAAAAGTAAAGACCATCTTTCCAGAATTATTCTATTACAACAGCTCATCCATAAATGTTTGAAATGTATCTGTTTTTTCCAGAAGAAAAATATCAATGCTTCCTCGTAACACTTAAACTCAGGTGACGTTAATTCATGCATTATGTAAATATAAACTTGTCAGTTTTAATCGTGTATTTCTAGTATGATCGTTACATTCAGTTGGATTCTCGAGATTTCTCGTGATCGCGACGCATTCCGGCGCGAATTTTCGTAGGCAACTCGGCTGGAAGCGACGCAATCAGAAAAAAGGTGGAAAATATCGGCCGCTAATTGTCGATTCGGCCGGGTATTTCTGAAGAATTATCCTACGCTCTCGGGTTTTCTTCCATGCTCAATCCGAGTCCATTAAACGCAAAGTCAGTCGGGCAAATTCAATAAGCGAATCGTTTTCGCGCGCGGAAATTAATCGTTTCACCCATTAAACACCGCCATTGAGAGTAATTCAGCGGCGTTTCTTTTCTTCGCGTGCCATTGCTCCGCTGCTGGAGAGGGGTTGAGGAGACTTCAATTTTCCCAGTTTTCAAAATACGCCAGACCGATTCACTAAATGCCCCAGCCAACGTTTGTTTTTTCTATCGGTATTTCGAAGAGATTTTCTATGCAGATACAAATGGAACAATACCTGCTTGATCCTGCTTATTATACGATACGACACACAATACGACACGATAATAAAATAATAATTATATGTATATGAAGACAATAGACACGAACAGTCGCGCCAGAAACACGTCGATATATCATATACTTTTAATTAAATATGCAAAACCGTTCTAAATTTGCAGTGATTTGGCATGGTACGACTCGATATATTCTACAAACATCTACTTAATTAGCCTAAAATAAATTCAACTTAAAACGCAATCGTAACTTATTATACGTCAAAAATCATCCTGTTCCAGTTAAAACATCCTGTACAACGTACACGTTTCGTCGTCGCTCCGTAGGACTCGAACTGAAGCAGCGGGAATATCGTTGATGAATTAAGCCCCGACGAAACACGCCCGTTATTTTCATAGTCCGAGCTGAGACTTCATTGTTCGCAGGCTCAGATTTTCTGCCGGATTACCGGCGGCTCGAACCAGCCCGGGTTTGCCGACAGATTGTTAATTGATCGGAAACACGCACGGTTGCGCGCCACCCGCTGCTCCGCTGCTTCCCGATAAATATTCCCTCTTCGAACGTATATACCTCGTACGTGTATATACGTGCATTTATGTGTGCGTATTGGTCGAAAACAATTAGGGAGGATTCGCGTATCTGAACGATTCGACAGGACGAATTAAAACGAACGCGGGTGAAGGATGTGTAAGAGAAGTTCCGGCATTGATACGAGGCGAGGGTTGCTTTGACAATAGGATGGCTTCGTGTTTCTTTGGAAAAAAGTGACACGAGGTATCTGGCGGCGTAGATAAAGAAGAACATGGGGGAAACCGATCTGCTTAAAGGCTCGTGTTCTTTTGGCAGCTGAATCATTCGCTTTTCACTGGTTCCTGTCGAGTTTTTGCCGAGGATGGAATCTTCGCGCTGGTGATAAACTCAGATGTATTATGCCAGGCAGAAGTATGCAACTTGTCGATGCTATCGTTAATTTTGATGATAGGTTGATTTGAGCCATTGTATAATAGCTGTCTGTAGAAGTCTGTGACGTTTGATCGAATAGGTTGCCTAACGGTTGTATTGTGTTTGAAGTAATTTTTTTAGCGATCATCATCCAAGCGATGTCGGAAATAAAGGTATTGTCTTTGCGTATATTCTTTGTTTCTTCATAGATTCGTCGATTTTAATTTTAAGGAGGATCATGGATATTTTTTATTAACGTTTTATTTCAGTGGATTTAAAATGTTACGAATTATTACAACACACGTACACTCATCCACACATATTGCACAGAGATCTGTTATCTTCTTCGAATTCTCAAGTCATCCTGTTTTCGATCCAGCAGGCGTCCTTCGTATCATCGAGTTATTTTACGTTCGCTCGATAATCGTATCTTTCAGTCATTGATTTGTTTGCAATCATTTTTTAAACGATTAACTTTTAAACGTGTAAATAAATTGGTAATTAACACCAAGTATATGACTATTCTCGTATGCTTTCATCGTCTTACATATCTATTTTTATCTTAGCGATGATGTCGTTAGTTAGCTGGTATGACAAGTGTGACAAGCAGTCTGACATCTGTCGAGAACGAATGGCGACTAAAAAATGTATCTTTATGAAAATTTTAATTCGATTACAAAAATATTCGTCAACAACGAGACTCGATTAAAACACAAAATATCCCAGTGGAAAGTAAAATTTACGCAGAGAAGTAAATTTCGCCAAGTACTTATTTTCCTCGGATGAAAAATAATGTATTAATTACGAACTTTCCGTGCGAATCGAATATTTCTTTCGAACATGAACGTGTATCATGTCATACAAAAATGAGAAACGACGAAAAAATTGAACGACTTTCTGTCTTACGGCTTCTACTACCACCATGATTCCGTGATAAAGCATTTTTCAGCTGCATAATTACGACACATTTTTTTGTTACCTGTCTTCATAAAACAAACTGTCAAACCTCACCGAAAAACATTTTTAGACACCCATGCTTCGCGGGAATAAATGAATTTATGTTCACCACCGACATATTTTCCAAACTAGCATGTTACAAATCTAATATCCGCCAATATCAGACGTTGTTACTATATAATGTGACAATAAATTATATTACCAATTTTTCAGAGTCATCGCAGTCTTCGAATATAAATTAACACGTGAAGCGAAAATTTCAAAAAGAAAGCGAACATTTTGCGTAACATGTTAACTCGTTAGCGTGATTTTCTTCCTTTCGTTAGTTTCATCGTCTCCTTATTAAACGTTTGACATAATGTTACAGAAAAGAAATATATCTTCGATCATCGGTGTATTCATTTTCTTTTTCTATCTAGAACCATTTGCATTTCTATTTACGTAAGTATAGAATAGTCGTCTAATTTATAAGAATAATTTATTCAAGCTGAATAATTTGCCTATGTAACGTAATGCAGATTTTACGTAAATTCTATTATCGACAATTTTTTAATCATCTCCGATCTATATTTGAAGATAGATTATTTACCTGAAGGTTATCAGTGATGTGATAAATAGAGAAATATATCTGACACTTACATTGACAGCTCGATGGCTATAGTTTCCTACGAGGATATAACTTCTGCTCATCAAAAGGAAAGAAGTTTGTTCAACGTTAATACCCTCAGCTGCAATTATCATGATTCAATAACGTATGTATATTACCTTATTTGTGGAAGTAAGTTTGCTGTTCATTTTACTGATACTTTTGTACCATTTTTATTTTTCTACCATAGAGTTATCCAAATTATTTTCTCGTTTCTGAAATCTTCTCTTACTGGCCTCAAGATGTACGATATTTTCTCATTCTTCCGTTATTATACTAAAACAAGTTTGATCGTACTGAGCAAAGTCCAAGACTGTATTTTATGACGTTGAAGCTTAAGTGACTCGAATAATCCTATCCCACTGCGTGTTGTACCAAAAATAATTATAGAAAGCGTTTAAATATTTTTTTCTCAATACCTTCGATTTTAAGGGGATTTATTTTACTCGAATAAAGCTTTTATTTTTTATTAGAACCAGGTTTTTGTTAAAACAGAAAATGGAAGCATCCTGACGAATAAAATATTCAACCAAAATTATGCATCATCTAAAAATTTTCTACGTGTTTTTCCTCAAGCGGAACAATCGTATCGAACCCAAGATTTCACTCTACGTTTCTTCGTTCCGACGAGATGATCTGCGATTCGACGTAACCGCGAACGCGATGTCTGCAATCAAATTGTATATTCAAGCCAATCGATGACTGAGAACAAGGTAAATCCGTCTTTTCGCGTAATAATAGAGATGAATACTCTCGAGTGGATAATCAGAGCCGATCGATTCGTCGACTATCGTGTATCGTTCCGCGGACGTATCTTTCTCGTTCAAACTATTTATCATGGCATTTGATTCCTCCTCGCCTCGAATATCATCATTTTTCCGATTTGCTTAAGGAAAGAAAATTGCGGAGATTTTAATGGATAACGAAACTGCCTGGGGTTGGGTATAAGAATTTGAAGTTCGAGGAGCTTAAAACATCGTAGATCGAACGAATAACAGGAAATTAACGAGTAAATAGTTTCTTTATAGCGTTGGATTGTATCGGACCAGAAGAAATTTGAGATACGAATAAAATCACGCGTTCCAAATGTAATTTCTTGTATTTACTTTGAAAGTAAATTATATATTCTTAAAATAAAGTAACTACTTGAAATCCATTCAAAACAATTATTGCATTTTAATTTCAACGCTTTCAAATAATTTACAATGTTAACTTTCGCTGAAGGAAATTTGAAGGTGCTGAAATACACACAATGCATATATGTAATAGGGAAAAATGTATAAAATATTCAAGAAATAAAATATTTATTACAATATTTAATACGCGAAACAAAATTTCTGTCTACGTTCCATTCCTTAAATTCACGAGAGTATAAAAACGCGTAAAAACCCGTAATCTACATCACCCACAAAAAAAGAAAAAAAGAAAGAAAGCGAAAAAAGAACCAAACTCCTGAACAAACATCCTAAAGAGTCTCCAGAAAATAATTCGCGTCATTTCGACCGAGGCACCCTGTACTTACTACGTACTGTATAATAGTATGATCGTGTTGGTGCAACGACTGTTATACACATCCTGGCGATGTATATGCAGGCGCAGCCACGTAAGGCCTTCTTGTTCCGTGACGAGCAACGTCGACGATGTCGCATTTCCGACAACCACGAGCAACATGCGTGCCTACGCAAGATTAGCGGAATGAGCGTTCACACACGTGCACACGGTTCACAATGGCGTACGTATATAAGCGTATACGTATAGGTACGTGCATCGAACGAAGTCTGGTTCACGTGTTATGTGTTCGAAGCGACGACTTCTCGAAGAATCACGGAGCCTCGCGTCCGAAGTAATTATTATCTGCCGGCACGCAGCGCGGAACGGGAAAAAAATAATTGTAGGTACGATCGAAACGAGCGGACCTGACGCGCAACTCGCTCGTTTATGCTCGCTTCTTCGCGGCCTCGATATATCAGGATTAGAGGCGCCTCGAAACCGTGAATCGCTTTAGGGATGTACTCGAGATAGGGTCATCTTTAATTTGTCGTTTGGTAGCAGCTGTATTTCGATTACGAAATACCTTTGGTGTTAAACTTTCGAGATCTTAACGACTGAGATCGAAGAGTTCGTGGTTTTTAGAGTTTGAAATGATCTTCCGATTGCAATTATTTTTTTACATGTCGATGAGTGAGGTAGTTGCTGATATCGATAATACCGATACACGATTGGAAAAGATTGCTTTGGTGCTGAGTTCTTTTAGCGAATTTAATTTTGACATACGTTGATTCAGGTGATTTCTGAATTAATAATTTGATTCTTATTCAATTTCAAAAATCTGTCGAATACATTTATATGTATATCGAAGGTGAATCATAACTTAATTTCTAACATTAAATGCGTGATTTATTAAATTTGTCGTTTGATAGGCAATTTACGATAGGGAAAACTCAATTCGTGTAGAGCTCTCATAATCTCGTTGAATTCTAAGTCGTTTCTTTGGTTATAATTTCATTTCGAGAGTTATATTCACGTATAAGTTATTGCCATTGAGTAAAATGGACTTTGGTTACGAAATCGTTCTTCCAGTTGAAATTCTTCTATCGTAAGCCCAATATTATTCGTTCGAACTTAAATTTATAATATAAGTTTGTCGTTTTCAAGTTCACTAACGAATTCATCGAATACGTTTAATTCTCGAGTTATAATTAATACGTAATGTTTCTCTGGTATAATGAACTTGAACCTGTCTTCGATTTCAAAAGGAACAGTTAAAATGAAAAATTAATGACGTTATTAAAGTGTTTCGATTTGATAGGTACATCTAGTAAATATTTTGTACGGAAATATAGCGAATGTAAAATTTGGTAACAATATTATTTGGTAACAATAGTACATATGTTACAGTAGCGTGATTTTGTCGGAGATGACAAGATATTAATTTTCCGCGGAGCAGGTCACGCAAATGGGTTTGTTGTATCTGATGTTTGAAAAAATTTGATTGTGTAACAAAGTTTACCTTGCTGCTCTTTTGTTTTTCTTTCGTTACATACGTAGTAGTGCGGATAAGAGAGCAATTGCAATTTTATCGTTAGTTTTCCAATAGAATTTCAAAAATAGTAGTACAATGTCATCTTCTTAGTTAAATACGTAATTTATATCGGATCTTTTAATTTTAATATATGTACGTATAATATGAAGAAGAAATTTCCAAGATTTAAATACTCACGAGGTGAACAAACTTTGTTAATGAGATGGATTCTGAGGGAAATATCATATTTCTTTTAGCTATCCTTAACTTTGTGCACAGGCGAACTTTCGTGTTGAGCTATACACGACCTTTTTAATATTTACGATGTTAAATATTCGAAATATGAACTACTTCGTGTTTCTTACTGTACGCTGGGAGTACCTCAGAAGTAGCACAGTCAAAATAAATATTTTAATAATCTGGATGTCATCCATTACGTCATTGCGAACGAAGAAGATGTAACACTTCTTAAATAAGAGGAAACTATGAGAAAAATTTTATTACGAAATACTTTATTTATCTTGATAAAATTGCTATTCAAAGAATGAAAAAAAAAAAAGAAACCGTTACATTTAGCAGATATTCCTCTTCGTGTGTACTTATTTTATCACATTGTATCTCGGCTATAAAAATTACTATTACAAATATTAAAAAATTCTTTGGCATCCTTTAGAGTTATAAACTGAAAATGGCAAAGACGATGCTTAATACCGTTTTGTCGGCATCGTTCTTCTCAACAAAACGTAAATATAAGGGCACTGCGTTATCTTTCTTTGTCTTCCATACGATAAGTTTCGCAAGATTAAGACTAACATATCTTTTAAACTAATCATTTTTCCGACAAAAGTACCTTAGTACATACTTTCCTGTAGAAAATTCAGAAATTCACCCAACGGTATATAAAAGATATGTAGCTCCACTTGAAAAAGTTGTCATTGAAATCTCTTTAAATGAGAATATAAAAAAGATTGAAATATCTGACCAAGCTTTCCTCGTGAAGACAAACAACTTTCATCTCGAACATTTTTTCGTATATCCGATGGTTACAGAGATAATCACGCGTGTACGTTTAAAACCAACATACTGTATAAATATATACATAATATTGGAAGTTTATTAATACACGTTAATCCAACATTTCTATAGCTCATTTGCATCTTGGCGATTTACGATTCGGTCGACCTATACCACGTACCCACGGATATTCATAAGATCGTTCCGAAAATCGCGATTCCTTGGATCCATCGTGCGTCTCCGCGTGACAGGATTGCGCAACAGCCCCCGATGATTGCGCAACCGCGGAAAAATTATGCAATGCTCCAGTGAAAAGTCGCTGCGTTCGCCGCCGAAGACGCTCCTCGCTGTTGTTTATGCGCGCATCGCATAACTCGCGGCGGCGTGCACGTGGTTATTACAGAAAATTACTCGCGGACTCGTTAAAACGCGCGGAGAAACCTTGGCTCGGTCTGTCCGCGAGTAAGTCGTTGAAAACGGTGAACGTTCCTGCGCCACGAGCGCCGGATTCGGGTCAATTAAATGCCGATGGGAACGTGGCTTCTTGCTTTTTGAGGGATAAGCATCGCGACGCGTAATGACCCCTTTGTTAGGGGCAATGATATTTTTGAGCGAGCGAAATTATCGAAGAGATCGCAGTAAAACGTACAACGCAACGATTTTTCTAGTTCTTTGATTTTCTAACGTTTCTTTTACACGGTGATTGATACGTTGACTGCCACTGTCATTAGCGGTGATCGGTGCCCCACGTTTTACTAAATTTTTTTAGAACGCCTAGAACGAGATAAATTTGGATGGATTAAAAAATGTTCAACAATGTGAATGATTATGCAAAAATTAAATGTATATAATTATTATGTAGTATATTTGAATCTATTGCGGCCCTCGCTACGGCAAATGTATAAAATTCACGCGACAGTCAACGTTTAACAGCCGATATTTGTATATTTGTAAGAATTTTTCCCCATGTTTCTAATTTAATTGAGTATATTAATGAGACGCTTAGGTTACGTATTAGCTCGCTTACAAAAGATGGTCATCCAATCAGAAGAATATCGGACAATGTAGACAGTTGTGCAAAAGTCGCAAAATATAAATTACCTTGCATTTATTCTTTGGAAACGTTACAAGCGTATCTGGGTTTACCTGATGGGGAAAATATCGTTGGTTATAAACAGCATCACGGTATAATAGCATAGCAAAGAGCACGGTCTACAAACGAATTATTTTTCTTACTATGCATCGACAATGGTTTTCGGATAAAAAGATTTTTCAAATAAAAGACGTAAGACTATCAAATGGATTTTTAAATTGTTTTTGTACGATTTTATGACGCATATGTAATTTGACCATTTAAAAATGTTTCAGCCGAATGAAGGGGTGAGTTACGCGATTGGTAGAGGAACGGTGTGTGCGTGTGGAAATAGAGCGGATGTAGAAAAGTAAGTGTAAGGTATGAACGAAGGGAAAAACGCAATGGAAAATGTAAAAGAGCGGAAAGATGGATGTCGAAAGGAGAAGATTAAATAGAAAGTGACATTACCAAAGTTAAATATACAGCAGTTATTTAAATTATTTAAACACTCGGTTCCTCTTGTAGAATAAATAGAATTTTTAATTCTATTTTATATTTTGTTTATTAGGAAATGAGTTAATCAAAAATATATTAACTAAGTATAAAGCGAGTATCAAGTATTAAGTAAAATGTAAAAATAATAAACACAAAATAATTAAAAAGATAATATTTCTTTGAGTATTACATCTTGTCTTTTCTTTTAAAAAGTGGTAAACTTTCAATAGATACTTAACAACTTATTATCGTCACATTTCAATGAATAATTGAACCTAATTCTTCGTTAATTTGCCGTAGATCTATTTTAAAATCCTTTGAATTTGATATATGAATTTCTACTTAAAAGGTATCGTTTTTCGCAGCATTTTGATATTCTTTTATTCGAACTGGAAAAAGTTTGTTAAGTTGCTTGCTGCTTATGAACAAACGATATAAAATACGATTAATGACAGATCGGAAAATGAATTCCTTTCGGGACGTAACTGGCAATACGGTAATTTATTTATTTTTCATATACCTTATAATTAACATATATATATAGTATCCAATATGTACAATAATACAATCAATAACGTAATACGTATTATGATATATTAATTAACGAATTAATTTACCGTAGCGATAATCGTATTTATAAAATGTGAAACACGAAACGAATAAAAATTTCTTCTGAGAAAAGATAATCAAAATTCATTGCGATACACGTGCTAATCATCTTCGTCGAAACTTAATTACAAATTAAGAGAACATCCGGAACCTCCTATTTTCTCCTTGTATAAACTCTCGACATAGTTTTAAACATACGCTTCGTGCTCTTCAGAGTTGAGCCATTTCTTTACAGAAATCGCGATATGTACTATATTTGATCGATTAAGAGAAGATATGGTAAACGTGCGAATCGTAGGGAAACCCACGAAGTTACGTACGATTCATCAGAAGGCATTGATTTCCGTTTGTTTTCGCGTGCGAGTTTGTTGAATTAAGACGTAAATTGCTTCATCGAACAATGCTTCCCATGGTTCTGTGATTCTCTCCGTTTTATCCTGTGTGCTCGCTTTTCTTCCCGCGTTACCGAATCTCGAATGCAAATATGTCAAATAAACGTGAATACTTGGAGTACATACATACATTAGGCTGTGTGAATATACAAACGCTAACTGTGCAAACGTACTATTAGCGTACGTATTAAACATATGTACGCACTAGTGCCAGTATACGTATGTACATTGTACATTCCACGAATTGATTCAACGTAGCGTTTGTGACTCTGCAGCTCAGTGTCGTTTAGCGTAATTTTACGAGTTAAACACTTTAATGCGTTCACTGTTGATAGAATATGACGTTGTCTACGCTACGTATCATTAAGTAACTTTTACGTAATTATAACAATTTCCTTCTCTAGCGAACAAACAAAATTCTAATTATAGAGCATTCGTTCGTGAACTCTATTTAATTTCATTTTTCCCTTAATTATATTTGTAGATAGATAGAATATATCCACTATAAATATTAAAGTCATTTCCGAAACTATAAATAAGAAAAACAAATTATGACATGAATTAGACATCGTACACCCTGACATCTTCCACGTGTAACATTTACAGTATCAATTTCTATAACACTTCCTGTCTGTACAATTTCCTATTTTTACCGCAACATTTTCAATGCCTCGAGTTAAAATTTTAATAACCATTTCAATCACAAATAAAGATAGAAATGTTTCATATAAAAGAGTAATCGACGCATAAAACGTAGATAAACGAATAAAAAAGTTTTTAACGCAACTTCGTTACCGCAGAAAAACACAGAGCATTCCATCATCGTTTCATATAAAACTAACATACACACACGTGGGAGGTAGACGATTTAAAAACAGTTCAAATACAAAACCAGCAAACGGTCTATTCGCCCAGACGCCCAGTCCGATCAAAAATCCAGCCGGAGAGCCGCTTCATTCATTTAGAAACGGGTTACGTTCCGTCGGGAGTCGGGGACTCAATTTACACGGCGAAGAATCGAAGTTCCCATTACGAGGGGAAATAGAAGCAAATCATTTGACCAAACACAGTTTCCATTCAGCGTTTCATCAATTAAATAAATTCGACAAGAACCAGGCCCAGGACAGAGTATTAACCCCTGTGTTCACGATTCAATTTTCTACCCCTTTTCTATCCCTCTACGTCTCTGAGATCGGCAAACAGAGTGGAGAAATCTCTAAAAAAAAAAAAAAAACTGGAAGATTGTAAGATTATGAAATACATTATTGCGTGCAAGTATGTGCATAGGTACATAGTTATTTTTGACATTATTGGTACTCGCAGAATGTTCGGTAATAAATTTTAATTTCTTTCTCCTCGCAATTTTATATTTTTATTGCAATATCTTGACATCACCATCCTATGTTTATCGTATGTATCGTGCATGTGTATTATTCTCGAAAGTTGCAAATTAGGAATTTGCAAACAAAAGGATATTCAACAGTTTTTCCATCCATGATTGTCAATAGAACAATTAATATTCTATTCTATTGTATTAGAAGAATAAGTTATTTGATAAATAATCTAACTCATAATTTCTTAACTTTATAAAGATCTCTCTCTTTCTCTCTCTCTCCTTCTACTCATTATTAATTCTCCATTATAATAAAACTTCAAAATACCTCCTAATATAAACGCACAAACCTACGAATACATCCAGATACCAGCAAGTACTAACGTATGTACATACCAACGATCGAATCTTCCGTCTCTTCCGTTTCCACGTATCAATCCAGATAGGTGGAAACACTACGGTACACGGTCATTTCCGGTGGCGATAAGATCGACCGATTCGTCGAGGATCGTTGCAATTAGTAATCACGCGTGCATTCCGTAACGCGGTTGCGCAACGCGATGTTATACACGCGTGTATTCTGCGTCCTTTTTTTCCGCTGGAATCCATCGAGTCGAACAAGGACACGGGTATTTCTCCTACCGATATACATATATAGCATAACATTATTATTTCTCTGGTTTCTCCGTTGGTTCTCCGGCTGCTGTCCTCCTCCCCTTGCCTCATCCACGCTCTACAACTCGTATCACCGCCTATCTATCTTCTCCTTCTTTTTTCATCCCCCGTTTTTTCATGATCGCGACGCCACCGGCACCGACGGATCGTCGAATAAATTTTTTATCGCTGCCGCCGACGAACCACCTAGCACCGACTCTTTTTTTTCTTTCCTTGTTTTTATCGATTCTTCTAGTTTCCTGTTCCGAGGCTGCCACCCTCTACCACCCCCTCTATCGCCCATACTTCTCACCCTCTTTCAACCGTGGCCCGCGATTCTCTTCCCGCTGGATCCCTAGGGTCATTTTCGTGCGCGTTAAACGTTCTCGCGGGATTCCGCGCGTATTATCGACGATATCGTGATTCGGACAGATTTTTTTCCTCCCTTTTTTCTCGTCTTTCAGGTTTCTATTTCTTTTTTCTCTCGAGGATTCGTCTTCTCTTTTGGATTTTCATTCTTTCCTTTTTATTTTTTTTTCATATCCGGTTTATGTTTGGAGGAATGAAATTAGGCACGACGGATATTAGCGTAGAAGAATAATGTTGTTTCGTCGAGTCGACGGTTCCGTGGACGATCGATGGCTCGTGCGTGTCTGTCTTCGCGTCGCGTGAAGGATTTTCGCGTTGTTACGGCTCAGCCGTTTTCTTGGTTAATGGACTTTCGTCGGGGCACCAGGTCGATCGTGAACATCGCGGAGGTCGGAGGTGAATTTTGGGAATTGGCTGTATGTGGTAGGTGAACGAAATGTTTGGATAGCGTCGAATTTATTTTGCGTGTGAAACGTGAGAAAGATACACGGATAAATGGAAATATGGTGAATGGTAGAATTCGAAATACAGTAAAAATCAAGTTGTGTCAATTGTAATAGAAGTATTAAGTTACAATGGTATTTAATATTGTAAGATAATTTAAAGATTCAGGTGCTTAAAAGGAAAGAAAGTTTGAAACTGAAAAATATTCGAAATGCGAGAATTTGGCAGAATGATAATAATCGTGGACCAATTTGCTACATCGAAAATTTTAAGATTACTACATTAACTAGTTGTAACAATTAGGTTTGTTATTAATTTTTGGAAGCGTAAGTACGCTCTATCGTACATTTTATGGTACATGAAATTATACGATTGATAATCATTAGAAAAATATCGATATTAATAGAAGCCTGCTGATGGGAAGATTACTATTAAATAATATTTAAACATTCTAGTAGACTAGCTTATCATCTATCTATCATTTGTTTGATTATTATGTAAAAATACAATTTGTAGGCGCACGTACGTATGTGTTAAGTAAATGAAACTTTTCTTATCAATATATAGCCCATTCTTTTATCGTTATTTGTCCTGTTTACGATACGTGTGTACCTCGTACATTTTTATTTCATGCTGCTTTTAGCATTCGTGTACTGCAAACTATTGCTTCTTTTCATTCAACAGCGCAAATCTCTTAAAATATCAAGAATATGTAAAAATTATCCTTTTTAAATCCATTGAAAGGAAAACACTTTATAAATTGAATAGGTAAACGTGTAACTCAAAGTTTCATAATTCGTCGTTCAACTGTTTTCGAAGAGAGAAGATATTTTTCTTTTAATATAGAAGAATAATATTAATACATATTACGGTGTAACATAAAATGTATCGTATTTTTAGACGATTAATTTATAAATTCTCTTTCTAAAAGAGGAACATCCGAAAATTTAATTTATAAAAATGATCGATAAATTTTAAATATTGAAACAGACAAATTAAGTGCAACTTTTCCTCGAGTCTTTTCTAAGTCTTTCGTCTAGTCGATGGAAACTATTCCTAGGTGAATCTTTAAACAAAAAAAAAAAAGAGAAGAAAATAGAATAAACTGGAAGTGTGTGGAATTCTTGTTTGATGCAGACTTTTCCGACACGCAGTAGTAAATCTACGTTATGCAAACATACTGTAATGATACCAAGTAACGTTCACAAATTGCGTGCTGGTAATACATGCGTATTTGGATTAAACTTCCTCTTATGAAACGTGTTTTTTATTACTGATAGTATCTAAATAACGCGTATAATCTCATTAAATTCCAACGCACTTCTTACGATCGTTTTCCAGGAATTTTCATGCCTAATTTTTCAACACCGGTTATAACATAAATAATCAATATTTCTTCCCTTATACTGGCATTAAGATCTTAAAACATCGATAAACGTATGTTTTTATTATACGAACATTATAAAGGCATAGGCACGTGAAATGTATGACTTACCAAAAAGACTATAACGATTGTACGATACTAAATTGGTTGTTTAACCAGAGAATTTTTTTTAGGAATTTTTACACCACTATATGCATATGTAATAACGCGTTTTGATGCCTGGAAGCATAGAAAGGACTGTTATTAAAGTCTAAATTTATCCACAAGTTACTCAAATTGAACATATCAAATTAAACATACACGTACAAGTGTACTTACATATTACTTCTTCTTTTTCTACTTATAAATTATATTTCCGCTTGCGAATTTTAGGTAGAGATCCTTTAATGATTCACGCTTTAAACGAAAATCCACAAAAGTCCTAACGAATCTTAAAACTAAGCGATACGTTTAACAAATTCTCAGCAGAGTAAAAGTGTTCGGCATTATAAGGTCGTCAAGATCGATAGAATCATTAGAGTGATCCAAAACGAACATCGCGCAGTTTATAACTACAATAGAACCTTGGTAGCTTATTACAGTTGTACACGTTACAAGTACTCTACTTTGAATTTGTTACATATCGCATTTCGAAAATCGTATAAACCAAACAAATTGTTCAGTACAGCGGACAAACTGTTTGCACGTTTACAGAGGTTATTTACCGAATAAAAAAATATCCTTAAATTCCTGAACTGAACCCACCTTCGCAACGAAAAAAAAGAAGGGAAGAAAAAAGAGCATGAAGAAAAGCATCAGAAAATTACTCGGCAACCCAGAACCTGTACAACCAACGCCTGAGAATCTCCTCTTAATTTTCCCGCCAGATGCAACGTGCATCTATCTCGTATCGACACACGAGTAAATCTATGCACGATAACTCGAAAACAGTAGGCTACGTTCGGCATTCCTTGCCTGTAAACTGACTGACGTCAAAGAGGGAAGGATCGAAAGCACGATGCTTGATCGTCTGGTCGATGATCGTTAGGTAAAAGATGGTAGCCGATGGACTTCCGGAAGGGAGCGTAGGACGCGATGTCGAGTTTGGTCGAGCTCGGTTCGCACGGTCCGCGGGTGCGATAATCTTTGAAAATTGGCGCGATGCGAGAGCCGGGGCCGCATTCCACCGATGCTGAAGGAAAAATCGAGGCCAGAGCCCGCGTATTACGCCCGTTGGTACCCGGTATGTACGTACGTGCATGCACATCTCCGACGTTTGCAACGCGGAGCACACGTGTACAGCCACCGAGCGAGCCGCGGTCGTTCGGCCCTCCTCCTGGCCGACGTCGTTCCACAGCCAGGTATTTACAGAGGCGAGCAAATAGTTCCCGAGGCCTCCGCGCTCCTCTCGTGACTACTGTTTTCAGTTCGTGGTCGACTTCGATCGACCTTTGATCGATCGTGAATGCACGTTTAATCGAGCGTGCATGAGTCGCACGGCCATGCACGCCGTTCCTCTGCCTTCCACCCCACGACCAACCAACTTTTTCTCTCTCTTCCTGCCTCTTTCTTCCTCTTTTATGCTTTCCTACTCTCTCCTGCTTCTTCTCCTTTTTACGTCCGATGTTTCGCTTCGCTCCTTCGGCTCTTTTGTCCGCCAGACAAAGTCACTGTGCTTGCTGGCGACACAGGACACCTCCGTTTTGTAAACGCAGAATGGCAACTTTTTTCATGTTTTAAATTTT
Organism: Bombus soroeensis; assembly: GCA_014737365.1. Taxonomy (NCBI): domain Eukaryota; kingdom Metazoa; phylum Arthropoda; class Insecta; order Hymenoptera; family Apidae; genus Bombus; species Bombus soroeensis. The sequence continues at coordinate 2,394,268 of JACXIL010000179.1, read as the reverse complement.
ACAGAGTCGCAAGGTAAATCGATGGGTAATTGGGTTTGGCTCGTAGTTTCTAGATACTTTGGCGGTCGTAGGTCCGTGATTGTGGGAAGAATTGCTATAGTTGCGTGATTGGTATATGCAGTGGCGGACAAGAGGAAGTTTAAAAGTTAAAGCGAAGGAAATATTATTAAAGTGAATTATAATCGAGGAGTGCTATTTACATTAAAAATCAAACTTTTTTTCGTCCGTCATTCTAAATCATTTCTCATAAGTCTTCGTTTGATTGGTGTTTTTGGGAGGAAAGATGATCGTGGAAGATTACGGTGGTTTCGAACTATTCTTGTATGTGTTTGAGCAATTTTTCTGCATAGAAGAGAAACTGGAGCGAAAAGTACTAATAAACGTCGAAGACAAGATTCAGAACACGCGCGTTAAAACTTCTTCTGGGATATTAATAATAGTCGAGGTATCATCAATTACGTAACACGCGGTAGCGTCGCTTTCTTTTTGCGACGACACGCGAAGACGCGTGATTCCAAGCGTACACACACGGTCTGTGTTAATTATGGTTAATCCAATAATACGATTTACTATCCTGCGTTGCTCCAAGAGCCATCAGCTCGTTTCGAGCTACACGGCTGCTACCGATAACACGCGTTCCCGTGCGCTGTTTCTCATCGAAACACCGTAGTTTCTTCCTTTTCTTTAAATTCCCGCTGCGCGTTAGCATGTTCCCTTAATAAGAATATTCGACGTTTTCACGATCGAAATTAAAACAACCTTAAATCGAAACATGAAATTGGATCGCGAGATCGCACGCCCCTACGGGTTCAACGTTTCCATACGAGCAGATCTGTCTTCCCTCGTCCCTCGATTTACCAACGGGAATGTTGCGTCGCCATTCAGTCGTATGATCCCTCCATTGTGTCCCTGGAAAAATATCGCGAGATATTTGCGAATAATTAATAACACCGCAATGAGATACGTCGCAAAATAATTCGTATAGTTACGCGATTATACGTACGCGAATCATTTTGCACGAGTCTCGTGTTGTTTGCGGTGCGTTTGTATGAAAAATTCTTTAAAGACTTGATTAATGATATCTAAGCTTCTCGATTATTGCTTTACAAAAGTTGACGGATTTGTACCTTCTATATTCTTTTAATGTCGTTTTTCAATAATCGAGAGTCCATTTTTAAATATACTTTCATCTCATAAACACGCCAAATACAGTTTTCTACTCCTATAATTATTCCGATTAATAATTATCAACGCGAACTGAAATATCAGTACGAAAATCCTACTACCACGTGTGGTAGAAATATCGACAGCTTATCGAAATCTTCGTCTCTGTCGCAAATTATTGGAATTAGGTTTGCAATCATACAGCGGTCATAAAATCTGGATTTCTTCCCTGCAACTATTTCATCTTGTAAGAAGCTGCTAATTTTTTCCACATTACAGGCACATCTTTTGTTACATATCCGATTATACGTATACTAATTGTTATTAGGAGATTTTTCTACCAATATTCCAGTAAAGCAACCATCACAGATGTCCGCGATATTTCATGAACTCTCCAAATCCCTGGAAGATATTCCGTGCCTCTCTTCCGAGGGACTTTCGTTTCAAGAAACTTTTCCTAGTTTAGTGGAAACGATCGTCAGTTTGGTAGTCAAAGAGGATCAGTTTCGAGGGCGAAACTGGCGAAAGAATGGCCTGCCGCAGGTGAAAGCGATGATCGTAAACGATTTTGAGACAGTCTGGACGTCGAGAGAGATCGCTCGGGGCCACGGATAGAAGAGGCTGTGTTTAAAAACGAAAAATTCAGCCGAGTCGGCTCGAAACTCTCCGGGTCTGCGTTTGAATAGCTAATGTTGCGTGAGAGATGCAATGGCGGCAATTCTGCTTCGTCTTCTCTCGCTGAAAATGGTATGCGTGAATGCGTTTCGTTGATCGACCAGACGTATACGGTTCTATTAAAATCGGATACATGTATAACTTCAGGACAATCTTCTAAAATATCCACTTGATTTTTAATATCTTGGAACGCCGAGGATGCACGACGTAGCTTCGAAGAAGACTGAATTTGCAATACTTGTAAAACTATTTAATATAGTTTCGTACTTGGAGTAGTCGTAATATCTTTTTTTAATGACTTTAGAAGATTATAGCCTATTTTAAATTTTAGATTAAATTATTCGAATACTTTCCTTTCAATCATTTTAAATCAAAGAAGAGAATTTTGATATCTTATCGATCCTGATTTGCAATTTCTATGTTTCATTGGATAGAGAATTTTGAGAAAGACCACTATTTTGATGCATCGAAAACTGAAGCTAATTATAGTACTTTTCTTAAGGCTGAAATTTAAAATCAGAAATGATAACTTTGAAATCTTATAAATTTCTAATGCTAATTTGCTATTTCTAATTCTTCCTCTGTTTCTATTTCTGAAAGAGAATTGAAAAAGATACGTATAAGATTGATTTTTTAGCTGCTTAGGATATATTATCGTGTAAATTCACTTGTACGCGTTGATCTGGAATATCGTCGTTTTTATATTATTCGTTGTAAATGATATAACATAAATTACATCACGATTTATTGCATTTATATGCTAATAACGAAATAAATTCGTACGTTGTCTTCGATATGTAGTTCGATACTTTAGTTCCTTCGAGTCATATTTATTCCTCTTGCAGCGTATAATTAGCCTAATTTAATCTGAAGAACGTTTAACATCTGTTTCTACCTATGTACACTCCTTCGTTTTATACGCGAAAAGCACTGTCTGAACGTACCACTTATCCTTATTATGTATCATACGTATCATTCCTTATTTACATATTCGCATAAACAGCAACAAACCGTACTACCATTACAATCCCATTAAACCCTCAAATCCAACCGCTAACATTACAACTGCCAACTTTTAATGTACGAGTACCTACGTATTATATACTATATATAGAGGAATATAATTAAAGTGGGACGATGTATATAAAAACGTATATACAGATTGTACTAATAAAATCAAGATGAAATTTACATATAAAAATATCTATCGTAAGAAGAAAAATGCAAGCCATATATTTTACACTTCAAGTATTTGTTCATATACTATGCAATACAAAATTTCAAGTGGCAGTCATCATGATTATTAGCCAGTCATTTCGTCCATTCTTTGTTCAGTTCTACCATTAAATCCATTATGGCTCAATATTACAACGCAACGTTTCATTTACAATTTCTTTCCAATCAGTTTGCATTAAAAACTCCAGCTCTTTAACACTGCGGCTATAAACAAGAATCGCAAGGATTCTTAATATTTTTCTTTCCATTTGGATTCTATAATTTTATGAAATTTAGCACACTGACAGCCACGATATATAACACAATACATAACAAAATACGATAGATAACATCGCAAATTAATAAAAATACGCCACTCAACGATACAACATACAACAACAAGATTTGACTGCAACGTGAAATTAAATATCAATGTATAATATCCGAACGTTTGGTGCCCAGAGTGAAACATAAAATTCGTATGGCTGTCGACCTGTTAAAAAAATTAAGTAACAAAGTACAACGTTATAATAAACTGTTGCTCGCTCCGTTAACCCATCTCTTCCAATTTTTATAAATTCGTCCTCGCCCTCTTGTCATCCTGCACGCTTTTCCTTCAAAATATTTGGCGAACAACGCTCGTGCAACGTACACTGCCAATCTTCGAGCCCAGAAAACTCCGCCAAGGATAGATACAGCTTTTCGAAAGGACGAGAAATCCTTGAATGACCTCGCGACGAAAGAATGGCACGGGCCGTTGACTCGTTTTATCCTATCTGCACTGGTTAGTATACCTAACGTAATATATAACGGTCGTGTCCTTCGACCACGCAGCAACCGAGACCGCTTGGTTCGCCCTCGCAGGATCTCTTGTGTGCTCGGGCGGACACGCGATGCAATGCAGTCTGCTGCTAGCCGATAGCTCGTTTCAAGAGGGACGTAAAATGGTGATCCCCGTTTCGTTCGTCTACGCTATTTTCAATGCTTCCACTATCTGTAAGCCGCGATCGATTCTTTTTCAAAGGAGGCAAAAGGAGAGAGCTCGAACGTTTGCTCCAGTTACGAAATGTTCCGAGGAAAGAGGCGCACGTTACGCGTGTTGCGTATATGCGTTTTATTATAATGTTACAGCGCGTTAGGTGTGTTACGGACAGCGTCGTTATTATCCTTATTACCGGTGGACCGTGAGTCAGGCAAAATTACTGCCGGGAGAAATTAGTTTGTCCATCTGCTACCGTACACGTGTGTGTGTGTGCCTGTTACTTCCACCGTTCTTGATTGCGTTTTCATGTTTTTCTTGGAAAATTTAAATTTTGTTTTTCTTCTTCTTTTGGTACGTTTCTGTTTTTGGAGACAATTTTTTAACAATATATACGCGTAGTCTGCGTATATTTGCGTATACGTGGAGTTTAAAGGAAATTATAAGGTTGTGATTCATTGAAATTTATGAAAGTAGCAGATGATGGATTTACAGAATGTTTCCACTTCGAAGATATTTAAACGGGCGAAAGTATGTAAATGGAAGTTTGTTTTAGGGAAGAACATTTCCCTCGATTTCCGCACTATCGAAGTTTTGTTTATCGTGTTAAACGCAAATTATTGAAATACTATGCGATAATTGGCGTAGGCGTAATATCGTCGAAGAATGCAGTAATTTGTATATCGTCTTGCCAAAGTAAAATAGAGAGGAAGTCTGTAACTTTAATTCATTGATATTATTGTTGGTAAATTATTATGCAAGAAGATCCTCTGATGAGAGCAACGAATAGAATAAATAGAATAAATATGGTAAAAAATGTCTATTTTACTGATACTCGTACACAAGAGCATCAATTTTAATCTTTCCTTTGACCACCAGAACAAAACAATACTTGTAACATGCCTACGTTAAGAAAAAAAAAAAGAAACACGAATATTATTAACAAAACATTCGACCGAGTGACACGTCATTTGCGGTCCACTTTCTGATTCATTCATGGCGTCGAGGCTTAATTAAAATGCACCACGGCCTGTCGTTTTATCTAGATACAAGATAAATGCGCCAACTGTACCATTAAATTAATTAAGCAATCACTTTGACTGAATCCAGATTCAGCTATATGTAACATGATGTAACGCATCTTAGTGACGGACAGATGAAAAGCTGAACCTGCGCCTGCGGTTTGATTAATCTCTAATTGCCTGTTATTAACACTGACAACTGTTAACATAATCAATCTAATCGCTTTTCATTACCTATTCAAGTATCAAATATCAACAGCACTACGTTACATTGTATCTATGAAACCATGTATACGCTTACGTTCATAGATTGTATATTATTTTCTACCGATATTTTCTAAAAGAAACATATCAACTACGTTATTTGATGGATTCTGTAATTTATTATTAATGGAGTCGTCAACTAGTCGACAATGATTTATGTTGTTTCAGTATTATATTATGTTACTGCTTATTAGATGATAGTAGTATAATAATATATAAAATATAAAGAAAATATTTAATTGAAAGAAAAAGTATGGAAAAAGTACTGTATAATAGCGTCTATTCATTTTTGATTCGTGAAATATCAAGTTACGAAAATTTCGTTCGTAGAAATGTGATTATTTTCAATTTCTATGCTTCTGGAGAAGCTAATAGACAACGATAAATGTGACCGAATTGAGCGAAAGTTTAACAAACAGATTAATGCAACATTATCGAATGTGGAAAGCGTAAAAACATTACTGTACTGCATTGGTTGCTATAAAAACATTTCCATATCAATCTGGTTACTATAAAAATATCACGAACTGTTTACTATGTAAATATTATGAATCGATCTGTTTATCGTGAAAATATTTTAACTCTGTTATGAAACTATTATGCCGAGATAGTCGCTATACAAAAATATTACCACACTAAATTCTTCAAACAACGATTGCCTCGAGACAAGTTTGTTAGATAAAAGACAATTTTCTCATACAACTATTTTCACCACTTTTTATCAACTGAGAAGTTGAAAATCGCAAACAGGCTCCTAAATAACATGACGAATATCTCTCGTTAACAATGACGTTTCCTCAAATTTACATGTGACTCCAATGAATCTTTTGCTGCATTGTTCTCCGACGCATATCGTTTCAGCATGCCAGGTCAAACTTCGTGATCGATACCTAGTTGAAAACAGTTGCCAAACTTGTCGCAGAACATAACGCTAGATGGGTTTAATGCTCAACGATTGGTTCCATTTAGCGAACAAACACGATACGATTATACTTTCGTCTGATACGTACTCTGTTGCCAAGTGAACAGGAAACGAGATTAGAAAAGGTTCTATCGATAAATAATAATCTAAATAATAATATATTTTTCGTTATGCTTCTATTCAATATTTTTCATTGTATATTGTTACGAAGATACGAATGAAAGTTACGTAGGAAACATAGAAGTAATTAATCATATGAGATGCAAATGAAATGTTGTATAAATTGCATAATTGACTATGAATTAAGTATTCAGTAATTAAGCCATTAATCTGTCCAGTAAATAACATTAGAAACGTCATAAGTAACACGTTTGTAAATTGAAAATGGATGGCAAAAGTTATATCGATCCATGTTTCGTAACTGCCCCTTTAGACAAAAGAAATTTCTTTAAACAAAGTTACGTAAGCAAAATAAATCATTATATTCTTATTATTATGATAGATGATAACGACGATTAAAAAATGTTTTACGTTATATTTTATTAATTAATTCGTAATTTAACGTTCCACGCTTCGTATTTCGCTAATTAATTTAAATAGTATACTTTATTAACCATAAAAGGACAGACAGGGACTTTGTGATTTTCGCTTGAAAAACGTAAAACAGCTATTTCATTTTTCGTATCTTTGTAATGCATCAAACAATTAAGGAAAAGAAAAAGCTACGACCTGTTGTAAGAAGCAGAATAATTGTCACTTTTGCTCGCGGGCGAACATTTTGCATGGAGGATTATTAAAGTTACATAGCTGTCGGCGAACAGTGTTCTCGCGAACGAAGAGAAGGCGCACGGTTCAAGGTTTCCTTAGGAGCCTTGAACGTAATTCGTGTAATTAACTCACAGTGCGTCAACGTCTTTCGAAAGATTTTCGGTGCTACGAGTTCTCGTCAAATGCAAACATTCCTCGGACGAATTTGCTCCAATGTTGTTGTTTACAAGTACTGCGAATTACTCCACGCGTAATGTACTACAATTTTTCATAATTCATACTTTACCACTCGAATACTTATCAATTTAATAAAAACCAAGAAATAAAATTGTAATTGTAATTGTATTTTCTAATTTCTGAAGGTAAAAACATTTTTCAAACACGATCTTAACAAGAGGCATTTAACAAAGACGCATATATACGTATATTGTGCAAAAATAAAATTCTATTGTAATCGCATACGCCTAGTCTATTGGTTTATCAATAGCGTTTTTCTCTAAGTTTCATAGTTATTTAAGTTCAGTAACATTAACGTGATCTTTTCACTATGTTTAAATTCTCGGTAAAGTAAAGGAAATATTAAAATATTCCGTAAAACAATTTCTTCCACAAAATCATCTAAACATATTTCTAACATCCTACAAAGATTTCCTAATTAAATTTATATATTTAAGCTGCTAAGTAATATTTAAATATCCCAATGGAATTTATATATAAAATATACAAAACAAAGTAATATAAAATATAATTATAACAGAGAAAATTAATTACCTTCTTAGGGAATATGTCAACTCACGTTTATCAAAAGATTCGTTGAAGAAATTTTCTTTTTTATTTGTTAATTAATGTTTCATCAGCTACTGAAGCTATTAGCAACACGAATTACAGATACATGCGTGTACCTTACTTTCTTCTTTCATGTAGTTATTACATAATACGTAGAGTTCATTCATTGTATACGGATAAAGGCAGCACTTACGTATACTCAAATAAGGTCACGTTAGCATCAGATCTCGGAGTAGAACGATTATTTTTTTAAACGGTCGATCGGTTTCTGCGTGCGTGCTAGGTTTATTGACATTACCTTAATATCGACATTGCTGGTGTATCTAAAGTTATTCTACTTGATGCAGTTATATAATACGTGTCCGATGGTAATACGTGTTCTTCGGTGATATTTATCCATTAGATGATCACCGGTAAGTTTTATGTGACTAATTCTATGTCTAGTTATAACTACTTGATCACTTCTATTTATTTCGTTGTCCTTTAGTTTAAAGATCAAGTCCTGAATTAATTCGTGTACGTTTGAGATTTTGGATTGCCATTCTTGTAACTTCATGTCGTTAGTTCATTAGTCAGGTGTCATTAGTTAGGCTTACTCTTTCATCTTCCGGTCTTATCTTTTAGCGGTAAATAGTTCAACACGACGACTTGTTTATTTTTATCTGCATCACGGATCGAGTCTTGGATTTGATTTATAATCTGGTTAGATGTCTCGTCTTTGAGAACTTGCAGTAGACTCGGGGAGTTGCTACGTATAACCATATTTGCATAATTGCTTTTTATTGCTATTTCTATCGATAGAGTAATCCCATACAGTAACCCTGTGAATTTAACTTGTAGATGATACTTGATAGTTGAGTTTTGATCTTTAATTATACAAAACAGTGTACCGTTTGTTTTGAAGAAATCTTATAGTATACTGTAATAATTAATACTACAACGATATCGATAATGTACTAATAAATCAGATGATAAAAATAAACTGACAAGGTTAATACAAGAGAAATATGGTAGTCGTGAAACATTCTTCATTACAGTAGAAGCGTATTTTTTTCTTACTCAGCGGTCGGACAATTTCCTCCTTCTCTGCTTTTACTATAAACGTAGCCGTACTGTTATCCTCTGTAAATTACTACGAAAGCAGATTTCTTCGCTCATTCATTGTCTGGATATTTCCACAGAGTAAGTTACCTGTTTTATTTTGTTACAACCTCTTAATAAAGCGTTTTTTACCGACTTCTGTGGGAACAGACGATTTCAAAGCTTATTAAGAATCAAAGATTCTACGTGCACGTGGAATAATTAAAATGTTAACAGTGAGTTAATGAGTCGAGTATATAGTTAGCCCAAACGGTAGGTAGAATTTACTTTACGATTAAGAGATTTCGTAATGAGATTTTTCTATTGAAATTGACACGAAAGCGTTTCTAATCGATAAATCCAGTTCTCTTGGTAATTTCCATGCTCCTCTGTCAATAAGAATCCAATTTTCCGATTGAATTTTGTGACAATACTTCGATGAAGAATTTTACGACCAGAGTGTGTCATTAAGTATTCAAAGATTTAATAACGTTAGATTCGCGCAAGTGAGACGTGCGATAGAATGGTCGGGATCTACTTTTGAATCGGATATTTTATTGAAATCTGCCGTCGCAGTTTAATCGATAATTTTCGAAGCAGAAAACAGCTGTTCCAATGATAGAAATGTTCATTTTATATTAAAATGTTTTTACATATTCCACGATATCATATTGATATTTGTAAATTAAATACAAAACGAGAAACAATAATACATTTTATCCTCACGTATAATTTTTCACTTTCGTTCAATTTTATTCGTTTGAATTTCATATACAATTTATAAATTACAACGATTCATATATATATATATATCAAATTAACTTAATCTTCTCGCCACCACCGTTCAAGGGAAAAATCGTTGCTTACAGTCCAAGTTTCGAACGTCCTACGTCACACAGAATACGAAATGTTTCTTTCGTTCTATAAGGAAATAATAGACGTACAATGTTTTTTGTTTTATATTAGTTTATTGAATTACGCACGAACGTAATAATAGAAATAGAACGAAATGGATCACACCTGATTCGATAAAATAATATAAAACAGAAATTGTTGTTCTATTATCGCCTTATGAAACGAAAGAAACTTTTCCGACAACCTAATATATTTTTACCGATATTTAAACGATAGACAGACGATCCAAGCGAGCTTTAAAGTAACGTACGCGTGGCTGTAAAAAGCAACTATTGCGTCACATAAGTGCGTGTGTATCGAAAGGGTTAACATACTTTAACATATAGAGAAATATGAATTCGCATAAACATTTGCACTCCACTCGTTACTTCGTTTAAGTCTTTGCAAAGTCTAGCTAAGATATACTTATTATCAGATACCATCGCGCACGATCAAACACGACGAATCTATCTTCCAAAATGCCACGAAAATAAAAATTTCTAACGTCTCAAAAACCTCGCCGATTACAATTTCAATCGTTAAGCATTATATTCATCGGCAATACCGGGATTTCAGCGATTCTAACACCGAATTCCCTTGCAGTTGGCGTTCTTGTCGCAGAAAGAGTCGGACGACGTTGAGAATTCCAGCTGTCGGATGCGTTCCGGAGCCCTAAGCGCGTCTCGAATGATTATAATTATTGCACGTAGAAAAAGGCCGCGGGCGCTTTCCAAGCATTCTGCGTGCAGGCCAGGCGTAATGGTATTTTTGCGTTCTAAAAGCCGCAAAAACTGGACCGGTGGCGGAGAAGCTTTCGTCCATTCCGCCTATCCTTCTCCCTTCTTTCTCCCTCTTGCCTTTTTTTTTCTCTTCCTTTGGCCGTTTCACGCACGCACGACCATTAATCTGAGAAACGAAAGTCCTTCGAAGGAACGAAGCGAAGAGGAAATGCCATGCCGCGTGAGTCTGATCCGCCTGGCCTATACGAATCGCTATACGCTGGTGTACGCGTGTAACCGTTCGTCGAATTTGACGTCAGAATGGGAAACGTGATAATTCGAGACGAGGTTGTCGTTCATCTGCGTAGGATGACTACGTTACAATGACTAATCAATGCAAATAGGTAAGGATTACGTGTATGATTGCCATTAACGAGCAGCAGTTTACGTTAGTCTTAGAAGAATCGTGTAGTAAAATGTTGATTGTTTGAAATTAATTACGGCACACCCAGTTTGGATGATCGAATTTCTTGGACAAACATTTCTTCGACAAACTTTGTTTTCGTAGGAAAGGGAAAATTGTATATTTTCAACTACTTTTTAAATATCAGTATCGAACGAGAGACAATTTCTCTTCTATGAAAGACAGAGTAAACAGTTTTTATCAGACATTATAACTAAAATTGTGAAATCAAACCAATCGTTCCTGCAACGATCATGAAGCTCCATACAACCTGTTACGGTTATTCGATTGGCGATAAAATCAAATAGAGTTTTTTTTTATAAGGATTGGAAAAGTATACTGTGATATATTCATAAAAGTGTGGTAGACGAATGCTATTGGTAACTAGTTCAGGAGGTGGTTCTATTTTCGTTCGCGGTATCTTTTCTTTCAGTAAATCAGAAGAAAATCTTATAGCAACGAATGACCAGTGCTGCGATAATCAAAATTTTGCTGTACTCAACTCGTCGGCCGTCTTAAAGCCCATTTAGAAATTATAAAATGGAGTTTGCCAGAAGAACGATACAACTGGAATTATATTTTTAAAATGGTTGAGAAAACAAAAAGCCGTAAAAAAAAAAAAAAACAAAACGAAGTAACGTTACACGTTCCATATTATCTTTATCCATTCTTTATATAAAAAAAGGTAGCTCATCGTGCAGAAAACATCGTTGCATTAGAGTGTAAGAAGAGATCTTGTCATCTTTCCGAAACTTTTAATCTTTTTCTCTAAACGAATAGCGGAGAAAGTATAGCAGAAGGATCGAGTAAATAGATTGTATGTCCTCCGATATACCGTGACGCCTATCGTGCGTAAAATTTCTCAAGGTTTTCCCGATAAAAAACTGAAAGACGGTGAAACCGCTTGTTCGACTTAATAGTTGCATAATTTAATTCGTTCGCGGGATAGCATTTGTTGTTCCGCAAATTTTGCAACCTTCCAATGAAAAATTTCCATTCTTCTACTTTTGTTTCTTTTTATCATTAGCTGAGAGTACATTAGCAGGTTCCCCTAACATTTTGCAGTGTATCTTAAAAATTACATCTCTCATTAGAACGTTACGTTACATCTTTCTTTGCTTCGTTACAAATATAAAGATCCACGGTGCGTGACTTAATTCAAATTCTCCAAGCCTCAACTCACTACCACTACGATTTTCAATCCACCGTGTATCATTTTCGTTGTTTCCTCGAACATCTCGTGGAAAACATAAAAATCTCGCTAAAACTCATACCTGCCAATGTTATTCCTTTTTGCCAATGCTCTTGTAGCGCGCGATACCAACCAATTTCACCGTATAAATATTCTTTTAATACCACCGTTGGAAAAACTTCGATCCCCCTTCAAACGTGATTTCTCCTCGCGAAATAACCAAGTTACATATCGAAACGGGAAAAAGAGAGAGAAAGAGGGAGATAAAGGAAAATTCTATACACGAATAGTCGAAAGATGATCGATGAGCGACGTGGAAGGGATCGACGGTAATCCAAGAAAACGGGATTACCATTGAACCCATTGAAAAAGCGGTATTCAATGGCCGATCCTCATCGGAGGAAAAAAAAAAGTAGAATTATAAATCAGCCTTTTGTGTTTAACGTGCCGCAGTGGAAAACAAAAATTGGCTGGTGCAACTAAGTAGAAACCGAAGTGTATAACTCATGTCCGCGACTACGGGTAATATTTAACCATGACCGCGCGAACTTTATATAAATCCCTGTGTTTCGTGCATAAATCGGTTTATTCCTTCGATATTTTTAACGGCCATTGAAATTCGACGGAGGGCGAGACAATTTATGTTTTTCCCATGCTTTGTCTATTAACTTCGGTTTCGACACAGATCTATGACCCGTGTGAGCGGCGACCAACGAAACGGTGTGAAACGAAATTTTGACGAACGGCTGCAATTTTTGGTGGCCACCGTAGACCACCCACCCCCTCCGTACCCAGCAGGATTCCTTTTGTAGTCGGTAGAAGAGAGATTTTCCACGCAACAATGTGAACGAACCGAAATTTTACGATACGTCCATGGAGATCCATGGTTAACGCTGTCTACCCCTTCGAAGCGCTGCGCTTCGTTTTAACGTCGTCATATTGGCAACGATCAAATTTTTCTTCGGTTAAATCCATCATCCCAAAGTCGTCGTATGGCTGTAATATTTGCGATTGCGACACACAGCGTCGTTGTTAGCAGAAACTGATCTGTGTTTGGACAGATTTTTATTTCTACGATCGACCGAAGAAATGAAACTTGAGTAAAAATTTCCTTCACAGTTGAGTGAACATAGATTAAAATTTTACGGAAAATAAAAATTATAAAGTAGTAGACTACGCTTTGATTTTCCGTTACTAAATAAAATATATCCCACGGATTACAGAGAAATTCTTAAAAAATAATAACCAATAGATCCGAATTGTTTATCCACAAATATTTATCAGTAATTTTCCTGCCCATAACATCTTTGCGTGTTACCTGTTTTTTGCATCTCTATACTTGCCATAAACGAAATATATGTATAACAAGAGGCTAACAACGAAACAGGAAGATAATGAACTTATTCTGATTGAAAGCAAACTCACGTTCGTTGCAACGGAAGAAATCGGGCATTACATATATTACCACCTAATAGAATCGAGTTCCTCTACGTAAATGATAATGTGGTTCCCGTGATGTGTTTCCGTATGCGTGGCCGATCTGTCCCGCAATTTCCTTAACTTTGCGGAACCGCGAAACCGGTTCGAACAGCTTTTTTCGCAATCGATTCGTCTCGGCTTCGCGATTCAGTATCCTTCGAACGTATCGGCCCGTTTTCTAGACACGCCGACAGAACGCGAGTACCGATTCGAATCGGCTCTTCCTCGCGTCATAGACGCCTCTGTCGATCGGCTACGTGAAATTGTTTGCCTTAAAAAAACCATCTCCCCTCTCCTAACTCTTCGGTGGTTTCCTCCCGTTTAATTCGACTTATCGACAGAACAACTCGAAAACTCGAAACATACGACCAGATATACCGCCGATATTTATGCAAACTCTTATGAACATAATTTGTACAAATTTTTGCGATTAAAAATATTCATAATATAGCGCTTGTTATAATATTTGTTGGATAACATTTATAAAATTATTGTTTGTAGATTCCTCTTCTTCGTTTGTATCGGTAAAATGAATTTATTCGTATTGATTTGCACGAATATTCGCAGTTGACGTACGACATCGAGTAACCTTTGTCATATAAATATTCGATAGAAATTCAACAAAGATTTGATTAATTTACAAATACTTCCACTCTAGTCATTATCTTCCCTACGAACTATCAAAATTGTTAAAATAGCGCGAAAGAAAGGTACATAGGCGTATCAAACATCCATCCTGTATTATCAGTTAATTCGCATCAACTATTCGTGGAAAAGTGTACCGGATAATTAGATGATGAATTAATGCGATTAACGTAACATTATCGAAATGAACGGCGAACGTATCAGAAATTGATGGAACAGGTCCATTGGCTGGGGTTGGTGGCGTTGCCTTCAAGAACGCCATCAATCAGATAATGAACACAGGATCGTTGTTAACGCGTATCACACGGCGCAAACGTGGTGCGGCATTCTGTGCAATCATTGGTGACGGTTCAGTGGCGCGGATCGAGACTTTTTGCCGTGGCGTCGTTTCCCTTCGGCTTTTCAAGGACTCGTAATCTCCGAGAACCGGAGACGCAGCCTTCCTGGTACTGGCTATTAAAAGCAATTTATTAATAGATTTTTTAATTTCATCCGGTGTTTTAATCATTCTCATTTAAGTGACACGACCTGCACGATTCTGCGACCTTTCTCGCACAATTCTGCCTTTTTTGGACGAAATGTTCCATTTAATATTTCTTCGTTATTCAGGATATATCGAAGTATGTATTCGAAGTCTTGTTTTAGATCTTCTTGAGTAAAATTATTATTACACAAACAGTTACGACATAACGATTAAATATTTTTAATCGTACGAATAAAAACAGAAATAGCACGAGTTTTGAAATGATAGACAAAATATTTTAACTAAAGAAGGCAGAATCGAAGTAACGTTATCAGTGAAACATTACAACTCGTAAATTGTAATTTATTAGTATCGATAAATTCTATTATATATCGTAATAAGTTTGATGATGTAACAAATGAAATTTTTCAGGATTTTTATACGTTATATAATCCTCTTGAGATTTTTAATTATAAAAAAGGCAACAAGGGATGCAGAATTAAAACTGACTTTAATTTACCACAATAAATTCCCTATTATTTTGTATAATACGATTTCTTGCCGTTGTAACGATAGCGTTTTAACTACATTTTCGCGAAATTATTTTCACAGACCGCGGATTTCTCACAAATGAATTTATTGACAAAGCTAATACTTATTGTAAAAATGTTGGAATAAATAATACGCGTATCTTCTACGTATCGCGTAACATTCGAAATTCCAAAACGCTGTGTTTTATATCATCTTTTTCTCTTTTTCAGATATTGGAGAACGGGTGTGGTGTCAGGTTACGTTAGAAAAATTGGTAAATGTTCGTAAAACTTCGTTTCAATTATAGGAACGAGGACTAGTTATTTTTACACGCGTATTATGTATACGCGCATCATGTTGAAATGTTTCGATGTCGTATTGATTACGACCGGAAACGATATTTGCAACGCACAAGAGAATTATATTTGAAATTTCATCGACGCAAATGTAACGAATTATTATTTCGACGAAATTGTGTTTACAAACGCAATTTTGGTAAAACGTTACAGCGTGATTGTCGCGAAAATTAATCAGAAATTCGATATGCACGATAGTGAGCGATAATGATGCAGAGGTATATTTAAAAACTCATAAGGATTGAGTAAAAAGGGATTTTATGCGTGAAAAATGCGATTGTGAAGGAAAACTCTCGGTATTTATTTCTCATCATATATAAAAATTGTTCGTTTAAATTGATTTCTATAAAGAATACTTTTAATATTAAGAATGAGTTTCCGAAAACCGAAATATATATAAATTATACAGATATTAATTAAAATTTTATTTTTCTATCAGTTTTTCTCATTTATATAGAATAAAATACCTTACTGGAAAGTACAAAGGCAATGAAATATTAAACTTAACGATAGAAAGTTTTTAAATACTCTGTAGAATTTAAGAAAATACTAAAATACGAGCAAAGAGTATATTCGGCTAGACGTATCACTGAAAACTGAAACATCGGAGAATCGATATTCGTGAATTAATATTCATCCTTTATGAATTGCTAATAACATAAATCGCGTTTATAATTTACATGATAACCATAAATATCGAATATCTATAAATTCTTCGTCATTTATTATTAGTATTTATAGATTTTATGGACACAGAAGTCCTATAATACATCGATTCTTAATGTAACACATGTATAGCGATTATCATAATCGGACCATAATTCTCGAATTAATCATTTTGCAGTGCTTTATCGTAAACTTTAAACCTTTATCATTTAGTAATAGAACGAACGAGAAAAAAAATACAATGGTTATTATTAATAATACATAATGCGAATTTCATTGACAGCAAATTGAAAATTAAATATATAATAATTTCTGTGGACACAATATTCCGAAACGACCGTTACGAAATTATATACGATTATTTGTATAGCAACCAGTATCCGTCAACATTTACCCATACATTCGACGCATAATAATAAATTACAATCATAACAGAGTTGTACCGCGTTTATACATCATTTATAACATTACAACTTCATTTGATAGCGGTACAATGAACAATAGCTGGCAATACAATCGCAATTTAAAGATAAACACGAACGGTATGTATCCAAATAAAATATCCTCCGCGTCATCTCCTTCATTTCTAAAGCTTCGTTCAAATTAGTCAACGTACGTGGATTCCAGTAATTAAAATTCGTGCAACGTGAAATCTTTCTACCAGCCCGAAACTGTCATTTCCTTGACTTGAAATATTCTTTCACGTTACGTCATATTATTTTCATTTTGTATATCGTCAGTATTATACAGTATTATATAGTATAACGCCTTAAATCAACTGGATCCTTTCGGAGCTTCATATTCAGTCTTATTTTCTATATATAATATATCTAATTTTCACAATTATAATTTTTGCATAATTCTAATCAACCCTCTACATACATACATAACTATTTTCTTACATAAACATAATATACACAACTACGTTGCATTTTATTTTTCATCCTCTTGAAATCGGACTATAGGCAATGAATAAGCTATATAGAATCGATCAGTCTTTAAATAATACTGTAATTTATCACTTTCTCAATTATATGTAAATTTCTGAACGCATCGTCGGCGTGACAAAATGATCATTTGGATTTAAATCAACTCCGAATTCAATTTCAACTCTTCATAATCTTAGTATCTGGCTCGTTACATTAATCGTACCGAATAAAACTACCAGAGACGGTTCTAATCGTCGATTTACATCAATTATACTCGTAAAACCGCACGACACATTTTTTCCCAACCGCACGACATCCGTCGCGTTTCCACTCGGCGAAGAAATTTCTTTTTTCACCTCTCTTTCCCGACTATCTCGCGCGATCTTTCACGCGATGTTGCGCCTACCCCCGTAACAGAAGCGCTGCGGATCGGTCATTTGAAGAGGCAGTAGCACGCAGATGGCAGACAGCGTGACGATGAGCCACTTCTTTGCCCTGCGTCAACGAATCGCCACGAAGACCGCCCTATTCCTCTCCTTGTCCTGTACAAGTTCTTCAGCAGTGCCGCCGTACTCGCCCGCCAGCTACTCTCCAATCTTTCCTTTCACTGCCTCGACTTCCATGGAACTCCGTGAATCGCGTTGTCAGCAGCCGCTTCCTCCACGGAACCGACGAGAGCGTACTGAGCGAGATTCGTAATCCCAGAAAATGTTTCAACGTACATACTATACCTATATATGTACAGTATATACCTTGGCTTCGTTTTAATCGGGCTGTCCTAGCTTCGATCGTTCTTTCCTGGTAACGAGAGTGATTGATCGGGATAGCGAATGTTGCGGGAAATTCTTGGCTAAATGGAAACTTTCAGGCGTTATTAACTCGTTGACTGCTACGTGAATTTTATATATTTTTCCCTGACAGCTGCGATGCATTCAAATATACCACACCATAACATTTAATTTCTGCAGAATATTATACCACGTTTTTCTCACGATATTATCTAGGTCGTTTGAAAAAGATTTGTTAAAATCAGTGTACGTAAATTTGAAAACGAGCATGTTCCTGTTTAAAAAATAGGCACTTTTAGCCTGCGTTTTGCGAATTGAATCTTTCTTTGGGAACGTTGTGGCTAGTTTCATCGCAAGTTGGAGAAGGTGGTGGATATCTAAAAGTTTTAAGCAACGCTAAGTCCAAGAACAAGAACCGCTAAAGTTTCAAAAGTTTTATTCTGTATAGAGCTGAATTAAGTTAATCGCGTGTGCATACAAAGATAACTACAGTGCATAGTTTTACTTCGTTCTTGTAAAACTAGCTTGTAAAAGAAGCTCCACTGCCGTTCGAAAATAAATGCACACGGTTTTGTTTGACCTTGAGTTATTGCGATTAAACTAATTTGTTAAAAATGTACTGTAAAAAGTATCAGTCGAATGTCTTACAAATTGCTTAAAACGTATCTCCATAGGTTATATAAATCGATCGAATATTTCGTAACACTGACGATTAAAACTTAACGAACTTTAATAGAGATCCCATTAACATCAATAGTGTTACTGGACTATTAATTTGATATGAAACTTTGATATAAGTTATCGAAATTACAAATGGAAAGGCAACGTGGTCAATAAATTGTCGAAATTCATCAAATTCGTTACTTACAATCGATCATTTTTCTACTCCAACCGTCAATTAAAAGATGAAGAGCGAAATACGCAAATACAAAGTCACGATAAGAGATCTTTTCTTAAAAAGCTATTTTCTGTCATTTTTTGAAAATTTATGAAAAGTATCAAACTGTTGCTGATAATAGGTACACATCCAATCTCAATTGAGAAAAACCGTCACGTATTCACTCATCCATATCGGTAAATCATAATTTCATTTGTAATTCATTCGTAATTTACTACCATTCTGTTTAATATTACGATATTATATCTATATAAAATAATTTTTAATCGTCGTTACTATAATTCTCACCAACATTCGTCGATGATTAAAGAAAGAAGCGCTCGTAGCCAAGAATAACACTTTCTCTATTAACGCCAAAACCATTTCCAGACTAAAAAGAAAGCACGTAAGAAATAAAAAATTTTATTTTCTCCGTTTCTTTCTAAACTACGATAGTTTCACTGACGATTAAAAACTGGTTTCCCTCGATTACACCGATGATCCATATTAAAATGCAGGCGCGAATCAGCTTGCTAAAAGAAATCCGGCAGTGGAACGAAAGAAATTTTTCTCATGCTCGCGGTTTCTCTTCCTCCGCACTCTATCTCGATAAATTTCCCTCGAAGCTCTATCGTACCCCGTCCCGAATCATCTGCATATTCCGCGGATAAATTTTTTCGGCCGGCACTTTTTCGATCTCAGGCTCGAAGCGACGCACGCCGTGAAATTCGTTTCGCACGATGATTCACAACCTTTCGTGACCTACTCATTTACTTCTGAGTAAGTACGCACCGTTCGTAACGCCGCTTTACCTTGGTCGACACATAAAATCGAGCGGAGTGAGGACTCGTTTCCTTTCCATCACACTTGGCACCGTGACGCACGTAAACGATAGTTCTTGTGCTCGATATCGCGGTGTTTCTTACCATTTCTTTTTACTATTAACTCGCTTACCATGATATATTGGGTATACCTAATAAGACGCAAAATTGATCGCCCTTGCTTTTTATTCGATCCCCTGATGAACGTTCTTTTCTATGATTTCATAGGATTTGTGGTGAGCGTGGTGAAGAATTTTTGTGAATTTAATAGGATTTATTTGGATCCATAGGAATAGACGATGTGATATTTATGAATGATAAATCGTGGTATTTGGTTAACAGGTATAGCGATGGAAGTGAGCTGTTAAATAGAAAGTTAGAGAAAGGCGAAGAATTGTAATTTTTATTCTCATTCTTGCTCTTCTTATTCTTCAGGGAAACAGTTACATGTAATTTATCTATCGGTAATATTTCTTTTAAGTAATAACAATTTCAAGCGAGTGTTTTTAAGTATTCAAACACAATGCTTTTTATAAACGCTATCCGTTTATTATTACCTGGCCTTTTTATTATGATAAGTTAAATAACCATTGCCTTTGTATTGAAATCTTCGCGTTAATATCTTTCCGTTGCGATTCGTTTATCATTATTTAACAAACAAGAATATTCGTCGCGCGAAACCAAAGGAACTAATTAAACAAATAAATGCTCTGTGTCGTTCTAGAATTACTTTAAATATACTCTTATAAATATTTGAATAGAAACTATTATTTTAATAACATCTTTCTGTCATAATCTATTTATTATCGTACGAAAGAAATTAATTAAGCCGCATAGATTCTCAAACGATTCTACGTCCGACTTATTTCCACCATTAGCGCGTTATTTTGCTCTATTGCAATTTACATATTATTAACTTGCGGCATAAAATGAAAGAAAAAAACAAACCGAATAAGCAGGTATTTTAAAAGTAGAGATGTCACTTAAGATTTGTATAAAATTTACACTGTCCATTTATCATTATCTGACTTCCTTTTATCGATTATTTAAATATTTGTATCCTTCCCACAAGAATAGCAATTCACAGCAAAACGTATTCTTTACTCAATTTAAAAAACTTCGTATGCAAAATTTGGTCGTAGACTCCGTGTCAACGATAGTAGCTATATCTACACGCAGAAGATCGTCGATCCGTTTGGAAGGCGAACCATTCGAACTACGGACGCGAAAAGAATATTCATATCCGCGCGAGAGCTTTCTCCTCGCGAAGAAACAAAGAAACAAGCTTCGAACCAAAAAGGAAAGACATTTTAACGCTTGTACACGAACGAGAAATAATTTACGTGGGTAAATTTTCATTGGAACGGCGAAACTCGGAACGCGCGATGCAGCGGCCGTTTTTAAACTCGTCAAACGAAAGGATCGCTTTGATCGGTGGGTAAAATCGAGCAAGAACGCCGATTTAGACGCGAAAGAGCCACCGCTGGAAAAGGTTTGCGATGTGAAAAAAAAAAAACGGCCGTGTACGCGAAGAAGAATGTTCATTATATCGATTCGTAGCTTTCTCAAAGAGAAAGAGAGTTACGCGTTGAAGAGAGCGTTGTCGTACGATTATCGACGAGCCACGCGCAATCCCTTTTCGTGCTTTTTGCAAGCTGCACAGGCGTTTACCTTGGCCGTTACGCGGAATCGACTGCAGATACCAGTTTTTCTTTGTATCTTAGCGGGACATTATTCCGCGAACAATTGCCGTTGCGAGTGGAAGCGTTTGCATTGTCGTCGTCGCGTTTCTCGCTCGTCGTTGCCGCTCGTAGCCGCGCGCAATGCAAAACTGCACGCTCTTTAATTCTTTAACGGTGCACAAAAGCAACTGTATTCTCAGTCATCGGACTCGACGAATGCCGAACACCCGGTTCGGCTTTCGCAGAAAATGATTGATCAGGATTTTGAAAATGTCAATCGGAAAATTTCCAATTTGTTTAGTTCAATTTAACGATTTTCTTCGGTTTACGGAAAATTTCGTGAAAATTACCGAAAGAGAGAGTGAGAGAGAGAGAGAGAGAGAGAGAGATAGGGTTGTTCATACAGCTTTCATCTCGCGCAATGTGCAAGATTTAAGATTACGAAAGACAAAATTTTAGTTGAGCTATAGATTTAGTTGAAGGTGATTCCTTCCTTTTCGTTGATTACATACGCTGGTTTATAATTATTTTGTATTTTTTGATACGTCATTTCAATTGCATTCCTCATGCTGAATTCAGACGTGAAATCTGGTTTCGTCACACAAGATTTTTTAGTGACACATAGTTTAATAAAGTATTATCTGAAGATGATCGACGACTTCCTGGAACATTTGATTTGAAAACTATCCTGTTTAACTTGTCCAATAGTAGTTAGCTAGTATACGGAAACTCCGCTGGTAATCTCGCAAACAGACAGATATTCAAAGACATCTTGCACGCTGAATCTCTATTAGTGTAACTGTATCAGTAACTATTAAGTAATAAAGAATACAGTCACGTAATGACTATAGGTGATGAACAAAATTTGAATACATATTAGAATTTAGTACAAAGATAGGTACTGTTATGTCAAAAACTTTATTAACCAATGTTATTTATAATGGAAATACATCTTTTCTGATGCTTTTATAGAAGAAGATACGATATATTAAAATTTAACGCCGGTTTTATCAAAAACTAATAATCTGTTAAACTATGATGTTGCCTTATACGTAACACGAGTGTGAAAGGGTTAACCTTTCCAGAGCTATGAATCGGTGTTATAAGCTTCAAAAAATTGTTCACCAAGCCCTGTAAAACCATCTGCACGTTGTATGCAACCATTTGGAACGCTACGAATCCATATGTAATACACATTCCTAATCGTTAATTAACTTTAGTTGATAATATATAGTTGTGTAAGTTGATAATAGTGAAAATATCGAATAAGATGTACGTAATTATTTAGATATGTAATTATTTCTGAACAGCGGTATGAATTATTGATTCGAGACTAATTTCATTCTCGGCACGATCATAACAATTTAAAATATAATTGCTGTCGTTCGTATAGATGAAACGATGGATAAAATTATTTAAAGTCGGAGCAACGAATTATTTGGTTTGATAGAAGATGAGGTTACTTTTCTCATTGCGTGTCTGTGATTGCTGAATCTTTAAATATAAATAAATAAATAAATATATATATATATGTATATTTAAAGTTTAAAATAAAAATATATATATACTATAAATCAACAATGCTACTGTCAAATACGAATGAAAGGAACGTATTGGAGATAGAAATTCAAAGATAATCAAGCAAGGTATAATTGCATTTAATTAAATTTCATACATCGACTCGTTATTAGAAGCTTTCCATTAGAATGCATTCGCTGTCATATTAACGATTGCTTGCAGTACTTCTTCAACTCGTTCCCGCGACCGATAAATTAAACAGAATCCCGAATATCGACGATCGACGATAAACGTAAAAGTTCGTTCAAGGGGATACTGAAACCTTCTCGACGATTTCATTAAAAATTCCTGTATCACCGATCAATGTCGAACGATATTCACGTTGAAAATAGGATCCGTTTAAGAAGAGAAACAAAAAGAGGAAAGAAAAAATAGAAGGAAAAAAAGAAAAGGAACGATGAACAAGGAGCAGCAAGATATTAAATCAGACCTCATAACGATGCGCATAAATCAACAGCGCTTCCATCCGCGGAAACGTCCATTTAAAACGCACTTTTTCGAACCCGATTTATCTCTTCAATCGAAACACTTCTCATCGTTTTACGCGATATAATTTTATATTATATTCCAAAAAAATTATATTTAATGGTAGGACGATAGGAAATGAGCGAGTCGATCAAGATTTACATCTTTAAATTGAACACTACCGAGGAAAGATACGATAAGTATAGTTTTTTTTATTACTTTGTGGTGGCTGAAAGGAAGTTTTTTAACGTAATATGTTTAAAAACCGGAATAATCGTTTTGAAAAGAAATCTACGAGACTTTTCAGTAGAAACTAAACGTAACTGGGTGTGAAATTAGTCTTAGGGGGATTAATATTCTTGAAACGTTCAAGAGGCTGAAAAAATACGTAGTCAATAGTCGTATGAAATAAAAATAGCGTTCCTAATTAAAAAAATTATCCAATTGTACAAAGGTATGTTAATCTATAGAAAACAAATTCCAGAAAGATTCGTCGTATAACAAAACTCTTTATTTCAATTCGGTTAGCTCGTATATAATAATTTTTAATATAAACACAAACGTTACTGTTTACGATAAAACACGAGAAGAAGAATATACAGAAATATAAAAGTAACCAGTAGCACGACTAAATAAATCTCGTTCATAATATAAAGCTTCCAAACAAACGATAATACACAACGATTCAGAATTTTCATCCCGGAGAAACAATATCTATTTCAACAAAATTCTTCCGCGCTTTTAACAATTTAGAAACTGTTTGTATCTTACAGTAATAAAATGGTAGAATACAGGGATGCAAACAAGCAGGTATTACGGGGTACACGAATTTCACGGCGTTGAAACTCCTATTTTTTTTCTCTCTCTCTCTCTCTCTCTCTCTCTCCCTTCTTTTTCACCCTTTTGCCTGTCTTGTTTACGTGTCTCTTTCGTTCTCCGCCCTCCACACCGCCCTTCGCTCTTTTCCTTCGTTTTATTCTAATGGCTAAAATTGCGCGCGAGACTCGCGGCGCTTACTATTTAACGGGGCGTTTAAAAAAGTAATGTGGAAATATAATGGGAAACAAAGGGAAGAAAGTTTCCGTGCTCGCGTCGG
This sequence comes from Bombus soroeensis, assembly GCA_014737365.1. Taxonomy (NCBI): domain Eukaryota; kingdom Metazoa; phylum Arthropoda; class Insecta; order Hymenoptera; family Apidae; genus Bombus; species Bombus soroeensis. The sequence continues at coordinate 2,369,749 of JACXIL010000179.1, read as the reverse complement.
CAACTGCCGACAGCGCGCCGCGCACAGTTTTACTCCCCCGCTATTTGGTTTGGATGAAGAGCTACCTGTTTGTTTACGTTTCGCTTTCAGCCGTTTGTACTCTCTCTCGACGGTGCAGCAGCGTGCTGCACCGGATACCCGCGTGTGTGCATATCGCCCTCTCGGTCCCACCCACGTGCATGCACCCGCGTCGAGCGATAAGCAGCCACATGTGCATACGACCTCCGAAAGCGAATCCGATTCGCAGGCTTGCCACCACGCGGTCTCCTCTTCGATTCTTACCCAGATGCACTTTGATCGCGTTTAATATCAGCACCACAACCACCCACGCGTTCTTTTCTCTTTCTTCTTTGTCCTTTGCTTGTTATCATCCCCATCGTTGCATCGCGTTCGGTGATTCTTGTGTTTTTTGGAAATTTCACGAAGGAACTTAGATATTTTTCTTTAAATGTTTCTGTTATTTCTCGTGTGGTCGCGTTGTTTAATAATTTGTCTCTTTCCCTCGGTTTTAAATTTTTGAAAATTTTAGAAATTGAAGAATCGAAAAGTTTGGAGAAACGGTATGCAGTTTTGTGGTATATACTTTTGGCATATTTTTGTCGAATGGAGAACACAGAATACGGTAGAATTATTCTCAACAAATCACTATCACGTGCGTGTATCTCGTAAGAAAGAAATCATTACGAGCCATCGGCACAATCTCGCTTATGGTAGATCTAACAGATAATAATAAACGTAAATTACTTTGAGCGAATACCGACGAATATTAAAAAAATACTGACAGACTGTAGAAACTGCGACGTTAAAAATGTTCAAGTTTTCTTAATTTTTTGAAACACGAAAAAGGACATACACCATCCTGCAATGTATAAAGTACGTTCGAACACGTCCGTAAATAAAGCACAAGAAACGGTAGAATTAAAAAATAAACTGAAGCTGCGATAAAATGTCAAAAAGCAATATGGATAAACAATTGCAACATGGAAACTACTCCTGTGGTCACGCGAAAAGCTTACTACGCTTCTATTAGCGAATTGTGTGGCGTTAAAGCTACCCTGGGACCACGCAAGGGTGGTTAGTTGCATAAGTGTGAAACGTTCGATGGGGGGAGAAAGAGATGCAACCGTAGGATGAAAAGTGGGGAAACCACTGGAGGTTAGAAGGGTTAGGGACGCCGATGGTGGTACGGCAAGGTGGCGGATGGGTTGGTTGACTCCGTTTATCACTAGGAGGCATACATTTTGCAGCATCGTGATATAGAACCCGGAGTCTCGACACCGCAGCACAGAACGTCGTTAAGGGACGTGAGTCTATCGACGACGACGACGACGACGACGACGACGATGTACCAGCGTCGTCGCCATCCTCGAGATCTAACCACCACTCGAGGCAGATGTCGCTTGCGTTGTCTCGAAATATCGAGACCGTCGTTATCGGAACTAATCGACCGATATTTGTAGGTGGGCAGAACTCTAGAAAATACGGTGAAAGCCTGAACTTTAAGCTAAACCTGGGACTTCGTCTGTTTCGTGGTTGTCGTTTAATTGCCGTGACTGATTCCAACGTTCTTTCAACACCTTTTATTATTTAAGTATTTTCGATACTATTTCAGAACACTAAGACTAGACTGTTACGTTGAAATATATGTTTAAAGGGTATTGAAACGAGATTCGTTCTAGATGATGATTAGAGAAGGGCAAAATTGGGATAAGAATATGTTGAAGTAGTTTTGTAAAGAAAGCGAACGATTTGATGTTAATGACGTGATATTTTGTCAACTGATCGTTGGCAGGCACATCGACTATTATCGTAGCTTATTAGCGATTTGGTCGAATTAGTTGAAATAAGTTAGGTTTTTAATGCGATTTAGGCAAATTATATTTTGGAAAAGATCGGTTTGTTTTGTTTTTTATTGAAAACAGATTAGAAGCAATTGCACAATCAAAATGTCACACGCAGACTAGTAAGAAAAAAGGGATGCTACTAACAAAAGAACTTCGCTAAACGAGAGTCTATTATAACTTTAATAATCCTCCATAGTTTCTTCTAAATTACATTTGGAAGTCTGGGTAATTAACTCCATTTAAACATCTACCTCAGATTCCCCAATTAAAACAACTATACTCTCGAAACAATTACACCGTTCTGAACGAAACACGTAAAGCTGCGATCCTAACTATAATGCTTATTATTACGATGCATCGTTATACACAAGCTTCTGATAATTCGATAAAAAAAGGAAAGAAGAGAGAAGTACACAAAGGAAGGAGGAGACGATGCGAAATGATGTAGTTGTCGAGGCTCGTGTAAAGGGCAGCATTTCCACCGCTGACTTTCATAAATTTTTTCCAGCCGTGTCTTGGAAAAACAGATCCGAAGGTGGGCCTGAATCGTCGAGCCTGTGAGAGACTGACAAGAATTATTAGTGGGTGAAGGTAGCCAGTAGCTGAGCCGAGGATCAATACTAGGCAGACGTCCGTGCAGTGTGGTGGAGTGCACTTCTCCTACACAGCTCTAGGCTAGGCTAGAGCTAGGAAAGGCTGGGATGGAGGTTGGGTAAGGTTAGATCGTGAGATGTCTACGTAGACTCCGGTCCCCATAAACTAACTCGACTCGACGATGCAGCCACCACCATTGGGCTTCTACTTGGAAAAAAAGTATATTCTCTTCTCTTTTGTACTCTTCGAGATACGTCCTCTTACGAGGATTACGTGTGTCGAAATTAATATTAATCAACTATTAACGTCTTCATTTTTGTGAGAAAATATTATATGAAATCCGATCTGACGTATAGATACATAGGAACATTGAATTGGAAAATAAACTTACTGTCAATGTATAACTCTTTCTTCGGATGCCGCTCTTGGTTCTTTAAGAAGCCTAGAATATCAAACGTTATACGCGTTAACGTATAAATTTTGCAAATAATACAACTAACAATCGTACAATGAACGCTTGTAATATATACTGATACTATTAGTGACCTAACTTCTAATTTGCAAAATTGGGAAAGCTATCTGTGCGGCGCAAGTCCACAATTTACTGTAACTTGGATATTCGCTAATCTTATTACCCATTTGTCAAATTATAATGCAAGAGTGCGCAAGATACACGCTAAAAACGTTTAATATTTCTGTTGATCTGCACGAAGAAATACATACATCCATTAAACTGCAAATTTCTTCTATTTCTGTGTATATAACTTGAACCGTGGAATAAAAACGTCCAACCTCCTCTTCTCGATTTCCTTTTCAACATGCGACTCTTCTTTCATTCTTTCCTCGTGCTACACAACTGGTAAGTACAAAGAAAATCGAACAGACTGATTAGCCGTTGGTACCTAACGAACCTAACAGACAGAGATTGAAAACTCGAAGCGAGAAAGAAATCACCTGCGCGCCTATGCGTCTTAATCCGTAACCATTACTCGCGCAGATTCGATTATTTTTAGACGCATGCGAAAGGAGACGTGACCTGATGCATCTTCCTGCGCGTGAATCCGCGCCGCGTGATCGCGAGACCAAAACCAGCGCGTCGCTTTCCGTGTCACGGTTTTCCCCTTTTGTCGCGTTCTTTTCCAATTAGCGAGCGTACGATCTTTTTTTAATTCGCGAGATGGGCCGCTGACAGGCCCGTGAAAACTTTAGAACGGCTCGAAATCGCGGGCAAATTGGCCTTTCAACATTCGACAATGCGTTGCGGTGCGACTGGTCGCGCGCATTCAAACATTACGATTTAACTCGCCGCGTTACGTCGCCGATCGCGCCATGAAAATTTAACCATTCGATGTGTCGTGAAACATCAACGCTGTATCAGGCGGAATCCAAATCGATCGTAATGTGTAATTAATCGTTTGGACGAACCAAGACTATCCAAGATACGAAAGTACACGGATACGTGTTAGGAGTAGAAAAAATTTTGAGCTTTCAATTCTATGCAGTATCTTATTGAGTCGTTTCAGTGTCTGTATATGTTTTATGAAATTTAGGTATCGTATCGCTGTGTAATGCCATGATTTAATTTTAAAAATTACGAATTGCACAGGAATTGAGATATAACCGAAAAAGTAACTGTGAATACAACGGCTAATTAAAATGTATATTTTACTGTTTTACAATGTAGTATGAAAAAGACTGGAGAAGATCGTCAAGTATTATGGAGATTTCACATCTTCGCATTTAAAAAGTGGAAAATACGGATTTTCTGTATCTAATGGACAAAATTATGACGATAAAGTAAGAATAATTATTTTCGAAATTGTTTATTCTCAATTCATTCATTTGTCAAACTTTTACCATCTAAAAGCTCAGTATCCGAAAGCTACAAGAACTATCGAAATATCAAATCAAAAATATGTTTAGAAAATGGAAAGAATATCATTGATATCCTTTATCTTATTATATTTCAATATTGTTCTTATTTTAACGAATCCAGAAGATTCGCAATGGTTTATGGTTATATTTAATATGGTATTGAAATAAGAAACCTCGCGCAACAATTTATCTTTCTTTATATTTTGCTCGAATTTGAAACATTTGTTAATTTTAGAAAAAACACATCGACTGAAAGTGTAGATAAGATTTGTGCACAGCTGCGTGCAAAGTACGAAACTAAAAGCAGAGAATCCTCTCTTACGTCTGGTTTATGTACATATGTAAGTTGAAGAAAAAGAATCGCGGGAAAGAAACAAAGATTAAAAAGAAGTCGTCGGATCGTGGCTGGCGTATTTTACGATCTTGGCCGGATATATATGCATGCACAAGCGTACATACACGTATACTTAACCAGGAAGTAAAAATAATCTCGCGGAACGTAGTGCAAGAAGTTGTGAAAACTAGTTAAACCGCCCCAAGGTCGAGACCGTGAAACTCGTCCAATTCACGGTGCAATTCTGCGCACACATCCTTCGCTCGGATATGACAGGCTGCAAGATACAGTTCAGCTTATGCAATGCCTGCTCGTAACTATGTAAAGCTATCAAAATCTACGATTTCATCGACATCGTAATTTTTTTTAACATTTTCCAATGCGTGATTGCGATTCACGGTCGTTATATTTTTTTCTATCTACTCTTTTATTGTAGCATCGTTTTTCTATCCTATGAATGCAATTGAAATGATAATAGTGTTTAAAACATATTCTGTTCAGACTTTATAATTATTACGTAGACGCTAGATATGTACAGAGCGTCTAAACGATTTTTCGAAATAATTACGTAACACACTCAACTCACGCTTTAAGATATCTAACAGCGTTCTTTGAATTATTTCTGATCGAACTCTTTTTCTTTCTTTTTTGCTATTTCTAGATTGAGACATAAAAAATTGTAAAATTGCAGCAACATGTACTTAATTTCCCTACCATGTCAAATCGAAAGCAAACGATGCAATCGGTGAACCACGAATCTGCAATCGATAGGCGGTAAAAAACCGCGATATGGTTGGAAACGTGGTATTGCTCGCCGTATTGCCCAGTGGACTGGCTGAGCGTATAACAGCTGCTACAATAAACGATATACACATACTGACACACGAGGTAACGGAGAAAGGAAGGTAAATCAGAAATCATCTCGTAAGCGGGGCAGACAACGTCGTTGGGTTTTCGCGGACACGCGAGGGTGCGCGTCAAATGGTAGGAGGGTACGAGCGGCTGCGTAGTCGGACGCACCCACACACGGGCGCGAATACTGATGATCATTCACGCCACTGACCTACTCTGTGCGGCGCGCTTAGCCCTCCAACGTGAGTGAGAAAGAAAGGGTGACCGGTGGGAGGAAGACAGCCACAAAATGACAAGAGGGTGAAACGAGAGGGTGAAACGAGTAGGTAAAGACGAGAGGGGAAAGAGCGAAGGAAAAAGAGGGACTAAGGGACGAAGAAAGTCGCATGGACGAGCGCGAAGAGGGAAAAAAAGGGCGGAGGGGAAGGGTGGTAGAAAAATATCCGAAGGGAGAGAAATGGTGGACTCGGTGAGGAAAAGTGGAGAAGGAAGAAAGAAAGAAAGAAAGGGAAGAAGACGAGAAGGGTGGAGGAAGAGAAACCACCAGAGTGAGAAAGAGAGAGAGAGAGAGAGAGAGTGAGAGAGAGAGAGAGAGACAGACAGACAGAGTCTGTGTCTGGTCGACAGGTCTGGGCCTGCGTAACGACGCGTGCACGTCGGTGCAAGTACGACGATAGAGGGTTGAGAGTTGCAGCGAGTAGAAGGGTGTATCGGCGGGGTGAGAAGTGGTGGATGGAGTGGGGTTAGGTGGAGGCGAGTTGCAGGGGTGCAAGTCGACTGGTAGGTGAAGGGGCAAACGAAGGGGGAGGACCAGGAATAGGGACGAGGGGTGGAAAGCGACCGAGAGGCGGCAGGGAACACGGAAGGCTACGATTGATCCGTGGTCGCCCTCCGTCCTCCCTATCCTCTTTCTCCCTTCTACCCTTTCATCCTACGCTGGCCCTCTTTGTCTCGTCGTCCGTCCCTCTTTCTCCCTAGCGTCACGACCTCACGAATTCATTGTGCACTTTTGCTCGTCCTTTTTCTCTCGGCAGCCATTAGCTGTCCGTTCGGCTCGCCTCTTATTAGCATAGTTGCAAATTCTATGCCACGACGCCCGGTGGTCTCCCCTTAACGCTTGATTGGAACCCCGACGCTTTGTGACGTGACAGGTACACACGTCCCTTCGAAACTAACACCGGTACCGCTTCGAAAGTATAAGCCTTTACCGCGCGTCGTTGGAAAAAGGAAATTTGGTCTTTTCACCGCCTAGGAAAACCAAGGTGACGATCGTTCGCCGCTCCACCATCGATATTTCAGAATTTACATAGCCTTGAAACCGCACGTACATACGTGACCACACGTAGGTGGCGGAATTCTTTTTAATCGATTCGAACAATGCAGAAAGATACCGCTGAACATGCCTATCGTTTATCTAAGAAAAGACCAAGCCCAATTAGAACGGCCGGGGTTCAACTTCTGGAATTCAATCGAGACAATTGGCTGCGGTTACCACACATTGTTCTGTTACATTGTTAATTTTAATGGGACTGATAGCTGTGTATTGGGGTAGTCAGGTTGGAAGATTTAATGGGTGCAGACTTGCAACGCAGATGCTTGATTCGTACGAGTTTCAGTGATCGGTTTCTGAAACGCAATTCCTCGACTAGCGATCCCTAGTTCGCACAACTTTACCTTATAAACGATATAAATTACATTCGAATGGAATATAGGTCATTTTACATATTCAAGATTATTGGTATAATAAAAATTGATTGGTAATCATCTAATTACTATAAGTCAGTCTTTTTTTCTATTCAATTAAAACAACTGTAAAAATTGATAATATCGTCTCAGCGTTAGCAGAAATAGAATTTTAAACAAATTTTCCTCAATGAGATTTTTCGAAAGATTTATGTAAATTGGGTCAACGTGTTTTGCCACGTATTACGCTTCTACGAACTTAACGAATAGATATAATGCTATTTAACATTTCCAAAGGCGCTTCTAATAAAATGTGTGACGAGTGCTCATTAAAATAGCAGCATAATTGAGAATCGTAAGCGACAATTTAAAGCGACGATACGTAAAAAAGGAGGGAAAACAAAAAGAAAATATTTCATTTAATATCGTAACCCTTCGCAGCTTTAACAGTCCATGCATCTTTGAAATCGTCTGGGAAATTAGTATTCCGTTCGGTATCCCTGATTGATGACATTGCGTTTATCGAGCGGCGTGCAGCAATGCACACAGATTATTCATCATATTAAAAAGCGTTTTCACAGGTCGCGCATTCATTCGAGTGTTACATTCCAATAAATGGAACTTAACAATCAGCCGTAGAAATTGGTACGCGCATGCTGCATGACGTATGCAGACGAGGCCAGCAACCACCGTAAACAGAATTATACAATACCGAACGTGCTACCATTAATTAGAGTAACTTTGTTGGCACGTGCGAGTGTGCGAGCGTGTTACGCGGCCGCGCTTTTATATTAATAGCGTGCGAAATGTTTTGACACCTCGACGCCGACTGCGGATTTTTAATTGAGACGTATCGCGGATCGCGCTTGTCGCCAGACGATTATAAACAATTTGGTCAACGATATAGTTCAATAAACGAGCATACCATATTCTTCGAACGAAAATTTAACTTGTCGATATATCACGAGAAATATCTCGTTTTAAGCAAATTTTTCATGAATTATAATCGATAACATTAAAATAAGAATTATAATTAATATTATTAAAAGTTGGCGTGATAAATGGTCGAGAGAATAACCAGAACAATATCGTATTTAAATTTTAGTCGTTCGAGAAGATGGAAGATCAGATTTCAATTTTTCACGGGTTCTCGGAGAATTCATGATAATAAGTGGTGAGACACCATCGATATCAGACATAGATCACGCGATACAGGCTGGCCTGGTTCTTGCGATAGAATATTAATTGAATGGACCAATAAACGGGTCTAGCATAAAAATGAGTTATCGATTTAGAGGATAGCTGGGAAAACACGCCGACATTTCTTACGTTGTTTCAAAGGGAGCAATCAGATGATTAAACGGTTACTCTAGTAAGTGTGTTTTATACGTTAAAAATTAGTCGAATAATATAGAAACGTTCGAACTTGCGAACTTTCCAACGTTTGACATTTTAAAATATCATGCACATTGTTTACTCGAGACTAGACCGTAAGATTGGGTTTATGAAAAAAAAAAAAGAAATCGTCCGTCATGTGTTATCGCTAGATGAAAAATTTCCCAGCACAATGACAACCGACTGACCGATGCAAATGTCACGAGGTGCTTATTACACAATCTCAAAATGAGCATTTTTAATAGGTCATCTAAGGTCTCAGATTAATCGCCTTTTCTTTCTTTTTATCCACGTAGTAATAAAGTGATTGTGTTCGCTGTATTTGAAAGTTGTTTATTTGATTCTCCAAGAAAAAGAAACGAACACGTGCGGGTAGATACGTGAACAGATACCTGCTTAATGAGTATGTAACAGGAATAGGCGTGCACATTTTGACCCAAGGATGCTTTCATGAGATTACAGTTAACGCTTGTTTCTGCACTATTTCACGACGCCAAGCTCTAACGATCACAGTCGCCACACAGTGTTGCAATTTCATTAATCAACGTTTCACAGATTTCATCGAATCACGGTATAACGTAGAACTCTTTAGATCTTTCAAATATTATCAGCAACGATGCTGGAAAAATACGCTGTTGCGGTATCAATACACACGTGCAGAGAATTATACTTTATCGACATGATACGAGCAAAACGTTCATTAAAAACATTGTAAATAGGTTATCGATGTGCATCCTTACGATCGTTCTAGTAACCATTGTTTTTTCACAATAGCAATTTACAAGATCTAGCTAGCGAATAGCTGACCTATTGAACGAATTACAGAAATAAATTTCCATATACGCAATTTAGTTTCTCATAAATGTTTCAATACAGCAGACGCAAACGAAACTCTAAAGAAAACTGGCATTTATAATACAATACACCTTTTACTATAATATATACACTACTGTCCATAAATATTTGGACATCTGGCGTAATTCGATGAAAAGATTGAGATTTGAGATTGCATTTTCAACGTTATGATTAATTCTTCGCCTTTGGCTGTAATTGAAAATACAAAAAATGTAAATCCAGAAGTCTGTCCAAATGCGAAAGGAGAGGACTAAGGAACTAAATAAAAATGCTATAATAGGAATCGAATGATTCGTTAAATTTAAACTGAAATAAGGAATATACTTGCATCACTCGATCTTTTAATTTCTATGTAACGAACAGCTGACACTTTTCAAAACCTATATAAACTTTTAGATTCTGACGAAACGCAATCTTCTACTATTTTCTTCTACTATTTTCAGATTCTTCTTTTATTTATATTAATTCATATAACTATATTCATTAGCTATTGTTTTCATCCATGTACTGATTATATATGGTCGCCTGACATCAAACAAAAAGATGAAAGATCGATAGTTATGTACAGTTTATATATTTGCAATAATTTGCAAGTATAGAAATACTTATGGACACTGGTGTACGAAAGGATTTCAAGCTTGACAAAAGGATTAAACGACAAATATCGATGCACAGAGCGAATTAAAAGCAACGAAATCCGCGCAGCGGTGTCGCGTTATTGACAGAATTTCGCCAGAGAGAACTCGACTATATCCGGAGACGCGGAAAGCGCGCGAACACCATGACGCACCGTAAAAATTCAAACGACGAAACGTCCTTCCGGGCGAGCAAAACGTTTTTCTATCGTTGGTACACGGGTGGCTGGTGTGTTGTGTTCGAGGCCCGTGTGAAAACCGACTTTTGTGCAGGTTCGCTGGTATCCGCGGACAATGAAACGTACTGTAGGCGGCAGGCAGGCGTTACGACGGCAAATCCGATTCACGCACTATCGACGCGTTACCTAATAGCGTATTACGTGGATGCAGATACACAAGCGACGTCACGTGCTCGACGAGGCACCTGCGCTCACGCAAAGCAAAAATAAAGGTGCGCGAGACGAAGTGTAGCAATTGCCACGGGCTGGCACACCAGCCGTCTCTCTCTCTCTCTCTCTCTTTTTCTCTCCCTCCCTCCCTCCCTCTCTCTCTCTCTCTCTTTCTATCTATCTATCTATCTATCTATCTATCTATCTATCTATCTATCTATCTATCCATCTATCTATCTATCTTTCTCTCTATCTCTCTCTTTCTATGCGGAGTTCCGTTCACGCAACGCGCAATGCGTTACCTAAGAAAGCGTAGACGCGCAATTTCAACCGATCATCCCGTCAGCTCTACCTCTGCCGCCCTCTGATGCGGTCGATCTATGAAAAACAACATGCACGTGGACGCGCATGCAACACCGGATCGATCTGCAAACAACGCCAGACAATAATCGCGTTTATCACGCGGGAAAATACCCGGTGAGTACCGCGCGACGAGGGTCACCGTAAAAACCAGCAGCCATAATGAAGTATCAAGCCAGCTGGTTAGATGTTCTCTCTCTTCCTCCCCCTTTTTCTACCTTTTTCGGTGCAATTTCTCCGAGTGCACCGTCACCGCGTCGTTTCATCTTGTTACAGCGATACTAGACGCACGTCGCTTTCCTGGACTAACGTCGTCGACGTGGCACGATTGTGTTTCCTCGCGACCAGGAAAAACCGCGGATAATGGGAACTATAGGAGTGCGGATGTTTAACGAGCGATTTAATTGTTGTTTGCCAAGGTTTTATAACGAAAGAAATTTTGATTGACAACTTTTGGAATTAATAAATGATATCTATTCGATTACCATCAATTTTATAAATATTAAATTCTTAATCGAAATTGTTAGTACTTTTATCTGTAATATTTTATATCTTTATTTTCATACTTTATTATTTGTTTCATTTGTAGCGTAAAGATTTCTGAATTATATTTCGAATGTCGGTATCGGACATTTTTTACATTCTACAGAACACCTACGTAACGCGCGATTCTACGTCCCAGCGTGTAACGATGAAGATCGATAAAGGAAAAACTCGGGTGATTTGACGGAAATCGCAACAAAGTAATTCCATTCACATAGAGTTCTTCGCGTTGGCGTATCAAATGTGCTTCGCTATAGCACGTTCATAACTCATGTTCGTGCAACGTGTACACAAGAAGAAAGATTTGAAAAAGCCAAAGTATGCATAACTAGTTCCGAGTCTACACAATGCATAATTTATTAATCGCTCCGAGGATGCTGTACAAAATTTAAAAAGTGTCGCGACTACAGTTATCTTGAGCATTTCTTCCTATGTTTAACGCTATGCAAAGAAGCGTCGAAAATAAAAGAATTGCATCGTGATCGATCGAGAAACACCATTAAAAGAATGGCTGGGGGGATTACGTGCGTTAACGTGCCACCGCATGGCCTTCTTTCATCGGATGAAGAAACTATTGACATTGAGGCAATTCAATTTGCACGATGGATTTGCGTTTAAACCGAGACGGCACGACTCGCCGTAAATTCCGGTTCTTACGGCGGCGATCACGAGCTATCAGCCTAGGAATAATTTATCGGCGACGATCGCATTAAAGTAGCTACAATGAAATTATTCCCCGCGGCGGTACGCTTGTGTGCAGGTCCACGTGTGCGTATATAGACGCGTGATCTCGCGAGCTGGCTCGCTAGCAAACACGCGCGCGCGCGCGCCCTCTCGAGCACGCACGCGGCTGCCGCGAGCTTTACGGATGTAGTCGACAGTCGGACGCAATTAGTATTACCTAAGAATCTATATAGCCAGACGTATCGTAACAACTATATATTGCACGAAAAGTATATGTACTTACCTGCGCGCGTGGAGTCCGCACATCGATATAGCAACGACATTCCGCGCCACCTGGCCGAACGCGTGTTTACTTTTTCTAATTCGAAGTCGCACGTGTCGCGCGTTCGAGGTCCCCTTCGTATTCCGATATGATTCTCGTGGTATTGAGCTCCTTCCGATCCTTTCTCCGATACCTGTACAAAAGATTGTTTCTTTTTCTTACTTTCTTTCTCTCTCCCCCTCCCCCCCTCTCTCTCTCTCTCTCTCTCTTTCTTAAAAAGAAGGATTTAAGAAAGGTTAGGAAAAATACATGGACTTTTATTCGATACGAATATGGAAAAATGAGAATCGGTTTTAGGGAGGGAGACAACGTTTCTCGATAGCCTTTGAAAGCCCGCGAAACTATCGAGCTTAACGCGAAAAGAAAAATCTGCATATAAATTTTAAGAAAGCATCTTCGACTCGATGTTGCGTAGGCGATGTAACAAAAGGAAGAGGAAGGGGAAAATACCTGTGACAAATCGGGGCAGAATTGCACGCGAATATCTGTTCCGTCTATGCATCTCTTTATCTTTCTCTTTCTATCTTCCTCTCTCTTGTATGCACGCACACGCGCTGTCTCGCGCTATCTTACTCCTATACTGTCTTTGTCGCGCACGTAAATTCGAGCTACGCCAGTCCAAACCGTGCGAAATTTCTAATTTCGAGGTCAGACGTGCGGCAAAGTACGTCCGAAATAATTACCTTCCGTGCTGCGTAAGACGTCAATGCGTTTGATATTCTTACACGATCTCCCCTCCCACCCTTAACACGACGAACAAGAGTTTTTTTGGTCCAACGACGCCTATGGCTCTACGAATCGCGAGATCTGCGAGGGAAACGTGCGCCGTCTCTGTATGTGTGGCTGTGCGCGTGAGCGTTTCACACCTGACTACTACGCTAGTCAAGCGAGCGACCGAAACAACATTAGATATTTGTTAAATAATGATATCGGCGTGAAACTTTTGCGTAAATTAGTTATATAACCGAATAGGATTTATCGTGGGCGAATTATGCTCGTGGGCGGTGCCGAATCGATTTATTTTGTCGGTAAAGTCTGCGCGGCGAACACGGTAGGTTAGTTGACCGCGGGGCCGAGCGAGCGCTGAGCTGACAGTAGGCCGGCGACGTCACAGTGGGCCGGTTGAGCCTTCCTTCGTTCGATTCAGGCAGGCTCTCTATTCATTTTACATGTAGCAAGGTAAATATTTCTATGCGAGTGTCCATTCGAATTCGTGGCTCCAAGTGCGTGCAATTGTCGGCAGCGATCTGTGATTACACGTTTCTCGTTATTTATTTCCTTTTTTTCCATTTTTTTTTTTTTTTTACGACGAAACACTTTTGTCGGGGATGTGAAAAAGAAGTTTTTTTTCCTCGTACGTGCCCGTTCCTGTTACATTTCACGACACTGACTGCTACTGCTACTGTTGTTGTTGTTGTCGCCGCTGCTGTTTGCTGTCACGAGCGATACCCGTGGAAAAAGCAGATAGATAGATAGAGAGGGAGAGAGAGAGAGAGAGAGAGAGAGAGAGAAAGAAAAAGAGCACCGTATCAGCTACGATTTTCTTCGATTCCCATCGTCCGATACGCGAAAAAGAAAAAGAATGCAAACACACGGCAGGACACGGAACACGCACTTTGTACCCGCTCGCAGATCTCTCGTGCACGATCATTGGATTTCCCATCGAGAGAACGTCTCTGTCGCCCGAACAGCGCGCCCGAGACACGTGAAATCCCACGGTTGACAGTTACCCGTGGCGCGGACGCCAGTGGATCGTGAATCGTTTCTCGCAACGCATCGTAACCACGTTCGACGTTGATCGACCTTGTGCTGTTTAACTTTTGCCAAACAAATTTTTCGAAGCATTCGCGAACCGTCTATGTTTCGCCAATTTCTTCGATTACCTCGACACGATCGTTGTTTGTCACTGTCATGCTACGAATCAAAGTGTTCACCACGCACGAGATCGCGAACGCATCGTACACGTTGATTAACACTCGTGAATCATTTAGAACGATCCGGAAACCGACTCCAAAAACGTTTTTGGCACGAGCGATAGGCTGGCCAGGAAAAATTCGTTACGCCGCGCATCGATACACGAAGACACGTGACAAGTGAATAGTGAAATACGATAATCGATTACAGCGACAGTGTGCGATTCTAGCGATATCTCGACGATCTGTCGCAAATCTGAAAAAGTACCGCGTATCCGCGATCGCGTAACGCGCCGCGAATCAATCGGAAAAGCATATCGGCGCGGTAACGGCGCGCTCAAACGCGGAGAAAAGTAAACAAAAGTTAAACGCACTCGTGAAAGCAACGTCGGTCGATCGTGTCACCGATTAAAAGCAGCATTGACGTAGAGGAAGATTCCCGTGGAATTTCGTGGCCGGGACGCGGTTCGATGCAAAGTGTCGAAGATCGTCAAGTGACGGATCGAGAGGAGTGCGTCGGCAACACACATTATGAGACAGCACACATGAGTAACTTGGTGAAAAACGCATCGACGACGCATCTCCTGAAATGACAACCGGAGAGACGTCAAAAGTGATAGCTTTCGAAAAGTTGGCTGGAACAGTACGTAATAAGCTTCCTAACCTTGCAAGCTTTCTTACCTAACCTATACTCGACGGTGCGGCTTGGCCGCTGACAAGCGTGCGACAAGTGAGTTTTACGTTCGATTGCGAACGAAATGTCGTGTATAAAAACCAGTCACGAACGACACGCTGGATCGGATCGAATCGAACGAGGAAAAGAACGCGAGGCAGCCCGTGGTTTGTTCGAAACGCGTCTCGATTGGTGTTGAAGCGAAAACGTGAGGCAAAGAGTGCGTGTTCCGTGAGCCGCCAACGGCGGGACGAAAATATCACACGTGCGTCGGGAGAGTAAGCCGAGATTTTTGGAAGACGACGCCAGTCAAGTGGGCGATCGGTGAGCACTGCTTTTCGGGTGAGCGACCAAATAACAAATTAAAGAAATCCCTCTGAATACCAGAGAAGGAGAAGAATCTTCGTGGGGTATCAGGTAGATGATTCTCCTCCAAACCGCGAGAATCGGACGGTTAGTCTCGCGTGTCACGCTGTCACACAAGTTTCTCTGCATCCTCGAGTCGCTTCTCTCGGACACGTCTGTTTATTGACAGCTCGAAATTCCTGTGACTCGTGCTCGCCCACGATCGGTTCAATTTTAACCGACACGCGAGACCAGTCGTCCGCTAATGATAAAGTCGATCAACATCTACTGTTAGGTTCGAAAGCTCATACGTATACATATACACCTACGATTTCTCGTTCGTCGAGAGATCACGTTCTGTCGTTTCGTTTCTACAAGATTATGGTAACAGTGACGAAATGCGATTTCCTCGACGTTGCGGAAAGCACCGCGAATCTTGAATCGGTAAATGATAGTCTAGTTTGTGTGAGAGAAAGAGAGAAAAGGTATTTGAGGGCGAGAGCGTGGGTGAACCTCTTTCAGTCGTACGGCCCTGCATGCTAAACAGCATAGACGTTTGACGTTTCGTGAAGGTCGCGTGCTGTAGCACTTTCCTTCTCGCACCGTCGACCGTGTCTGTATCTATCTCTCTCGCATGCACACCGTCTCTATCGCGTACTCTTTCTCTCTCCCTCTATCTGTCTCGCTGCAACCTTAACCGTCTCTGTTCCACCATGTCTTTTCCGTCGTTGTTTCTCCGTTGCCCGCCTCTATTGCGTCCATCCATCTCCTTCTACGCACATACACGCACACGTTATATACCTACCGTTGGACGTTTAACGATCGTTACGCGTTGAAATTGTCGCGGCTCATTGCTTTCCGGGAAGTTCCGCGAATTTTCCACGAAGTTGCCGCGTCCCGTGGCTGCCGCACGCGCGTTCCGCGTCCCCACGCGGATTTTCACGTTATCGACGCGTACGTGACATTGAAGATCTTCAGAGGAAATCGTTGGCAGCGCGGTCTATACAGGGTGACGCCAATAAAAATATCGTCTCTTAACAAAATGCGGGACGTTTTAGATTTTTTCATCGTTACGAAAAGTTTTCTGTTTTGTTTTCCTTCCTTTCTTTTCCTTTTTATCTTTTTTAACATTGATTGCTAGTATCAGATCGTTTGGAAAAGTTGTAGTTAATTCGAAAGTTAAGAAAAATTTAGATAGAATCAGATATTTTATTGTCTGTAGCCTTACGAGTATCTTGTTGAAAAATATTTCATCCTTCTTAGTAATAAATTGTTTAACATAATTTTTCTAGGCTTCTAGATATACATAAGTCCAGTTTAGAGTATTTGCAATTCTTTTCGAACCTCCAATTGTTATGACCAATTTGTTACGAGCCCCTCAATTCTGTTTTATGTAGACATTCAACGTTTATTACATTTTAAGTAGCATTTAACATGCTCCTATTGTAACAAACTTCATGAAGAATTTTTTTTATTATGTAAATCTAATTATCACGTAGAATTAAAAAACATTCGGTATTCCTTTTATCGCGTTAAATGAAGAAAATATGACAAGTTCATTTTTGTTGATTTTCTAATTTTCATCACTTGTACTGTGTAAAAAGTATTTCAACATGAAGTTTTGGAAAAAAATGGTCTGATAGATTGAAAGATATGCCATTGATAAACGATGGTACCTATGGTTTACATATCGTATTAGTAATATTAGATCACATTAACATTCTTAACGTTTAAAAAATGTTCAAGACGACGAATGACAAAAACACGTATTTCATTCTAAAGTCAAATGAGAAGATAATTTTAACGTGGAATTAGTTGACAAAATATTGAATATAAACCTTATTGTTTTATAGAAGATTTATCATTTTCTTCACTTGTGATTTCCAAATGAAATATTCTACAATCATGGCAAAAATAACTCAGTTTACGGGCTAGAATTAGCTTTTCATTGATTACACGTTTCAACAAAAGAAATCGATGTGTAACGTTCGATCGATGTTAATGTTCGATTATGACGGTACGTTTAGAAAGCACTTTCGTTCGTTTCGAAAACCGCGTTCGCGATTGTTGCAGCGGCTTGGGAAACGCGTGCGAAGTTAGAGCCCACACTCTCCGTGAATTCACTTTCTACGCGGCCGAATAAATCAGGAAAATCTGTTACGATATACGAGGCGCTGGTACAGATGTAGTATCACATATTGCCCTTTTTACGTTGACACGCTGTGTTACATATTATGCGAAACAGTATTTGTCGAGTTGAGAAATTCGACGTCGAGAAAGTTATATACGTTTCGTACTGGTCGTCGCGGGATCGAGGAAACTTGTCTCTCGGAACCGCACGAGTTGCGTGAGTTTAGATCGATCTTAATTTTCAGGAGAAAAAAATAAATTAATGTAGAGAATTGACGTGTTTTAAGTTATTAGGATACTAGGGAATTTACATTTTAGACAATATTTATTAGATAATGACTGAGGAAGATATTCGAACACTTGTAGACACCTTTTATAAATACGTGTTATACGAAACACTTTGAAATTTCATTGTCATTGTTACTAATAGATTCGAGTGTCCTGATCATGTTAGTATGTAAAGTTTGAGACGAATCTCATCTATCTTATTAAATTTTAAAAGAAGATTAAAGTCATGTTTCCTTCGACGAATAATTCTCATATTTCTTATTGTTATGTCTTTTACTGCCAAATGAATTCGATGTACTGTCGTGTATGTGTGCAATTATGTCATCCGCCAACAAGGAATAAATTTATATAACTAGATCATCTTTTTCTTTGAGAATATTAATACTAATGAAATTTAGAAATTTAGAAATAATGAAGTTGATCAGTTTACCTTCCAAGCAGTTCATACGATATTGAAAACGTAAAAACCTATTGCACTTGCGCAATAACTAATGATTGGCGTAAAGTCCTGGTATTTTAACGTGAAATATACAAAAATTCTCAAAGGAAATTATATCGTTACAAAGTTTTCGTTATACGGAAGAAAAGTTTGCTTTTCTGAACGAAAGTGCAAAAACTATAACACCTTAGGATTCCAGTGATCGTAACGTTGCAAAGTTTGGACGGTTCGAAAGTTGTCCAACGCTTAAACACAGATATTTCATACCGTACTAAATAGCAAATATATTTTTGCTACGTTTCACACCCCAAAACACTTATCGAATCATTACAGAGTTGATGAAACCGTATTTTACATCTCTTAGCTTCGAATCTCGAAATCATACCTTTCTATAGCACGGTGAATCTTTATTTAGCCGCTGATACTCGCTGTTAAATATACATTTTCATATCTCGCAACGTAATTGCTAACTCTTACGAACATTTTACATTCCGTTCGATTCGAAAGCGAACTAAACAAAACCGCCTGTCTAACAGTACTCGTGCGCCGAATGTAACAATGTATGTATTAACGAACGTGTATGATCTTATCAGAATTCAGAGCACGATAATTACAGTTGTTGCATCGCTGTCTAATTTTGGTTTTTCTTAATCGAGCATCGCATTCCATCCGCGCCGCTTCAAAAGAAGAGCAGAAAGAAAAAACCACAAATTAAATTCCTTTCGCCGCGAGAACTCGAAGAAAAGTACGTACACACTTGATGAAAAGTACGAAACTTCTTCTACAGTACGAAACTGGCCGCGATTATGAGAAAGTTCTCGAGATTTTTACTGGGAAAAATCAGAAAGAAAGAGGATAACAGAGTCGGCCACGGTTTATCGAACGCGGTTTTTCGCATCATACACAATGCTTATACATTAATACTGCCGATACTAGTTACGTGTTTTGTCCACCAGTTCGAAAGATTCGAGAAAATTGTATTTTTGCCATTTTCTTTCTATCGTCTCAGTTTTTCCATGTCTAACTTTAAATATTTATTTATCATCTCGTCGAGCCGGAGTTTCATAGCCTATAGGATAATTATTATACGTGCGTACACAGGCAGATAATTTAGGCACGTATTATTAACGCTTCTGGGACTTTCAAATTTTGATATTTCAATTTTGCTCACGGTTTAACATCCAAAGGAAATTTTTAATGTTCGAAGAAAATATTTAACATAAAATCGAAGCGAAAATTCATGCATATCAGTAATGATTTTTTCGCATATTACATAAACTTGAGATACTTTTTAGCGTTAGAAAAATACAATGGGTGAACGATTGAAAGAACGTTCGTGTTAACGTAACGGTTAAATATCTCAGGTATGTGTTTTAATATAGAAAACACTTGGGATTGTTTTTAATTCGTAGTTTTAAATATGTAAATTAAAGAGAAAAATACCGAGATAATAGAAGTGAAAGCTAGAAAAATTCGTCGAGAAATTGAAGAATTTTCTTACTTGCCACGGTAACATATTGCTACAATAAAATGTTATATCTGCGTTTAAATTTGGAACTATCTAACTTGGTAGATGATAGATACATAGAAGATTATAATCTAGCAAAATCATCTGAAAAGCACTTAGAAATTTATACGTACAAACAAATTAGACTGTTGTTAAATCTCTAAGAAATACGTACACCTAACTTTACTTAAAAGATAAATAAGGGTGAACTTGAAATATTTTAACATATATTGAAAAATGGCAAAAAATGCTAGATAGCATATTTTAACTAAGCAGGTCAGAATAGATTCAGACAGAAGCGTGTCAGAGAATCAGCTGTTGGCACGTCCGATGGTCGGTGTAAATCATGCGTTTTAGAGAGGCGCGCGTCACTTGAAGAATACGAACGGCAACACGTTTTGTGGAAACACAAAAATAGCGTCAGCTGGTCCGTTACGAAAAATAGCGTGGTGTTTTGTACATTTTTTGGACTGATTAATACGCGAAGACATTCCTTGGCCGACCATTTGGGTCATTAACCACTGGGAAATAAAAAAAAAAAAAAAATCTGACGGAAGGCATAGTTTTGTGACGATTTTTTCGTGGTATACTTGTCTAGTACTCTGATTTCTTGGCATCTGACTAGCGGTGATAGGATTCGTAAGAAATGTGTGTAGAATTCGTTTGTAGTCCCGCGCATACTGTCAGTTTATAATACATTTTTATATATAAAGTGCAGTATTAGTTTAATAAAACAATTGCCATTTTTCAATATATGTTAAAATATTTCAAGTTCACCCTTATTTATCTTTTAAGTAAAGTTAGGTGTACGTATTTCTTAGAGATTTAACAACAGTCTAATTTGTTTGTACGTATAAATTTCTAAGTGCTTTTCAGATGATTTTGCTAGATTATAATCTTCTATGTATCTATCGATAGTTTGATAAAACAAATAAGAATAAATAATGAAAGTAGTATGTTATACTTTTAATTTCAATTCTAATTAAATATGGCCATACGTTTATTCATTTTCATAAAACTATAAAGGAGACTGTTTACATAAAATACGAAATGTTTCATAAAAAACGAAAACGGTGCAATAGTCCATACAAATGGGACACACTTCTGTCTTATCATCAAAACTGAACCAAACATTTGCGACACTTGCTTCATACAAAACTCTATCGATCATATCGTAATCATCTGTTCCAAATACAAACCATACGATCCATCAAATTCGTTCAACGTGTTACCAAAAGGAGACTACGGCAATAAAGTTGTAGACTTTCTGAGAGATATTGGTTTTATCTTAAAACGAGTATTCTTCCTGTGATCACTAATAACTAATGTGTCTTTAAACACACAATGAAAAAGACAAACGGCACAAATTATGTTGGTTTGCGCAAAATTCGAAGAAACGAAAGAAAGCCACGTCATAGGACGTTGTTTACGTTTGGATGAAAAAATGGCGAGCAGCGACATCGATGTTGCTATTAAATTCCTACGAAATATTTTTAAACATTTGCGTTCGATAGAGATCTTCGATAAGATAAAATCAGACTGTCCCGCGATATTCGTTGCTCAACGTGAGAACGTAGCGAGAAATTTGCATAAACCTCATACCATCCGCCATCTAGTCTCATTTCCAACTGTACGAAATTATCATCGAATAACGACAGAGGAAAAAGGGAAGAACTAAAGGTACAGAGAGGTTTTGATAAAAAAAACAAAAACACGTTCAAGGGACGGTCGTTCTCACGATTTACCGGGAAGCAGACGCGAACCGGTGTATACTATATCGTTTAAAAGTATCCGGATATTTGCTTATTCTTAACAACATATGTTTTAGTTATAAAATTACGAATAGATCGAGTTGAAATGATTTTACTCTTTTCGATCAACGTGGCTACGCGCGATAGAATATCGCGATAGAACGTAGAGGCCTAAAAACAAACATAGGCCCACAATGACTCGCAAAATTATTTGAACACTTGCAAAAAAGTATTTGAACAATACTTACGATCGGTAGTGTACGTGCGTTTACTCACATTCTTACCGCGGGTTATCGATTTATAATCATAATCGGAGCAGATAAGAGGCAGCCGCTTGCGGAGATATCGTTCATTTAAAACGCTGTTCGCAAATGAACGACGTTTCAGCGACAGTGTAAAACATCGTATCGTCCTGACTCGATAGATATTTAGATACTTCGATGCGAACAGCAGATTGTACGCGACACTTCGCAACGATCGCGTTCGCGCGCTTTTCATCAGCCGTCGCGCGTGATCGTTGCTGTGCGATCGTTCGAAATTATCGTGCCGCCGCGTGGATGGTTCTTGCAAATTACGATGAACAGAATTTTTTCTACCTTGGTAATATCGCTCGATAACTTGTGTGGTAAATTCTGCGTGATGTTTTTTATTTGGAGAGAAAAATTGCAGTTCGACTTAGATTTAGATTTAACATTATGACGACCGATGACGCTACGGTAACGTCATGAGAATGTTAGCTATTTGTGCGTGACACTTATTTATTTATTATATCTATTAGTTATGCTTCTACTACCAATGCATTTTAACGCATTTCTGTAATTATTTGTTATTTATAAAAACGTTCTAGGCATTCACTATACTTTCAAAAAGAATTCATTCAGAATTTTAATGAAATGCTTGAAAAATAGTTTTCTCTAGGAAACTGAGGAAGATTTCCTTCTTCGTCGAGGAAGATTTTATAAATCTTCAAGTAACAATATTGTATTTTTACATGCAATTCATAATTTCATTGATATCTGTTCTCGTTCTTATTCGAAATTCTTCTTTTCTATTGGTTTTTAGAGGACGGATTCGAAGTTTGATTTTTAAGCATTCAGAGGTTCAGAATGTTAATAAAACAACGAGAAGTATTGTATTTTATGTGTTCAAGTATCATCTACGATTTCATTAATCTCTGTTTCCATTCTTGTGAGGAATGTAGTCTCCGTAACATTTAGAATGTTACGTTAAGCGCAGGAAGAAAGAATTCCGCGATCTTAATGGAATGCTTAATTAAAAATGCCTTTTATGAAAAAACGACTGTTTACTTTTTTGTAATGGAAAATATCGTATTTTATCTAGCCAGGAAACATTTATGATATCATTAAATATCAGTCTTATGCGGTTAACAGCTCGTCGTTTAATAAAGCTAACTTCTTCCCACAGATTAAACAGAAATTCCGCTCTAAGAGGTTTATATTTTGTATTTTATCTGTACTAACCACGCACAGTCTGTGCGATTACTCCTCATCGGTAAATCGGAAAATACTTTCTTATTACGCAACCCAAAACATCGATTCCCCGCCCTCTCCGCAAAAAAACTACGGACAATACAGTTAAAAACTCGTCGTTTAACACTAGGGAAATGCAACGACAACAAACTGAACGGTGACCGGCATTCGGTTAACGCGTCCCATCGAGTACAGGCGCGCGTATCGAAATCGCGAAACAAATGGAGCCGACGGAACGCAAAAAGAATAGAGCGCGCGCGGTAACGGATAGGCCGTTGACGCTCGGTGGTTGTCGTCGTTTCGTGAGCGGCCGCGGGGGTGGAGACGCGCGTGGCGTAGGAGGCAGAGGCGGAGGGAAGAACCGAAATCAAGTTTCACGTGGAAACGGTTTGATTGGCGGCGTTCCGCGAATGATTTTCGATCTGCAACGCGAGGCGGTTGTCTACCCCGGTCACATCGATACGCGATCATTTTTTTGAAACGGGACCGAGACAGGCACAGAGGCACAGCCTGCGTGGGAGATAGAGACGTAATGATTGCAATATTCCGTTAGTAATTGCTCCAGTCGGCCGCACTGTTGAAACGTCATTCGCGCGACCCGTAGATTTGTTTTTCCCCTCCCGGTTTTCCGGTCTCCGTCGCTGTTCGGGCTGAAATGTCATTCGCGGACCGCAGCGTTCGTCCCCTCGTGTGTGTTTTCTCTCTCTCTCTCTCTCTGTTATTCATACTCTTTCTCTTTCTCTTTCTCTTTCTCTTCCTCTTTCTCGTTGTATACCTCTGTGCCCCCGAAACACGCCGCGTTCTCGATGCCATTCATCGTTGTCGAAATCGATACGTGCCATTAAATGCTGGTAATACGTTTAAAACGCGCGAAACGCACGGCAAGGCGGCCGTTTAATTAGATCCGACAAACTTTTTTTCGCTGTTCCGCGACCCTGGATTAATTGTCACCCCTGTCTCGATAGTTTCTACCCATCTGATGTCTAGTCAATATCGATTTCTTTTTTTTTTTCTTCTTTACTATCGTATGCGTGTTCCGACGTTTGTTATGGATGAAAGTTTAAATTCTGAAAGAGATTACATTGGTTTAAGTTTTATGGTATTGACATTTGTTCGAGCCTGGGACGAGTTAGTTGTTGGTGTACGGTTTATTTGCTGGATCGGAGAAATCCTTGTTAAGGCGAGTCGTAAAGTTGGAGTAAAAGGTGTACGCGATTGAGAAATTTGAATGTATATATGGGATTTTTTCGGTTTATGATGTTCATAGGGGAACAATGTATCGTTATATATAGTTAATACTCTGATATACATAGATAACCGATAGGTGGTTTCGCTGATAACATTATCGATGCACCGAATTTATTGTAATATTGAAAAACATGTTTACTGTAATAAGGAATACAAAAATGTTGAGCGTAGAACGTGATAACATTTCGACGATGTTAAAAAGATCTTCGTTTAGATTCTGTTTCTTTAGTTACGTTCGCAAAAATACAAACTTACATAAAATCCATAGTCTGCTATTAATTTTTCAATTTTTGGCATAATAACAAGGAAAACTAGAAATTAATACTATATTTTTAGTTAGTATGCAGGCAGTAATTTTAATTATAATATCGTTTGAAAGTGGTGACGGGATGAACGCGTATCGTATATGCCACACGACGGTCTTCCGTTAGGATAAAGCCATTTCTGTTACAACGCTTCTCTTGACTAACTTTTTCTCTTTGTTCCATTTTCAAGCTCATCGAGTTTTTCTTTGAATCGTGGAACAATGCAAGCAACGGTTCTTACAGGAACAAAACAGAGGAGATGAAATCATTCTGCAGGCAGAAATCTTGTTTATGAAGGAACGCAGTAATCAAAGCAATTGTACTCGTACAATATCTTATAAGTTATCGTAAATTGCGTGAAATTTCTGATAAAACTTCAAATTCCGCCGACACGGCGGTACACGTGTTGATTCTCGTAACGTTGGTCTTGTTAGGTCGTTGGCAATACGATAATCGATTTATGGTTCTTCATTGAATTGCGAAATGTTATGCCGAAAGAAGGAAATTGACGTTAGATATTTCGAAAAGATAATGCTACGTTTCAACAGCTAGGATGACATATACTTTAGATAATTTTTAAATATGTATCTGTCTGTATGACAAATTCTTCCTTTCGTGCAATATTTACGAATAGGTAAACGTGTACTATTACTTAAACGCATATTATTATTCGATGTTTAAAAAAAATGAAGACTTTCGTTTATTTCTGTTTCTAGTTATTTAATAAAAAGATATTATACACTTTGTCATATATATATATATGGAAGAAGATAGGTAGAAAATTAATTCTAATTATTAGTTTTATTCATCTGAGTAATAAAATCTGAAATGACAACGGTCTGGCAGTATTTCTGAATTTAACGCGTGGAAGTATCGTATTAATCTGTAGAAGAATATTCCCTGAGTTAATCTGCATGTAATTTTTAACCGATAAGACGTCGTCAAAATTAGTAATTCTGTTCTTTTCTCATAGTATCAGTTGTATCTGGTTGGAAATTATGATAGTCTACCTGAAAGTTTAGGCTCTCCGTTGTCAGTGAAATATTATAATACTGAAAATACTGTAAATTTCTTTTATGTGCTAATCCTACAACGTATGAAATTATAATTCAGTATTTTTCAAGGAAAACACGATATACATATAATTAGTACGTAGAAGAAATGATACATGAAATTGAATATTAATTTAGATCTTGTTATGGCCTTTCAAGCTTTCACAAGTATCGTCTAGTGATGTATATGTCGGTATATCTGTTACAAATATGTAACGGAATACATTTTTCTTTTTTAATGATTCGATATACTTTCCAATATATGTAATTATCTACAACAACAATTATGTTTTCCAGATATTCTAATGAAGTTACATTATCAGTAACAATTACGAAATAGGTATTTACGTATTACTTAAAATAACATATACATCACAGTATTATCCATTCAGTTGAAGTATATTCTAGCAACCTTACAATTATTTTCTATGCCCGTGTTATGCCAGTATTAATATAATATCAGTATAATAACGAAATAAGATACTCGCAGTAACACGTATCTTTCAAGATTATCCAGTTACCTGAAATACATTCATCCAATCTTACAATTATTTTCTGTTGCAAAATTACATGCACGACACGAATATACATAATCGGATTTCGTTGCCAAACATTTCACGTCACTATAGAATAACATTGTATAATTTTCAAACTAGCATATATCTACCCAGATTATCCAGTTTAACTATATTCATTAGTTGCTCTTATACGTTGGTATAAGTTTTCATACCAAAATTAAATACACGATTCAAATATAATTCTATATCTTGGTATCCCACTTTACCAATAGTAAATTTATAATTTTCGAAATAACACGTATCTTCGAACGTTGTATAAATACTTATTGGACAATAAAATCGAGCGATTTTAGAATCGAGAATCTCGTGTAACCAAAGCGACCCTTGTCGAATTTGTCGACGTTTTAATAATACATTCTTGTACTCTGTCTAGTTGAAGCCAGACAGATTTGCTTCTAACGTAATTTTGTTATTCTCGATCTGCATCTTATTCCGTAGATCCGAGCCATAGAATCTCTCTGACTTCAGTCGTGTTTCATGTTATATTTTACTTATTAGTGTCACCGGAAAGAAACACGGGGAAAATGTCATTAGTGAAAAAGGAACGATACAGTGTAGCGGGTACAGGAAAGATAGTAAAACATAAGATAGTAGAAATAAAAAGAAAATAATAAGTAACAATTATGAACAAGAAGCTGATGTGTAAAATCGACAATTAAGATAGAAAAGTTATAAAATCTATCTTAAGAAGTATCTTAGAGATTCCATGGGTCGACTAAATGTATCTTCTGGTAAAGTTAGTCAAATTCATTATCCCATTAACATAGCTATGGTAGCCATAAGCGGTGCAAAGTTGCTCAATATTCAACAACAAGTAACGCGTTCTTTGGAAGGCAGACATTTGTGGAGACTGGGTGTACGATCGAGGGTCACAAGTTGTTCAGCTTCTAAGAATTTTATATACAAACGTAATATCGTTTATGTTATCGTCCATCGATTGACATTCGAAAATTCACACTCCTAACAATATCATGGTAATTGTGGGAATTAAATGAGATAGGAGAATCACGATACTTGGCAGGCAATCTTAAAAATTTCTATTGAACGCTCTTGGTATTGACTGAGATCTACGATCAGGGAACAGGACAGATTGTATCACGAATTTAAAGTCACGGTGTATACGTTCAATGGATCTTACAAATTAATTTGTTGCGACAACGTTAAATACGCGCGATCTCGGTTAAACGAAGCACGCGGAGAGCGTCGGCGAGCGGTCTCGTGACAAGAAGTCGCGGCCGAAGGTTTCATTTCTCCGCGTCCGTTTCTCCGTGGAGCTCGAAAATAATTTTTCCACGGCCACGGCTCACGCCGCCGCGCCGCGAGCCTTTTTTTCCGGCGTGCAACGGCCGATAAGCACCGGCGATCACGGGCGCGGCGTGCGCGCAAAAGGAAGCCGTCGCAAAAAGCTTACCACGGGGATTAGTCATTGGTAACCGAGCGAGCTTTTTCGCAGCGAGGCGATTCCCGCGGTCGTGACCGTCGCCTTGGCTGATTTATGGCGAGCCATCGTTATTTTCGCCTAGCTTACCCTAGCTCTCTCTTCCTCTCTTCGTCTCTTTTTTTCCTTTTTCCTATCCTCTATTTCGCGCTTCGTCTCCTTCTAGAACACTTTAGCTTCCTCCTGCTTTCTCTTGCTCTCCCTCCTGAACTTGGCGAGTACTTCTCTTCCTCTTTCCTTTATTCTTGCACACGCGCCGCCTGGATTTCCTACTTGATTCGCATTTAAACGTGGGTGGGAGAGAGGCCGGTCGTTACCGACTGGCTAACGACGACTGGGTGCTGGCAGACACCTCTTATCCCATGGAATCTTCCGTACGAAGTCGTGGCGAAAACTCTGAACTTACCGCTGTTTCATCTAAAAACGTACATCTTAATTCTTGCGTCAGTATCTGAAATTTTGAATATCCGCTTTTGTCAGGATACCTGGCTACCTTTACGCTGAATCTTTGTATTAGATGGTCCTTGATTCGTTGTCGATACGACCGCACTTTTCTTTTTTATCGTTGATAAGTTTCTCCAGATTAAACTTCGCGTCAACATTTGGAATTTACAACGTGATTCGATAGCTGCAGTAGATATCAATAGGAAGTATGTCAAACGACGCTGCCCTGGCAAAGTATAGTTCGGTATTAATATAAAGATGAAAATCGATTCGATTGCATTTCTGGTCTAAAATAGTTGGAACGATTAAGAATTCCAATACCAATAGATTTTTATATATTAGAATTAAATGAAGGGATAGAACATTAATTACTATAGTTCTAGTATATATTAACTTTAGAAACGTTCTTAAGGACTACAAAATTATGTTACCATTCGAATTATAAATTATGAGATCATTGGCCTAACGAATCTATAATCTGGCAAATCGCTATCCGTCTTGGATCGCGTCTAATTACTAAATTTCGTTTATGGATTAATGTGGGACCGTGGTTTATTCGCGGTTTTGTTGTATTAACCTTATGATTTCTTTAGTAGTCATTTAAGCAAGCGTTAAGCTGTCGTAACATCCTGTGTCAGGTGACATAATATTGAAATATTATACATAATTTATATTTGATAATTCTTGGTCAGAAAGATCGAAACTAAAGTTGCAGTTCGAATGAAACTTTAGTGGGAATGCAGTCTGCCTTCGTTGAATAAGAAGTATAATTCCTATTAGGAGTGCGAGTTGATTTTACGAGCAAAGATTAATCGATGTTGTTTTAACTCTGTCTTCGAATTTTTCTATCTCAACTTCACTCTCGTTTCAATAAACAAAGAGCCATTCACCGTCAGTAGAAAACATTTATGCACAAGATTGGAATAACAATTATCAAGCAACTAATTATCATATCGATATTAGCGTATCAATAACAATTCCATCGAGTATTGCGAATTTCATTTTCTATAAGAGGACAATCCAAGGAATTCGAATTATACAGTTTTGCGCGTTAAAATTGTAAGAATTATAATTTTGAAAGATAAAGTAAAATCTTTTCGAAAACTTACAAAAGAAGATCGTTGATTTCAACTATGAGTATTATTTCAACTGATAACACATCATAGTGGTTTATACGATCGTAAACGATCAATGAAAAAGATCCGCAGTAGCTAGAAAAATTCGGAGCGTCGCGTTGCCCTCGTAACAATCGCGCGGAGATTCGCGTCGTTTCTCGTCCTATTCTCGCGACTTTCTCTCGATTACGCGCGCAAGATAACCTCGACGATCGATCGTGCTCGCGAGATTTAGCGCAAAAGCCGGTTACGCGTCGCAGAAACAAAGCGTAAAATTATTAATGCGACCGCTGATTACGCATTGCCTCTCTGCGGTTTCGATCGTCGCGGACCACTGGCTCGGTGATCGCAAGAATTACCGTTTAATTAATATTTGCCGCGGTCCTAATGGCCATCACCTCTCGATATTGCCCTCGCTCGCGCGATCTCGTTTCATAATCCTCTCGATCGCCGCTTCTATCTCACGAATTGATTCATCGTTACGTTCAAACGCGTTCTTTCCTTTTTTTAATAACGTTTCTTTTAAACCTGCTGTGTTTCTCCAGTTTTTCTACCTCTCTCGTTATTTCAACAGACAAAAAGATTTCTAACGTTTCGAGAGAGTCAAAGTGAAAGATTCAAGCGCAAAGGTACCTACGTAAGTCGTATAGTAGGCTTGAATCGAATAAAATAAACGATATAATTAAACAAGCTTCAAATACTAGTAACTTTGTCGTATATGCTACAGTATCGCTTATAATTTATATTTTATATCGTATTTTATAGTTTTTCTCTGCATTGTTGTTCACGAATGTCCAAATCTTGACGACGATACGTCAAAGATAGAAGATTAAAAAATTCCTGAATCGAAAATAGAAATATAAATGTCGTTACCTTTTTGTCCATCGTGGTATGGCTTCAAGACCGAGAACTGATTCTATCTGCTTTCTTAAAAGTAAAACGTAGAACGTAATGGTCAAGTTCTCATCGCCGAGAGATGCAGCGTGCACGATAAAGTACGCAAAGTAAAGTTAAAAGCAGGAGAATTCTTGGAAATACACAAATGACGTTGCAGAATATGCCATGCAATCCTTTCTATCAGGGTCTCGTTACGTTCGCGAAATCGTTTGATTCGCGCCTTGACGCACTACGACGATACGGAATTTCGTCTATCTCACGTCGCGTTCTGTGACATCATCAGGGGATAATTTTGAAAAATCGAGAGCGATGGTCCATGTTGCTCGTGTTCCGCTGGAAAACAGTCCCGTGGTAACTCGTCTCGTGTGTGTTAGTTTATTAACACGCATCGATCGATGATTTATTCTCGTTCAAAATATCTAAGAAAAGCACAGTGAACTGGGGAAACCAAGATAGCATTGTTGAACATAATGTTCTATCGAGAAGTCGATTCAAAAGAATAATATAATAAAAGGTAATATAATAGATTATAAATAGTGTATCTTTTGTATCTCTTTGTTTTTAAGAAACGTAATCGGTACTTTTAACGATGTAAAGTGTTTGATAACAATACAAGTAATACAAATAGTGTGCTAGCAGGTTTTACTAATAGTAATAGTAGTATTATATTGATAGTAAGAAATAGATAGTAAAAACAATGAAACTGAAAAAGGTACAAACAGATGGCAGATTTCTATTCAGGTTCCATTTCTACGACTATAAAAATTTATGATAATTAGAATTTGTATTAATATCCATAATTCTCGAATGGAACATTTTACAATCGATAATTACCCGTTGCTTTCTAAACGCTTACAAGTGTACGAGAAAAACCAACAGCTGTTCGGTTGGCTTTTGTCGCCATTATTTCGCTGCTCGGAATAACGATACACCAAAGTCATGAACGAATGATGCATTGAACAGGAGCGACGCACGCGTGTTAATTGACTTCATTTTCGCGACTCTTCGGGATATATTTACGTGTAGCGTATTAATAAACGTTTAATTTTCGAATAATTTTATCGATCGCATATTTGAGCTATCGGTTGAAGCATTAAAATTGTTGTGGCTTGTAAAGTCATTTATAGTCGCGTTTAACACTAGAAATACCCGATTCTTCTCTTTCTGATATTTCTCTTAAATATATCTATACCTCTTCTACATAAATTGAGAACGATTACTGACGAATAAATCGTTATCGCTTTATTCTGAATTGAATATTTACATCGATTTGCGAAGATTCGGGTAGCGTGGTAAAAATTGCAGAATATGACAAAAAGTAGTTACAATGCGTTGTTTCTTTAAATATGCTTTAGAATTTACCATTAGTTTGTTACAATTCATTTGTTCCATAAGAAAATAAGAAAGTGCTAAACAATGGAGTTGATTAATTCAGCTTCTAAGAGGTTCGTGTTTGAGGTGACCAAAAAACAGAGAAACAATAGTTTTTCTTTAAATTAAAAACTTAGAAAATAAGTTAGAAAATTGTTAGCGAAAATAGCGATTTTTAAATGGTCAAACGAACCGACCGATTCGTCTAATGTCTACTATTATGCGATCCATTCTGAAAATCGCAACATAGTTTTACGCTAAGCCTGGTAATTGTACACTCATAAATATCGCGGTGATTTATCTCCAACGTGTGATATATTTTATCGGTGATTTTAAGTTTGCAATTAACGGATAATTAAGTTGCCGAGGGGAAATTGATAGGCGCGTTAACGCGGACACGCTTTCGTTTAATTTCGCCTGAAAAACACGACGCGGATAAACGAGCCACGTATTTTTTAATGCCTTTAGTTGGCTGTGATTTGATCGAGTCACTTTTGATCGATAAAGATCATGATGTATTTGAGGAACAGATGGATGTTTACCATAGGCAAAATTTTTCATCCTATCCTAATCAATTCTACCTTCTTGCAAATTTTACGCAACAATTTCCACACTTTCTGACTTTTCCTTCTTCTTACTTACACTTGCTACGACACTAAAACAAGTGGAATAAGCGATTATTTATACACTTTGGATAATGGAACAGTTATCGTTCGATTAGACTTTTAAAATTATTATTTAATAACCATAACTGTTCTTCGCTCATCCATTACTTTGATAGTAAGATTTGTTTATTCTATTTTAAAATTCATATATTTTTAAACTCTAAAACACAAAGATATACGATGACAAATAATAAAAATGAATTTGGAATAACATTAATTTTAAGTAATTTTCACTACGAAAGATATTTTTAATCGTCTTTTCATATTTTATTCTACTCGTAAAAATTATCTCGATCTACTACCAGGTTCTATTTTATTTCAATGAACAGACAAAAGACTAGTCTTACCATTTGTAGCATATAAACGTTACGTTTATTAGGAAATTAATAAACACGCTTAAAACCCTATAAAATGAAATCAGTTAACAAAGCTATTAGGCAGGTTACGTTTTATTTCGTGTTGGAACAACTTTTACTTGTAGTACGTATATATATATATATGGAAGACATCTTTCCAGTGAAATAACGATTCAGTTATTAATTAGTAGTGTTATTCGAGTCTTGGGCTGGTGTAATTTATGTAAATTTTTATTATTACATGGTACTAATATACACGAAGCTAACGAGGTACTAATACGATCGTTAAAAATTAACGAGAAACGCAGATTTTGGAATACAGTTCCCACCAATTAATTACTCGCATTATGTGCTTGCAACGGGCACATAAGATTTACATTTATAAATGCCGACTTAAAAGGGTTAATAAAACGGAAATTATTTCGTCATATTTAATTTCATTAGCGTCACCGCGCAATGTTTACAGCTTCTCCTTTGGAGAACGGTTTCCGTCGGCTTTTGTAGCTCGACAAACTGCAAAGAAAGAAAGAAAGAAAGAAAGTAATAAAAGGGGGAAAGAAGAAAGCCATTACTTTCTACGGTAAAGTATAATTTTTCACGTTAAACAGCATGAACAGGAATAAGATATTATGTATTATCTCGATTATCCGACTCATTTGATAATTTAATCTGTCGTTTAATTGCTCGATTACTGTAATTAATTTCAACGAATTCGTTGATCAAAGATGATCTTCTGGCTCTCGAAGAAAATATTTTTCTCTGTATTCCGTTTGAATTTCGAGAAGATCGTTGGACGTCGAGTAGTAATAAATGTTAATTATTATAAACGAATACTTGGAGTAAAATCATATAAGTTAACATACAAAATTTTATTCGTTCCAATATTATGAAATTTCGCTTAAGAAAATTGATCGATCGATCGATTGATTTTTTCACAAAATTCTATTAATAGCGTTATTTCAATACATTCTGAGTAAGATAGGTCTTTTACTTTCTTTTCCTTTTCTTTTTTTTTTTTTTATATCTTTCATTGATTGATATATCCACGATCGTAGGTAACGAATCGCCGTAGAAAATCGTGGGGCAGATACTTGCGGAGGTTTACGCGTGTGTTATGACGCCAGTTTAGTATCGCGTAAACGTGGGTAATCGCGACGAGTCAATGCGAAACGATCGCTACGGAACATCGAAACGAAGCGTCGAATTTAGGAGAATTATTTCGTTAATTGATACCGCACGGTTTGAATTCCGTTCCCTGAAATCGTAGTTTGTTGGTAACTATTTCGAGGCCGGGATTGATCATACTACACACCATTCAATGTACAATGGCTACAGAACGTATCGATACACCGTTGTATTTATCACAGCATTCACGTATTAGCTAATTACGTCTAAGCTTATTAAACTTCGTATCATTTAATAGAACTTTCATATGATTACAATAATTTGACATTTTTTCTTTTTATTTATTAAACCTTCCAAAATACTTCTCATAAAGAATTGTACGACTTTACGTTAGCTTTTACATAAAGTTCTTACATTGCAACTTTACTATTTCTCACTTTGGTGCATGACGTTTTAAACGCCAATTGTAAAAAGCTTAAATTTGGAAATTACATTCGTTTTAAGAAAACGATATACTTAAGAACATGCGTCAATATCTGGTTCATAAACTATCTGATACTCGTGAATACAGCGTATGTTTTCTTAGATTCTTTATTGGATGAACTCTAAACTATCATTTGATATTATGAAATATAGAAGCTGATACAAAAACACTTCATTGTAAAAGTAAGAGTATGTGCCAATACTTTTTATAGTAGCTGTAAGTATATATTATATTACTGGCGTGTGTGTTTGTTAAAGGTACAGGTAGATACGTATGTTGGTAAACTTTTATTAGTTCTTCCTTTTTATTACCATC
Source organism: Bombus soroeensis (assembly GCA_014737365.1). Lineage (NCBI taxonomy): Eukaryota > Metazoa > Arthropoda > Insecta > Hymenoptera > Apidae > Bombus > Bombus soroeensis. The sequence goes on along the minus strand of JACXIL010000179.1, from coordinate 2,335,455 downwards.
ATATATTTCATCTCGTGCTGAATTGTTAAATTTGTTCAATTTGTTGTACGTACGATTGGATTATAGATATTTCAATATTGATTGACGTTGATGTTTCTAAACGTCGTTAAAATGGCAACCAGATTGCTATCAAATCGTTCTCTCAGCTGTGGAACAGAATTTTGCAAAAGGTTAGACGAATCGATATCGATTTGTGCAGGACGAGTAATTGAATAATTTCCAATAATGGAAATTTTAATAGTAAAAGGTATTGAAATTTCTATAACGACTCAAACAACATTTTTCGTCTATTATGACATTTTATCGTTCGCCCATAAAGTCACTTTATTGTCTATAAAGTAACTTTATTATCTGTCGCATAATAAATTATTAATTAATAATACTAGTAAATAGATAGGTTACGAATTGAAGCTTATGGATTTTTCTCTTATAATTTTTTAATTTTGCGGTAGATAGAGAAATCAAATAACTTGTAATTTATAAAATTCCATTTGTTTTATCATCAAATTTGTTCCCGTTATATGCACCGCAAGAAAATTCATTGGTACCGATAATTTATAATTTATAACTTGTGACTTATAAAATTTCACTGTATCATAATGTCAGTTCAATTATGCAAGGAAGTTTTGCAATAGAGATTTCTCTATTTTCTTCTTGTATATCTCTCACGTGTATTTTTGTTATATTTCTTAACTTTTTCGCAAAGTGGTCTCTTAAGAGAGACCAGTCGTGTAATATGTATGTATAGTACCGTAAACGTTTTATCTTAAAATGTAGTATACATAACATAGGAATTTATTACACATCAACAGCTAAAATTACAAACTTTATAGTATCTGTAATAAAGAATCCAAAAAATGTTGACACGAAAACAAATATTTTTTATCTGGTTTGTTCTATATTTCTCTTCATTTTATTGCACTGTGAAAGAGTTAAACACAGAAGACTATTTCACCTCGATATCGAAACATAAATATTCTTATCCATTTATTAAAAGATTATTTGCTAACGCATTTCGTGTGCAAAATATACTCTTCTTTTTATATATGTCTTGTACTAAAACGAATCTGTGAACAGCAATAAGTATATTTATATACAAGTTTCGTTAATAAAAAACAAGTATATTAGGAGGTATATTTTTCTGTTCTTGTATAATTATATTTATAAATAAACACATTAATTGAACATGAAATTATACGATTGTTGACAAATTCGAAGATTGAACGAAATTGGACGAAGCGTATTATTTTTTCTTTTTAATACCGAGATACAGTATTTTTCATACAGTAAAAATTTTTAAAATTCTTTTATTTCAGTCTCATCGTTTATCAAGGTCAAATGTCAATTTCTCAATTTTTATCAGAATCAGTGCTTATGTAACAATGTAAATCAATCGAACATTGTTTTACTTCTTTACGTACTCGACAATAAAAAAACCACCAAATTTTTGTCGAAAAACTATCGATCTTTTGACTTTTATGATTTTGTGGAAATAGGTAATCGTTTAGTCATCCGTTCGTGATCATTTGAAAGGGTAAAGCCTCTATTTTCACCTCACCAAATTGATTCGTCTGGTCGGGGTGAGAAACGAGAAAATGAAAATGTTTGTCGTTCGATTTCACATTTCTAAGAAGTTAGAATACTTTTTTTGCGACACGAGTCATTATGGATACGAAGATTGAAACCTCTCCCTTTATAGATACCCCTTAAAAAGGAAAATGGAAAGAAAAACAGATAAAATCCCTACTATGTTGATCTAAATGGATGTTTTAGATTTATCGTTTTTTTAATTTTGTTTAATTATACGAATTTTTTTAATTATCCAAATGAACGAACGACGATCTGTAACGTAATAATGTTAGCACATTATAAAATTACATAAATTTGACAAATCTATTCACGGTATTATGTCATATATAGAAGAAAAAGATAAATAAATAGATAGATTTGTAAAAAAAAAAAAACAAAAAAAATAGTCTGGGGTACGGTTTTCTTTTATATACGACATAATATCGTGAATAGATTTTTCAAATATATAAGAGAAACACTAAGAGCTAATATGTACCTAGCATAAACTTCCCATATTTACCAAAGAATAAATTACCGAAGAATCTGAAATATCTACGTTATCCTTCTCAGAGAAGATACATAAATTTTTTAACCAATGGAAAAACTTCCGCGAGTAACAGCAGAGAAAAAGAAAGGAAAAAGTATTTAAAACGTTTCGATAGCCATTGCTGATAAGGAGCACGTTAATGTTTTTCTCGGGCAGAAAAATTTACAGTAGCTGCGGCCGCAAGAAATGTTACGAAAAACAGATAGCGCATTAACATGGTAACGTTTGGTACGGTGCATCGCACCATATGAAAAATAGAATTATCTTTCACGATATTTTAACCGGACTGTGTTTGCGTGCGTTGCGTGAACAAGCGTGAATTTCAACACGCCGCGTCGTGAAAATCGGGCGAAAAATATCGCATAGCCCCGTGTTCTAACCGGTGCTGGTGGTGGAAGCGTTGTGGATGTGTGAATCGTTGAATTACATTCGAATAAAAAGTTAAATGGAAACGGTTATAAAAATAACAATAAACTGTAAATGTTTCGATGTCGAGCAAAACACTTTCGCGATCGCGCGGTATGAAAAGGGGCAATTAAGCCAAGTTTAACTTTCAGTGACGTATAAAAAGCGTGCCGAGCAATTTTACACCATACACTGTTTGGTCTTTCACGCGGATGCGAATTTTTTATCGTTCTATTTCCCCCCCGGAATTCTGCAACTTTTTAAAAAACCGTCCTTTGCGAGCATGTATATGTAAATCCGCGCCAACGAAACGAGGTGTGACTCGTTTTGTGTTAAGAATTTATTTGTACGCCACCGTTACGGCGTGTTAAGTTGATAACTTAACAGTTTAACTTGCTTCACCGTTATTGCGTTAATACTTCTTTTTAGTCGGCGAACAATTTCGCCTGTTCTCGTATATGCGCGTCGCTGCACCACTATGTGTCTTCATTATGTTATTAAATACTTCTTTTAACGAACAAAGGTAATCTTATTATTGACGTTCGGAAACAACGTTAAATATATAATATGTAGCAAAATAAAGGATTAGTGCTTTTTCTTCGAAATGCTTAAGTACAGCTATTTAAAATAGCGAAATTATTTTAACAGGACAATGATATTATCGTTATCAGACTCGTATAACTTTTAAAAATTGAATTAATAGGATCGATGAAATTTTATAAATAGCATAAGAAATTTCTCTTTTTTCAAAATCGTTTCTCACTCACGTGCCTTTTTATCGGATTCTACATTTCGTTTTTATGGTATATCATATTTTGATAATCATACGCAAATACTATTACGTAACACGAAATTTGATATACTTGGACATAATTGATTAATATGCGAATGCTGTCGTGAATACAGTGGTGTGCAAATACCTTTTATAGCCATTGTATAGAATATCTGATAAACGTCCTATGATAGTTTGTACGTCCACGTTGAAACCATCGACCTTTCAGTATCGAATTTGTTGGAGAACTTTCTCCAAAAGATTAGAAAATATGCCTGTATTCTGTATCGATATTAACAATAGCATTTTGTTTCGTGTGGTTAATCGTGACTTTCAAACTTTTCTTCGAAGCGAACTACTTACGTACTATCGTGTCGTATACTTAGGTGTGTGAAGTGGATAGACGCAATCTAAGCAGCGATCTATATAACGCAAAATGTTTATAATAGATACGCTGCCAAATCGAGACATAATGTTTAAATATAGTTGGCGTGTCGCATCTTATCTCTTATTGCTTGTAATTGAGTACTTATGTTTATCATTGGCTGCGTGAGCCAAATCTCGAACTAACAACGTGCCTCTTTACATTCCCTTCATTTCGTGCGTAACAAACCACGCTACTTGAACATTTGCAATTAAAATACCTACATCGTACGTTTTATAATATCATTGCTTCGTTATTTAACACTCTTTTTACCTTGTTTCAACAAATCGATTGTTTAATAAAAAAAAAAATTGGTTTAATTGGTAGTAAGGATTTTGCTTACAATAATGTTCGATATCGAATTATCAAAATTTATCATTTAATATTACGAGTTTGGATATTTCGATCTTTGGTAATTGTACAAACATTTTTGGTTCATAAAATAGCGTCGATCTGTAATTAATATTGGAAAAAATTCAAAATACACTTTACGCATGTTGAAGATTATTTATAGTAGATAATGTGTTCTTGTTATTTGAAATTTTCATCGTATCCTATACATCGATATCGTAGGAATAATTTTAGGTATTACACCGTTGAAAATAGAATATCGAAATGTTAGTTCGGTTCGTTAATTATAAATATCGTTGGTACTTCATTTCGACGATACACTTTGATGATTAAAGACGATGATACCACGTTTATATAGGTTTTCATTATCTATGTAGATTATCTACTAACATTAATATTAATTAATATTATCTATTGCGTTATCTTTCTCTTTATTTATATATATTAATGAAATACAAATGGTCGTGGAAAAATCTTGATATTACTTGAATGGAACTATTATATGCTTAATCTATAGTTACTGGAAACTAATTTAATTTCATTACTGTATTATTCATGAAATTAATTTCTATCTTTCTCGACAGTTAAGTTATTTTTTTCGTTAGTAATTCGTAGTCGTGTTACACGTTTTTGAAATATATATCTTCGTAATGATCGAATTTAAAGGAATTAAGAAATCACCATCGTATATTATAATTTAGATAAAAAATTATAAATTATAAATTTATTAATATGGATTATAAATGATAAATTACCTACAAAGAAATCATAGTTGTTTGATATAAATTAGAAAAATTTATATTTCATTTATATCCAGCGAATAGAATCACCGAAAATTACTTATTTAAATTATAAAACTTTGCATACTTTGATTAATTTTATTCGTATGTTCATTAACATAGGAGACATCGACCATATTACAATTAAATATTCAACGAGTAAAGGTGAAATTCTTATTTGTGAAATAAAAGATCCTCAAACTGCGTACTACAATAAAATATGTGCTTACTGGAATCTTAAAGGAACTCGTAAAAAAGTTTAAACCTCCTTAAACTCTTGTACTTTCTTTTTATAGCAATCTAAAAGTTATACTTTTCTCTTAGCTGTTCACTTTTGTAACCCATTGTTACACTTTCCAATTTTATACTTCAACACCTTTCACTTCATTTCATTTCACTTTGCAATTTAGTAAATCTACGAAATTACTAGCATGAAATACATATTTTACATCAAATCGACGAATTGATGAATCTTTTGTTTTGGTTTCACAACTCGCGGAATTTTAATTATTTCCATGTAAACATCGGTGATAATTACGTTTAATTAATTCCTTTTGGAAGCAATAACGTTCACCTAATGACATAAAAGAAGTGAAAAATATGCAATTGGAACAGATCTGTCATAACGTTGCAGAATAAAGACAGAATAATGTAAAAATGATGTCATTGTCATAAATGATTCGTAAGTAGTTTCTTATCCTCCATTACACGTTGTAAAGCGCTATATTGTTACGTTAGTACTTACATATTGCACGGTATTTTTAATCGTTTGCTCATAACTATCGGTGCAATTAGAATTATTAATAAATTATACAAAATTCCACTGTATTCGTTTTTATTAACCTTGTATCATCATTTACATGTTTTATCTCGAAAGTATAATGGAATTAATCGATTTATAAGAAGCGTATTCCGAAAATTTGCCGCGGCTGTTAATTTTCAAAGAACAGCATTGCGCGTTATTATTTTTAAATTAATTATTGACAAATAAATTGAAAATCTACTGTACCATACGATTTCTCTATTATTGACTAACATGGACATTTCATTGTCGAGCGATCGTCTAATTAATTTAAGTAGTATATGTTTAACTTTGCTAAATTTACGTAGAACATTGAATATTAGAGATGCTTCGATTGTCCAAATAATCCAATCATGGATTATCCAACGACAATTATGAGAAATTTATCCCTTAATTATCAATTATCCAAATGTGTAAACCAAAGTTCCAACTTGTCGTAGATTAAACGATAACAAAACAAACAAATGCATAATATACAATTAACGAAACAATTTGCTAATTACAGGAAGTAACTATTTTTACGTCTACGTATCACCTATCTCCAGTGTGCCTTTTTATTTTTGTTAAAAACGAATTATCATATTTAAATTCGTAACCAGACTAGAATACGAAGTTGCAAGACAAGAAGTTACTGCACACATACGCTTGGTTAGAAATTAGCATACAACGCAAACAATAGTCTGAGACACGCAATTAGCGCTAAAAGTAGTATTGTGGCTTATTAATATTGCGAATAATCGACTGCTCAAGTACTTTCGTAATCTTCACGAAGTACATGCTTCCACTAAATATCCAGCAACTTTTATTAACCATTTTCAGATCAGCTTCAAATTTTATCAATACATATAAATATAGCTGAGCTTCGTTACGACGCTAATGAGATTTCAAGATATTTTGTACGATATGTACATAACAATTTTCTAGGACTGTTCGAATACTCTCGCGAACCACTGAAACATTACGCGTCTTAACCCAAATTTACACTGCATCACTTTGGAGGAGAACGGCGAATGAACGTTGCTTTCATTCTTGTTTCATTCGTATCGTAGACGAGACGTCGTAGGAAGCGGTGTCGATTGTGCGATGCTTGAGACGACATATCCTGCGCATCTTTTTACCAAATTACCGAATTTGCGCTGTTTCACGTTGGAGGAGCACGGCGGATGAACGCTGCTTTCGTTCTTCGTACGTGGATAAATCAAAGATGAAAGCAACATCCACCGTACTTCGCCAAGGTGAAACAATGCAAATTCGGCTTTAGTAGAAAGATACGCAGGATATCTGGTCCCAAGCATCGCACAATCGACACCGCTTCCTGGGATAAGCCGCGAATGGTTAAATTCCTCTGCGAACTTTGCGAACAGCCCAATACACGTACGAAGCTTGCGTGAAATTTGCTAAAGCTGAACGACCATAAACCGGCAAAGGGATTAGGGTACCCGCGGCGAGGCGAGGCGCCATCGAGCGCAGCTGACGAGCCGATCGCGTGGCCGGTCTCGCGAAAAGTCTCTCTTCCTCGCCCGCGCGCGCGCGCGCTTCGTGAAAGCCGATTCGCGAACAGGAAGAGCGGCTCGTAGCCGTTTATCGTGCGCGCATAATCTAATTGCGTAGCTAGCCGGCGAACTGTTTAACATTAAACCGATTGCACGGTTTAGTCACAGTCCCGGTGTCGGGACACGCGTGCGTGCGCGCCGTTCTAAACGGATTGACCCAAAGAAAACCTCTGAAATGACATAAATAACGGAGACATGCACACGGTGTTGGCTTATGTAACGCGATGCACGTACAAAAGCCGCGGGAAAAGTCCGACGAAGAAACGCCTTTGATCGAAACCACCGCAGCCACTGGCCGTTCTCCAGGAAAATGAAATTCCGCCCCACGCTAATGAGAATTATTGGCCATGGTTTCGAAAATTTCCTTGTTTTCTCGTGAATCGCTCGTCGTCTTTCGTTCGCGAAATTCGACCACTTCCAAGTACAGCCGGTTATATACTCGTGCACGATTGAGTTAATCGATATTATTAGCGGAGTTTTGCAAATTAGCAATACCAATACGTTTCCTTTCATGGGAAATATTTTACGTTCTCCTCGGTCTTCTTGCGAACGAAATGCTTCTTGAAAAGCAAAATGCGAATAAAGTAGGATAAATTGTCGATCGATGTTGCGCGCTTTTCAAGTATTATATTCTTCAGCGAACAGAAGGTCTTGTTAAAAAATTGACACTCTCGTTTCTTTTTCAGCCGATACGTTGCATGTTGAACTACAAGCAATATTTGTCGCAAACGGTTGTAGGTTGGCAAAAGTATGTAATAATAATTCTTTACGCATTTGGTCCAAACAAACGTGTAAACTGACAGATAATATAAACGTAAAAAGTGTGGATAATGTCTGCTTTCCTTTTTTCCTTTTTTTTTTTTTTTTAATAAGACTCATAAGAGTTGTTGTACGTTAGAAAGTGCAAAGGGAAGATTACGAAATAGAGCGAGGGGCGTGAAGCAAAGGTCAGCTAGAAGCATCGTAGCACGCTTAATTTGCGAGAAACGTGGAAGTTCCTGATATTCTTCTCCTGATTAAAGGCTACAGCTTTTTATACGTCCAGCTTACTTCTCGACTCGCGTGTCTTTGTTTCGTTGCAGGTGTCTTTTGAGCAAATTTGTGGAAAATGAAGTTTACGTTGCTGAGTACGTTCCTCGTGCAATAATTTAGCATGTGTTGATGAAAATGAGAAGGAGAAGACGAGGGACGAAGAAATATATGGGGACATACAAATTGATAGAAAGTGCAACATCAAAAATGAAGTAAGAATTTAAGAAATCAAAAAATTGAAACCTGTGTACGAACAATGTCAAGAACATTAAAATATACCAAGTAGAGTTCATGTTTCACGAAGCATTAATTTTTGCAAGATATATACCACGATATTATATGATTTTACAACCCTGTTCTTTAGTAGCTCCTTGCTGCGAAGACAGCGCAACATGGTGATGATATGGTTGCCATCGACAGGGTGCTGTGTTTCTATAAAATCACCAATTTTGACAACACGTATTCCATCGATATACTAATCAGTTAAATAATTTCTATCTAATTTTTATGAAGTAAAATAAATTTTGGTGATATTTGTTAAATCAAAGCCAAGTATATTTGTCCATAAAAATATTCTAATGTTTAGAATGCCCATCCAATATGCATGAGTGTGTCTCAACAGATATTCCACGTGTCTTAAAAATTAGACCAAATTTAGTTAAATAACAATCTGTCCTCGAATTTCTTCGCACTAACTATGGAATACTCATAATAGATCTAACGTTACGTTATGTAAAAAGTATTACAAATGTTAAATTCTATACAAAAAGAACGCAACAAAGTGAAGCACTGTACTATTTTTAAAGCGTATTATACATCGTATCAGTGTATCGTGAAATTTTCATTTTAAAGTATAGAAAAATTCAATACACGCGGAAATTTATTTTCGTTAAGAAGAGTTATTTTTTTTTATCGTACCTACGTAATAAGTCATACAAAATGCTATCGTTGGAAACTTTATAATAGCATATTTAATTCCTCGCTAAAGTTAGCGAAGAAACATAAATTATAGCATTCTTGACATTCGTGTAGTCATATAAGTTTGGTCTAAACACTATTCGCATACACACCGAACGTTGTACGAGTATAAATATTACGGAGCTTAGGGATCGTTACGAACCAGTCGCAATTTAGAGTTTGCAAGTTCTTATAAATGCTTGCGATTGCTTCAACCATTATTAAGTATGTTTAGCAGGGGTAGCTTCTCGTAACAAACTTCACGAACGTGTAAATACATACGCAATACTCCTATACATCCAGAGTTCAGGTTATTAAATGAAAAACCGAACTAGTTTAATAAAGTTTGATTTGTTATTCTTTGCAACGTTCGATCGCAGGATATTCGGTTATGGATTGTATTAATTAAATTCGTAATTTCGAGAAAGCGCTTAATTATTTAAAAAATCCAAGAGTAACGTGGTAAACAGGCAATCGGTAACTTTCAATTAAAAGCTAATAATTTTAACATTTAGTTTCAAATTTAAAGACACGCGGGCGTTTGCATTTTGCCAAAATATCTTCATTACCAAGTATTACTTTCAGCCATCGAAAACTTGCTAATTACCACTAAATTACATAAAACTCGCCCTAAATTTATCGTATTCATCATAATTAATTCCGAACAACATATTAGCAAACTAGGGGAGCAAAAATAATTAACCAACCACCGCTATCCACTCTGTCCCTAAACGGAATTCGAAAACGCTCTTTCCCACAACTTCGATTTATCATCAACCCCAAAATTCGAACTATAAATTTAATCAAGTAATAGCAATTAATTTTTTATAATTACCCAACCTTCTGGCAAAAGACAATTTATTATCTACCAATGAAAAATAATTTCTTTTTACTTGAATGTACCAACGTTAGACATACACACACACGTATATGCGTTGCTTTAAAATGAATCGTAAGGCAAGAAGTAAAAAAGTTTGTACCATACCGATAACTTTACATTTACCAATTTTTATATTTTTGATCGTAATTCGAATAGACTTGAATTTGCTATCTCGTGCTAATTCGAAATTGTAACGAGCTCATGCCTTCTCTTGAATTCGATTATCGAGCTTGCTTTCAAATCCATAAATATCTCAATACCCATGAGTTTATGGACATTAATTAAATTAACGTAAATAAAGTTAAGCAAAGGATATCTATATTTTATTAAAAAAAAAAACTGTCTCAAACTGATTTACTCGGAAGTACGTTGTTAATGATTCAGCTTAACGTTTCACTGTTTACCATGTCGCTGACACAAGCTGGAGCATCTCGATGAAATAATCACACGGTATTCAACGATGACGTTGTTGCCGTGCATTCATCGTAACTTTGAAGGTTTCCGGTGGTAGCGAATGTTATAGTCTGAAAATGATCAATGTAATTACAGTATGTTGCTATATTTAGATGGGCGATAACTATGACAGTCTTAGTACGCTTGATACCTGGACGATGGCAGAGATAGAGTCGCAAAAGTCGATGTTTAACTTTAATGAAATCATTTTTCTTGCTCGTACACCCCTTAAGTATCGGTCGATGCCGGTGCTCGAATTAGCGGCGTCATCGTTTCTTTTCTCCTTCCATGGCACTCAACACGCGTGTATAGTAAGCATTCCTGGCGGATTTCACGCGGGTAAAGTTTGCGAAGTAGCCGCCGGGCAAATTTAGCCGCAAGCTCTAATTAAAACGCGCCGAAGTTTCCGGAGCACGCGAAGAATATTCAACGCGGTTTTTCACGCGGCTCATGAACGAACGCATAGCCAGCGATTTTGCAAATGTTGTTGGATTGCGTGAAATCTGATCCCTGTTAAAAATTTTAGATTTTATTTACAATCTTATTAGAAATTATTCACGTACCTATGGTTTCTCGTAAAAGCATTCCAACACTTTTGGATATTTTTTACACGTTATACGAAACATTTTGAAACTTTATCAGCACCGCAACGAGACCCGATTCTCGTGATTGTGTCGAGACAGTTTTGAAACAAGTTTAGAAATATGTGTGTATAGATATTGCAAGGATCGGAAAGACTGACGTGGAAAAACATGAAAGTTCATGGGAATTATGAACAGGTGTCGAGAGTAGCTTGCTGCGAAATATCAAAAATATGATTTATTTTCAACGTTTTCTCCAATCGATGTATTCCATTATCGAATTCTATGTTTTAATATCGCAACTATGAAAGCTAGTTCCAGGAATTCGCTTAATATTTCTTTCGTCGCTATTTCTTCCATTTAAATTATACGATTTTGTGGAATTTAGAAAAATTGAATTATCAGGTACTCGATCCTTCTCAATTTTCCCAATTTTCTTACTTGGATGCGTCACTGTTGCTCAATCTCTAAAAGAGAACAACCGATTAACTTCCATAAGCTTATTTACAGAGTAGTCGTTATAAATCATCTGGCAGTAAATGAAAAAAAAAAGAAATATTCGTCACATCATTTCCCTCGTCGACTTTTAAATTTACGAAAGCGATCAGTACGGTCCTCTCCTCGACCCACTTGATCTTTAATCGATTAATCATGCGCTAAGATTTCGCTGCAGTGAACCAAGTTCAGATAAACGAAATTCTGTTGCAATTTCAAAATCACAGCGATGGTGAACGTCTTGCCGCTGTTTTCCATAATCTAGCGATACAAGGCAGCTTGGTAAATCGGTTTAATTAAAAGTTTCATTACCCAAATAACAAGGCTGTTGTCGAGTAACGCGCAAGCGTTAGGCATCTCTCGGCGTATTATTCAAACGTCGAACGACCGGTAATCCCACGGTAATTTTGTCACGCGTTAAAATATTTTCTTTTTTTTTTTTTTTTCTTTTGTTATTACGATACACCGTTCCGTGTATTATCACGTAGAGGTTGTGCCGCGTTATCAGAGGTTCCAGAAGAATCACGCGAGCATCGCTCGCTCGGTGCTAGCACACGCCATCGCGCGCGCATATCCATCCGCCGATATATCACGCGAACACGCGCGTCCACGCGGGCTTCGTGGCGCGGATAATTACATACGTGTAAGTGCACATGGCTGTGACACGTGCGTGTACCGTGTTCACGCGTTCTAAGTCTCGTTCAGATTAGTTATGTTGCCTAAACTCAAGGTAGACTTAAAATAATTTGACTGACAGATGTACGTATCGTTTGATTTTGAAATCTTTCCAGTTTATTTCGCTAAACGAAGAAGACGCGTTATCTTGTCAGTCAGATTTCCAATCTCTCGGATATAATTGTAATTTCCTTATCTATATCTCTCTTATTTTCTGTTGGAAATAAACTGTATTATATTTGTATTTGGAAGAATTAAAATTCACTCTCGGTTAATCGATTATAGAAATTGATGGTAAACGATAATCCGATTAACACGCGTGTTACCTGAATAGTTAAAGAAATTTCAAGACATGTCTCAAGCTGAGTCCGTTTAAACTTATCAAGGGGTAAATAGATCATACAATTAGAGTTTACCGATTCCCCCGACTATGTCACTGTAATTTTTCATCGTTGTAGTACAAGTTCACGTTCCGATAGGCGGATTCGATTAACGCGAGTTACGTTGATCGGACAGCAACTAATATTTCGTTCCGACGAATGGAACGTCACAGTAAATAGCAGATTCGCGTTAGTAAAGCGGTTTCAAATCGCTTAAATACGAATAACGTGTACGATGGCTCGCCAAAGTATTTGAACATATTATACGTGTTATAGGTAACATTTTGAAATTTCATTAGCACTGTAACAAAACTGAATTATCATGATCGTATAGGTGAAGTTTGAAAGAATTCTGAAAATCGCAGAGGTATATTTGAACAGTCCACTATCCATTATATAAATAATTCTCCATATTCACTGGAGTCACCTTTGACAGTCATTCATTCGCCAGTTTCTTTTAAATTTCACCAGATGTTTCGTGCAGCACAGATAATTTATTCCATAAAATAAAAGATTTTACATCTCATAAGTGTTATAAAAAGTTTCTACAAGTGTCTGAATGCTTTCATGAATCATACATATACTCATACATATGCATACGCGTATAACTTAACGAACTCAACGAAACTTTGGACATGCCAACGAATAAATAGCAAACCGACTGCCTCATGATCGTCCAAGAAATAACGAAAGATAAGAGCGCGCGGTATCGTCAGCCGATATCGGTTGTGCATCTTTCGCGGATGCGTGTTCCGTGGCCAGAATTAAACGATGACCGCGCGTAGTTAAGAAACGCGCGCCGCGTTCGAATAAATCCCGCGACGCCTCTCCAACCAACGAACGAACGACTGCGCGTACTTCGCGCTTCCGCGGACGCTGATTTATGCCGCAGGAAATTGCGATAGCGACGGTGCCGCGACTACACGCGCTTTTCCACCATGCGGACAGGGAATTCCAATTTAGACGTCCACGGTACTTTTTCGCGAGGAAATCGTGATTTACCGGTGGAGGAACGATCGGCCGTGTTGCGTAACGGTGTCTGACCGTTTTGGCACGATCAGAGGTGTTTTATCAGCGACTATGCGAATGGGTAATGAACGTTAGGATCGCTTTGAAGTTCGGCAATTGGGAATAAAATTTACATTTTTCACGCTGATCCTCTATGTTTCCACGGACGAAGAAGATGAATATATTGGATATCGTGGGGGTCATTGGTGATCGATAGTTGGTTTGCTAATGGCGCTATGTTGGCTATCGGTGATTGACTATGTAAAAATTTAGTCGATAAATTAACTTCAATTTTAAACGTATTTGTGACGAGTTAATTTTTTGCACCGAATAAACGGTAGCAATATATGTTTAATATCGTAATATTTTGATATTTAATAACAACGCTTGTAAAAGAGAAAGTATACAACGATATCGTTAATTTTTTTAAATGTACGATATACACATACGAAATAAACGATTGTCATCAATGTGATAGAAGAAATATTTCGACACGGAAGTTACTTTTTGAGAAATGTTTTGGGTCTATCGTGTTTCATCTTTTTTGTTTACGAAGCCAGAGGTATTACTTCGTAGCTGCGAAATCGCGCATCTGCTCTGTGCCCTCCGTAATAACATCGTGTCGTAAACCCGCAGTATACACATCGGCAATCAGCGGATGGAATTTTGGGTTAGCTTGGCAGGTGGGTGTACGAGGAGGAGTGTTGGACGAGTCGTATGAAGGGGTAAAACAGCAACTGTCACTTGCGTTCGAGTATTTTTTATAAAAGAACGATCAGGCTCAATATTCAAATTTCTCAAATAGAAATTTTCTAACGTTTTTTCTTATAACAGTTTGTAAGGATTTTTCATAGTTTGCAAACACGTTTGCGCCGTAATACGTAGTTTGTATAATTGAGTTTGGAACAAAGTCGTTTTTGTACCTCGCCAAGAGATTGGTGCCTCGAGAAGGGTGTTTTATAGTCGACCATCGCGCGAAACTCACCAATGCTCGAGCTTGATTTTCACAAGCACGAGCGTTAACATATCAACTTCTTCGCGTTCCTGGTACGAAACTTGCGAAGTACTGTTTGCATCTTCGTTAAACGATATGCAAGATGTTCTAATTTAATGTTTACTTTGAACTATTTTAATTAATCAAGTATTAAAAGGTAGTTGACTATGTGGAACATAAAAACTAACTCTACGTGATTGCGTAAAATTATCGATACTATTCAACTAGTTTGAATCGTAGGTGACTCGCAATCATTCGGGTTGACTTATTTAATCGAACGATACCTCGTTTTAATAGCGTTTATTACGTAAACGTAGTAATAAAATAGCTTCAACTTAAATCACCTGACTCAAACAATTGCATTCGCGTAACTCAGAAGTATCAATATTGAATTTAACGCGATAATACCGCGCAAAAACAGAACATGTGGATGTTGATCGACTAACTAATTAACCCGGACTATACAGTTTATCCCAAGCTTCGCCGATCGCCCAGTTCCCTTTCCTTTTAACCGAGCGATCGAAACCTCTCTCTGGTGAACACGCAGTTCCCAATGCGAATGAAAACACACGGGTGTCGCGCGAGCAACTAACCCCGGAAACTTCAACAACGAAGCAGTGAACAGCGCGGCCGACAATGAGCACGCGAGCGACGCGTAAAATGAGGGAAAGAAAAAAAAAATATGAAAGAAACACGCATAAAAAATATGAAAAGAGAAAAAGAGTAGAAACGAGGGATGAAACAGAACAGGAAAAAAAAGAAAGAGAGAAAGGAACGTTCAAGATGAACGCAACAAGAGCCGAAGAGTTAACACACGGACCGGTACAAATGTTTCTTCTGCAGCAGGGTTGCGGGGTGCAGTTCAGACATGGGAAGTGAGCATTACTGCCTGAGGTGGAACAATCATCAGAGCAACTTGCTGGGTGTGTTCAGTCAACTGCTGGAGTCGGAGTCGCTGGTGGACGTGACACTGGCGTGCACGGAGGGACCTTCGATACGTGCCCACAAGGTAGTCCTCTCCGCGTGCTCCAGCTATTTCCAGGCCCTATTCCTCGACCACCCGAACCGCCACCCCATAGTCATCCTAAAGGACGTACGTTTCGCCGAGCTACGTACCCTCGTCGACTTCATGTACAAGGGCGAAGTAAACGTCGAGTACTGCCAGCTATCGGCCCTCCTAAAGACAGCGGAGAGCCTTAAGGTGAAGGGTCTAGCGGATATGACGAACATCAACGCGGCGGTAGCGTCGAGGGACGAGCAACAACAGCAGCAGCAGCAGCAGCAACAACAACAGCAACAACAGCAGCAGCAACCGCAGCAACAACAGCAGCAACAACAACAACACACGAGCACATCCGAGGGTATACAACGCGAGACATCGCGAGAACATCACCGTGAACGTGAAAGTATAAAGGAAGCGAGCAATAAGGAGAGAGACAGGGAAGGAAATACATCCGGTGGCACGGGTTTGCCATCGGCAGGAGTGAAAGAATGCGAGCAACCCCAACAAAACGTAGCCCAACCACCCACCAGCGAGTCGACCGAGGCGGTAGACATGACGGATTGTCCGGCATCGCCCACCGGACCCGGTAGCCCTTGTCCAGGACCTTTGGCCCTTGATCGACCTAGGAGGGATTCCGAAGATGCCGCAAGTTTAGAAGAAACGAGGGGTTCCCTTAGTCCGATCTCGGTGCACAGTGGACCGTCGGATATGAGTCTAAGTAACAATACAGGAAGCACGCCTGGCGTGCTACCGTTGAACTTACCACAGAGCCGGCTTCCGTCCCCGCACAGTACAGAGCCCCTCGCGGGTCCGTCGGGGTTACCCCCGGTCCAACAAGTTCCACTTGTGAGTACAATTTTTATTCTCTTTATATCTGTATAGTATATTTATGGATTGAAAGATTCGAGCAGAATGTTTGACATATTCGCCGCGAAAGAGACCAACTGATGCAATATTTACGTTACTATGGACGACTGTTATCATTGAGACGCAGCGAATGTGTTAAAAAGAAGGGTGTAAAAGGTTAATGGTTTATAGAATGTATCAAGACGACAGAGGTGTTTAATTCGTGTAGGTTCTGAAAGTAGTAGATTTGCGGAGGAATATTCAATAGTTTATTCGGTTTAGTCATATCCTTGTTACTTGCAAGTCATTCTTCGTTTAAAATGGAAAATTTTGTGGATAGATTTGAAATTATGAAGTAATTGCAGAAGTTTCTTTTTGACAGTAGTGCTTGAAATTTTGTATGTCCGATACATTTTTGTATTTTATCGTTGTACGTGTATTTTGTTCCATCACTGAAAATGTGTGTCATTGCACGAGAAACAACGCGTGCGAAGTTTTATTTCAAAATATTCGTTAGCAACAAATTTTATCGATAAACGAGATCGGAGCAATTAATTTTGTTAACAAATTTTTAACGTGAAAGCTGCATAACGCTAAGTAGTAGAAGCATTAGATATTTAATTTCCAGACATTCTATAACGTGTGTAGTAGAACCTTCGGTTCCTAAATAAAGCATGGTCGGTCAGATAAAAGAATTTTTATATAACGAAATATTTATCTTTCCTTGTAGAGATTATTCTATACATCGAAAGGAATAGTATCGGTTTCGCTAGAATGTATAATAAAATCTACTAATTATTTATGTTTTATTAATTACTTATAGGACTTTTGTTCTTTCTGTTGCTGTATCGTGGTAGCTTTTGACGCGTTAAATTGTATCTCAAACTGTGTGAAACTTCTTTTTCTAGTATCATATACCTTATATAGTATATATAAGTGCTACGGAATGAGAATGCTTTCAACGTAATACATTTTTGCGACTTTTGCGTCACTCTGACCATTTCCCACCTTTTGAAGTACCTTCCGTTTCGTTTCAAAAGTTAGTATCATA
The DNA here is from genome assembly GCA_014737365.1 of Bombus soroeensis. Classification (NCBI taxonomy): domain Eukaryota; kingdom Metazoa; phylum Arthropoda; class Insecta; order Hymenoptera; family Apidae; genus Bombus; species Bombus soroeensis. The sequence continues at coordinate 2,317,898 of JACXIL010000179.1, read as the reverse complement.
CGTTGCCTCTTTGATGCTATTACACACTGTGTATTAACACGTCCACTGTCTATATCACGCACATTTATGATATGTATATGATACCAACTTGAACGTTGGATCCAAATTAAAAATCATCAAATTTAGAAATGAAATTTAGAATTAAAACTTCGACGTTGTTTCATGTGGCAGACATTCGTGAAATTTTAAACCATAAATTCTGTATGAATCGATTAGCGTGTGAAGTAATAAACAATGAAAATCCAGTAAATAGCGTATCTGTTGATACGTACAAAACATTCTGAAGTCAAACAAGTTAACTTCTCTTTTCGTAAATTTTGCAATTTCCAATTACCTCCAAGATGCTTAGTATCCAGTATCTCAAGAATCAACGATTTACCTCCATGAAATTATTTCTCATAAGAAGCAGATGGATGAAAATAATATTTTGCATTTTCTAATTTATACGTTTGATCGATATAGTTTTTGAACGACGTATACATATACTGCAGGTTCTACTGTATATCGGTCATTAGATTTTTAATTCACATGTTATTTCTATCCTACGTTAAGTAATGTAGCCAAGAGGTACATACAAACACTTTGAACCGCTTGCTTTCCCATCAAACAACTTTGTCCCGTTTACATAATATTGTTTATCTGTCCGAAATAATTAATCAAGTTAATCATACTCGGGCTTCTTCGAGAACGTAGTACAATACATAAATGCTAATGATTTGGGGCGCGGTTGGCCCAGGCAAGCCAGTTCATACTTTTCCCAATAGCATCGACAGCTATCCAATTATTACTTTGACGTGAACCCGATGTTCGTTTGCAGTCGTTAAAAAAAGAGATGGACTGGGAAAGGTCGACCGAAGAGCGCAGTGCGAGCAGCGAAATATCCACGGATTACAGACTCCCACCAGATCCGGTGAGTTTCCCTCTTTCTCCGTACTATATATTCCAATTTATTGACTACTTTTTATTCTCGTACTTTCTCTTTACTCTGCATTTATATATCGATTACGGTTATCGCCGGTTGTGTATCGCCGGTCGCGCTCGACTCATCTGCAATCGCATACACACGACGGCATTACCATTGGATTGTGGATGAGCTGATGCGAATCTTTCAAAAAATAAAAAGAAAGAAAAAGATATTAAGATATTGATAATAAAATATAAAAGAAAAAAATAGAGAAATAGAAACGTCTACAATTTGTTGGATCTCGATGCATCTTGTGTCGTACGAAGATTACGACGAATCGTTCGTTTACGTGCTACTCGTTAACGACACCAATGGTGTTGACAAGAGTCCGTAAGATCGTTCGGGCAACGACGAATTTGTCGTTCGATTAGCTCGAACAACGTTTCAACATGATCCATTTTATCTATCTATCTATTTATATCTATTTTTTGTTTGCCTATCTATCCACCGCCGATAGATAGACAGACATACATTATATTTCGAGTTCACTTGCATGTGGGTCTATTGCATGCGTGCCCAAGTGCTTTGCTGTTTGCTGCTCTCCCCGCTAATTTTGAAAGTGATCGTGTCATTAACAGAGTCGCTAGTCGTCCTGACCGAGAGTAGAGTGTGATCGGAGATGTTCGATAACGAAAAAAAAAAAAAAAAAAAAGAAAAAAAGAATACGATACAAAGAAAAACCGTTCATTCCCCCTTTGAAGTACGATGGGACTTTTGTATTTGTGTTAGTGATTTCCAAGGATGCATCACGTGACAGTGTTAACGGTTCATTGACCAAAGCGCAAAGTTCGATCCTGATCGAGCTCGAATTCGATCGACGTTCACGAGAAGAACAGTTCAGAAGTACACACGTACATCCTTCCTTGACTTAAGATTCGAGGTTTACGTTACGATACACCCGACTTTACGCATATACGATATCTCGTGTTCCCTTTTTGAGAATCTTGCATAGACGTGATAGGACGTTTAAAGTAAGATAGAAAAAAAAAAAAAAAGAAAAAAGAAAAGAAAAGAACAGACTCGCTAAAGAGACAAGCGTAATGACAAATTGGACCTAGCCGCTTGCCGATCGTTCTAGCTTAAGTGCCCCGTAAGAAAGATCTTCGTCGAGACGCGCTGCGCAGAAGGAGATCAATCGTGCATGCTCGTCTATCTTTGACGAACGTATTATCTTCTTTTCCAAACTAATTCACTTCTCCATGCTCCGTGCATACGTCCTGTCTTCTGTCTGTCTTTCTCTTTCATTCCTCTGTTTCTCTCGCTCCTCTCGTTCTTTTCTAACTAATCCATTTACGCGATTGTCCAACCTCTCTCTTTTCGCTATTTTCGTGCGTCTGTCGATTCCTTAGCGCGCTGTTTTTCCATCGATCTTCTTGTATCTCTTCGTCTTCTTGCTCTAACTTTTCCTGCCTCTTCTCTGTTTCTCGTGAAAACGGAAAAAGAAAGTCGAGTAATAACCCATATGATCCTTTGGAAATCGTGAAACCTGCCCCCATCCCGATGATCCTTGGAATCGTGAATCCTGCCTTCCAATTGGATTTCCACGGTTCGACGGACTGAAACGAATCACGTTGATAAAATCGTGATCCGTGACGGTACCTTCGGACGTTTCTTTCTTCCTCTGGAAATCGAAGGAAAACCGGCGCGTAACACGTACTACGTTCTTCCTGTTCGTCCCATCCTGCCAGCCTGTCTTGCTAGCTCACTGTCAAGAAGTTGACCTTCGTTTTTGGCCATGGTTGTTTTTTACTACATTTTTATATATATATATATATATGTATATACATATATATACACGACATATATATACGCAATACATATATATCGTTACATACATGTACTGATATTATGTGCAAGTTACATATATATATTCTCACGTTCGATATACATATATATGTATACATATATATATCTATCGTTTATACATATACAAATTATATTGACATTCATTATATTACCATTTGTTACTTTGTAATATTTGTATTTCGATTTGTCGTTTTTTTGGATTGAGTGCAATGCCTTTTGCTGCGGCGAGCCCTTTTTACGCCGCAGTGGCCATCTTGGCCCCGGTTACTACCAATGATCGTGTATAAGCAAAAAGATTTTTGGAAAATATAAAGATAAAAAGAGATACGCAAAAAGAAAATGAAAATAGAACAGAAAAATCGGAGGAGGGACGAGGGGTGGCGGGTGGGCTGTTGTTGTTCTTGAGCGAGGCTGTGGGGGTTGCCAGTTGGCCCGTACATGTGTCACCCACTATCCCAGATACGACACATATACGCGTCTATACATATATAGACACGTATAAGAATCCCCATATACGTGTGTATATATAAAACACGTTCCTTATACGTTGTTTTTACACACACAAATCAGACAGATTTCCTTATGTCATTATACATATGATATCTCTGGGGTGCGCGTCGTGCCAAACAAAAATGAGCGTCAACTTCTTGTGCTACCGTCTTACATGCCGTCGAGAGTTATCATTTTCTCGTCAGGCCTTCAGGGACTTCTTTTTTTCCACCGAAAAGAAAAACGAGAGGGGTTGATGATCATGATGATACAGAGGAGGAAGGAAAGACAGAGGAGAACCTCGCGTACACGCGTAACATCCGGTCATGCCAAAAACGCGCTTCTTACAAAGTAGTGGTCTCGCGAAGACAAGCCTTGCCTGTTCTTTCTTTATTTATTTTTTTTTCTCTACTACATTTTTTTTTTCTATATCTTAACCAACGGTCTAGTGGCGATAGAGAGAATACAGTCAAGCAGAAGTAGTTAAAAGTTGAGAGAGCAAAGAGAACACGCAAGAGGCAACGGGAAAAAACGGAGAGAATGTGAGAGAGAGAGAGAGAGAGAGAGAAAGAGAAAGAAAGAGAGAGAGAGAGTGAAAGAGAGAGAGAGAGAAAGAGCGTGGAAAAAAGAGAAAAGATAGAAAGTGAGACAAGAGTTTTTTCGAACGTGCGCCGATTGAAGCCCGGCGAGTCGCGGCTCGTACATACATATATGTATATATACGATATATGTGTATCTGTGTACGCTGTGAGTCGAGTAGCGTCGAAACGAGCGATTTGTCGCGGCGAAGTAGCGGGAACGTGCATATAGCGTCCACGTATCATAAGTGACGGAGGGAAAGAGAAAGACGGAACGAGATATCTGTTCTCTGCTTGAAACGATCACTTCAAAGTAAAACGAGGAAATGAAAACGGGAACTTTTTTTTGCAAACAAAATAGATGAATAGATAAATAGATAGGTAGATGTATAGATGATTAAATAGATTAAAAAAAGAAACGAAAGAAAAAAGGGAAAAGAGTAAGAGAGTGAGAGTGAAAGAGTGGGGGAGAGCAAGAGCGTAAGCGTAAGCGAAAGCGAAAGCGAAAGCGAAAGCGGAGAGCGAGAAGCATTATTACTCTGTGGGGGTGTTACGGACGAGCTAAAGGGAAGACAAGAAGTTGATGTTCTTGTTTGTTTGGTTGCAGGAGTTGATGGGTGTGGATGAGCGGATGTTTGCGTGCATGTACTGCGGTGCCTCGTTCCTCCACCAGAGCAAGCTGGCGCGGCACATCCTCTCGCACAGCCTCGAGTCGCTCAAGTACCGTGAGCAGGCGGCCCACCTGCAGCTGCAGGCTCAGCTGGGTCTCGAACCCGGTATGCACCTGCCGCCAGAGGCCCACTACCCCACCGCAGGTACGATCGAGCCGATGGATCTCGAGCTCGCGGCCCACTCGGACCCGACCTCCGGCGTCGTCCTCTGCAAGTTCTGCGGCAAGTCGTTCCCGGACGTTGGCTCTCTGATAGCCCACCTACCGGCGCATACAGGTGACAGGCCCTTCAAGTGCGAGTTCTGTGGCAAGGCCTTCAAGTTACGCCACCACATGAAGGACCATTGTCGCGTGCACACCGGAGAACGTCCGTTCCGGTGTACGCTGTGCGGCAAGACCTTCTCGAGGTCGACGATACTGAAGGCCCACGAAAAGACACATTATCCGAAGTATGTGCGCAAGTTCCTGTCCCCGAGCCCCGTGGATCCCTCCGAGGAAGAGGCCCCGCCGCCGCCACCGCCGCATCATTGAGTTCGCCTTAGACCGTGCAACAACAGCCACGTTCACCACCGCCGGAGGAAGAATCGCCGATCGATACACCTTCTTCTTCTCCTTCTTCGTTTCCGTTTCCCTGCGTCCTTGTACCGCTTGGACGGGATCAACGCCGTTATAGTTTCATCGATCGCCATCACCGCGATGGAGGAGGATTCTCTCGATAAGAGGCGAATGATCGCGCATCCGACGATTTACCGGAGAATCGACGTCGTTGCCCGCGTGACGCCGGGAATGATGATGATGATGATGATAATGATGATGATGATGATGATGATGATGCGGTTCGACGAGGGAAAGGGGAACACGGACACGAGCAGTTTTACTACTAGTGGTGCCTCATTCTCATTCGCTCGTTGTTTCTCGTATTTCTTTCGTTATTTATCCCCGCTACTATTATTATTATTATTATTATTACTACTACTACTACTACTACTACTCCTACTACTCCTACTATTCCTACTACTCCTACTACTCCTACTATTACTACTACTACTACTACTACTCCTACTTACTACTACCACTACTGCTACTACTACTATTACTACTACTACTACTACTACTACTACTACTACTACTACTACTACTACTACTACTACTACTACTACCACTACTATTACTACTATTACTGTTTCTTCTCCTGGTAGTCGTCTGTCATCGTGTCCTTCTCTCGGCACACCAGGTTCCGTCGTTCAGCCTCCTGCTCGTCGTGTTAAACGGCCGAGAAACGTTCGTGCGCCTCCTCCGTTGCTGTGTCACAGGGCGCTCGTCTCCTCGAGTAGTTCCCGTGATCGCTTCTCCCTGTTATCGTTCCTGGTCTCTCCTGTCTTTTCGTTCGTCTCCACGGAGGGTGTACACCTCGCGTTCATCGATCCCCACTGAGCGACGAGGCAAAAAGCCGGCGGTGTTTCTAGTTAGTCCTGTGATTTTGGTTAGGATGGTTGGTAAACGCGTGTTCAGAGGGAGGGACACGTTAAAACGAGCTCCCTCGTTTAATCAGTGCTTTAAGACGAAACGTTTAGCTTATATATATATATATCGATAAATTATTGAAGGTATATATATATATGTGAGTGAGAGGAAGAGCGAGAGAAAGTGAGAAAGGAAAGCAGAGTGAGAGGGTGGGAGAGAAAGGGGACAAAGAAGAGAAAAAGAAGATGAATATGAAGAGGATGATGAAGATAGAAGATCGGGTTTTTAAATCGAGATAAATTACGCGAGATACAATTAACGGACAGTGTAAGAGAGGTCGAGTGAGAGGGAGGGAGAGAGAGAGAGAAAGAAAGAAAGAAAGAGAGAAAGAAAGAAAGGAAGAAAGAAAGAAAAGAAGGAAGAAAGGAAGGAAGGAAAGGAAGAGGACGAATGGATAAGAAAAAAAAAAAATTTGAGCCGCCACGGTTGGTGCTTTTAAGAGATTTTCATAAAATGCTGTGAATATTATATTGATTACGATTAACTATAAACTATTGTAATAATGTAATAACGTTGTACGATGTACGATGTGACCGTTGTTGATACGATTGAGAATATTTTATACAGTTGACAAGGGGAAGGGTGTTGGGATTCGCGCGCCGACGATTACGATTATGACACAGAGAAAGGGCTACAGGGGGTCTGGGGAGGGGGGTTGGGTTAGGACTGACGATGGGGAAGGGATGTACGGGGTTAAGGGAGGGTAGAGAAACGTCCACACATGGCGAAATTCGATTCAGTTTGCGTTCGTGGACGTTCGCGGTTCAAACACGACGACGTAGTAAAGCGAAGAAAACAAAATTTTAAGCGCGGCGCGGGGCTGCTAATTAAGTCGCGTTACAAGTGCGCCGGCATCGATAACGGCTTTTCGAAACTGTTTTTTGCCTCTTTGTCCGTCGCGTGTTTATTTCGTTCTTCTTGTTATTCGTACGCGACGTACACCTTGCCATCGTTGGCTGAATTTTGCGGTCTTGTTTATTCGAAGCTCGTCGAGGAAAATTATGCACGTACAACGTACCTTTGATTCTCAGATTCTTCGTTCTTTTATCCGTAAACGCTTTCAGTGTATTCGACAGTTTTCTTAAATTAATTCACAGGTTATCGTTTAGGCAGCGGATTTAAGTACGAATATTATCTCGAAATCTTCGTCTAAGCAAGATTTAAAATTATAGTATCTCGTACGTCTTATCAGGTGTAACAGAAGCGTTTGTAAAACACTTTCAGGATATTCGAAAGTTTTCTCGGACTAATTCACGCAGAGTATCATTTAGGCAGCAACAAAGTATCGAAGAATTATTATTGTAAAACGTCCGTCTAAGCGGAACTTGAAACCGTGCGATCTCGTGCATTTCATCGGATTTAACAGAGCTATATAGTTAATTACATCGCGTTAACGAGAGATTATCGAATATCATTCGCGAACGTCTGTCTCGGGAAATGTCCCCGGAGCTGCTTCGATGCAGTCGTACATATATACGCGTGTTCACGATTACTCGCGAGCTCTTACCCAATTCCTATCACGCATCGACATAAACACGATATCGAGAGCGCGCGTCGGGCACGCCAAACGCATCGGAGACAGCCAAGTCGGCGCGTGTATCTAACGACGGTGTATTAGGCCAGCGAACCAGTGCAATATCTAACTCATGACATGACGCAATTCTATCAAATCTTCTAGCCTAATTTCTCGTTTCTACGTTTCCTATAACCGTGGTATTTGCCCGTATTTGCAGCTGACTTTTTGCTCCTCCTTGTTTATTTATTTCCGTCGTGTACAAGCTTGCATAATAAGCCAAGAAGCGGTAGCCAGTCAAAGTTGATCGATCGATCGATTTTCGCCTGATTTATACGCCAACTTTAGAAATCTACCTGACGGATGGAAACGAAGGAAACGAATTATTTATAAAGGAAAGACGAGTCGTGGTTGTATTTTACGTAGTTCGTGATTCTCCTTCCGAGTCGAAGATAGTGCAATAAGAAGAAAAAATATGTGAACGGAGGACGAGATGATTTTTTGAAACACGGAAGAAACGTTTCGATTGATTCGCGCAGCGTTTCTGTCCAGTTCCATCGGCGTACGAAATTTTCACCTTCCTTTAAACGATTCGCGAAGAAACGGAAACGGAAGGCAGAACGTGACTTTAACGTACAGAGAAAACATACCTGTTCGAGAAAACACGACGTTATCCTGTAAGCAGGATGTGTGCCGTGTATTCGTGGATCGACATGGCGGAGATTCCATCGAGGTATGAGAAGCAGAGACATTTAATTACGTAGCTCTTTGAATTTTCTTTTTCTCTTATGTTCGATTTAATGTCTTCTTTGTACTTCTTACTTATTTGTAGCCGCTAATATCTTTCTTTACAGTGAATATATGCACAGTGAAATCTCCATAACGTATCGTATAAATTGCAAATTCTATTCTCATTTGAAATTTTAGTACCTATCGTTTAGTAGTAATCGCCATTTATTATATACAATATATATATATATATACATTTTACCATTTGACTATCCCAATTATTAGTTTTTTAATATCGATGATATTCAATAGCGTCCTCGTGTGTCTGCTATTTCAAATACAAATGGGAGACTAAATTGTCAAAGTTAATATACATGCAGAAATTATACGATCTAAGAACAGGTTTACAACTCGAGAACAATGAATATTTATGAATGTTTAAACGGTAGAATCTAAATGAAATGATAATCGGAAAACTGCGTAATTTGTGACAAAATTAGGTGCGTTCTAGGAATTTATTAGGTTTTTGTGGGAAAAAAGCTAGTTGCATCAAATAATCGTATCGAAAATTCAGAGAAAATTCTGCTTTAATATAATTTCAATAACGCGATTGCTTTGGCGGTGGGGATATTGTACGATTACTATCATGCATATATTCTATATCAAGACCACAGGTAAAAGACACGATAGATCATATTTATGATCGTTCATAGAAGGGTAATTTTATAAATTTGGTTTAAGATTCTATATGTGATTTTGTTACACGTGTTTCTGTAGCTAAACGCTTATTTTACCAGTTTCTTCGTACCTTTAAAAATATTGCCTGTCAAGATATGGAAATACCATTTGTCTTAACATTTATACGAGTAGTATAAGTTTTGTTTGAAGTTCTCAATTTCATTAGTCGGGTGTACGATTAATATTTACCATCTCAAAAAACAAAGATATTATTTTCATGAATTGACTTATTACAGAAAGATGATATAAACAATCACGAATTTCAAGGTAAATTTAAGAAAGTAAAGTTTACAATTTTCCTTCTCTGTTTGCTCGATAAAATTTTTCGAGTTAACAAGTTCTTTTCGCTCGTAGATATTTCATCGTTCTCGTGTATTAAAATATCCCTTTGTAATCATAAAATGACTTTATTATAGAAAATCGCTATAATTATATATTTCACGAGCTTACGACGCTCTTTTGTTCGTCCTTCGTTCGAACAGCGTTGATTTGAAAATATCGCGCTTACTATACCAACGCCATATCGAATCGCTGATTCGCAGCAGAAACGTCCTGCACAGGATAACCCGAGACGCCTTTTCACGGTGTATCTCATAAACGATGACCTTTCTCCACGATTTGACAATTTTCTGCTTCCAAAAAATCGTCGTAAATTCGTTTGTTCCGCGCTTACACGCGTTAGTCCATTGTTTCTATTCGTACAAAACGTACGAAGCAAGCGTTGCATTGCGGTCAGCGCAATGCACGATGACCTCGCGTTTCTCACGAGCGTTCGGGTGATACGAGAACCAGTATTTCAGCTGCTTATTTTTGTTTTCCTATTAGTTTAGATAAGGTAATTAGCGGGTGTTGGAGTGTAACGAACGATGGCGATGTAGCTTTGGTAAATTATTGATCTAGATTTGAAGGGTCTGCGGTAATTAGGAGGTAGCACCACTTTTCCAGTAACTCGAATAAATCAACAAAGATCAATGAAAATCGCATCGATTTTCGGAATTTACTGTAAATTAATAGACGATTATTATTATATTATTATATTCGTTATTATTTATATTCGTTATTTTGTATACTTTTCTTTCTTTCTAATAAATACAAGTCAAATGTTAGGAGTTGCCTCCTCGCTGCAGTGAACTCTTTACATAGTAAATTAAGAATTCGAGGTAACGAGTCGACATCGTTAAAATTATACGTACAAAGCTGGAATCGTCAATTTCCTTTCCTTGGTATCCGAAAAAAGAAATACACGTGTACACATGATAACAGAAATTTACGGAAGTATCTATAATGCACGTTACGCTATCTGACATTCTTACGCTCAATTTCAAGTTACGAGGTGATTCTTTATCGGGCCAATTATACGTATTCTTCTGAATAATTAGAAGAAGCTAAGAACAATCAGAAATTCGTAAATATTATTATTTCGTTTGCTTGTTAATAGCAAACATTCAAAATTGAAGAAAATATTATCTAAATTGTAAATGGAGACAAATTTGCCTATTACCAAACAATCGTACAATTAGTAACCTTCTACTTCAAACTTCCTATCTCAAACTAATTCCCCGAAGAATTTATTTTTATCGCGTTACGCTCTTCTACGAAAACGACCACAATTTCCACGATTCTTTTTCCATACTTTCTTCCCTGCCTTGTAACAATGTACGTAACCGTTTAATCGTTCGAATCGCGTGACTCATCCGACGCGTAACTTGCCAGTTGCGCTCTTGATTCTAGATGGAAGAAAAAACGATTCTAGGAATCTTGAGAAGGGGTGGAAGCGCGGCAGGGGTTTCATCGAAACGTTCGTTTCGATCGTTCGACATTTGGAACGCAATTGCGGTCGATGCAGTCGTGCAGGACGAACTCCGTTTTTTTCCTCGGACGCATTGTATATTTAGTAGCCGGCTACTTTCCACCACCGTCCTCCTGCTCCTCGCAAGAGACCCTCGCGAATGGAGTCCCTGGTAATCGATCGATCCGTGAAATATTCATAGTGTTCCGTGTGCGGAGGCCCGTGGTACTGCAACGAAGGACTCGACCACGGGACCTCTGGTCGCTATCGATTAATCGAAAGGCTCGCCGTGCACGATTTCGGTGTCGTCACAGACGAAACGTGAATATTAATCCCGTCACCAGACCTCGGTTCGTCCCCGTTGCGGTTACGACGAGGGATCAAAAGTTAATGCGTTTCATTTCGAATCCTCTCGAATCCTTTCCTCGCGTTTAATTCTACTCCCGGGTCTCTTGTTATTTTTCTTTCCCTTTTCTCCATTTGGTTTCCTGGCTGGCCGCCAGATCTGATTCCAGAAGGGATTAGGGAGTTTCAAGCTTGTAAACTGGAAACGATTCGCTTCCACTTTTTGCAACACTTTGACGCGAGTCTTTCTTCCCCCCGCCCGCTTTTTTTTGTTTTTTCCTGCTCCCTTTTATTTTTCTTTCTTTTTCTTTTTACTCTTTTAATTTGCGTTTCTATTCTGGCTACGTTTTTAATCGAAGTATCGACGTTTGTTCGATGATTGACAGCCGCGTAAAAAGCTCGGTACGTCGATCATGGAGCTTTACCGGCGAGTGTGCGTGAACTGGTTGTCGTCTTTGCATCCAGTTTGACGAAGTTTGCGTCCGAACGCTTCCCACATATGCTGTTGTTTTTGTTTGGAAATTTTATTGCTTTGGAGAAACCAATTCTGGTTCCTCGCGTTGGTACTCTAGAAATACTTGGTTTAATAGAGAGTAATTAAAATATGAAATTATCGTTGATCTCTTCACACTCGTTTCTTCATTGACATTATAGTTTTTATGAATATCTTGCTGAAACATTTGGTGAATATTGAATTTTTCTAAATGAAATTATAACATCGATCGGTTGTAGTCTGATTAGCTTTTTACGCGCTTTATTTCTATAATTGAAAATCAATGACACGAATTTCGAATGCTTTTTCAAATATTAGCTACTTCGCCATATTTTGATTACATTTCGATGGAATTTATTTCCAATTTTACTCGTTCTTCTGAATTTAAATGGTGCAATTATTATCTTTTGTATTACAAAATTAAATTCTCGGAACTTCTTACTCGAAACGTACACATACAAGCTTTCACATAAATAACTAGAAGGAGAGAGTTAAATGTTATTGCTTTGCAATTTATATTCAATTACAACATGAAAAATGATTTTTCTTTTTCAAATGTGATTTTCACTCGCATTATCGATACTTACCAAAGGATAATCTATTGTTATCTCTGCGAATCATTCCAAATGGAGTTTCGTAAACCCTCTCCCCTCGGTGAAACTCGCGAATTTCTACGTTAACGATCGCAATTGATTCAACCTGTTCGTTTCGTTAAAATTTATGAAATCCTTACACGTTCGGTTAATATAGGAGAATTACGTATTTATCGGGCTAAATACCCTTCGAGGAATAAATTTCGCGTAATTTAACAAACGATGAATAAATACACGATCACCAAGAAATTATGAACCATTAAAACGCGGCTTGTTGTCGGTAGCATTCCGACCTATTTGCAATTTTGCCAATGCTACTACAACTGGTACAGTACTTAATACTTTTTCACGGGCAATCAGCATTTCATTCTATTTGACTTTGCCACTCGGTATGCATTTGTTTTCATACGAGCGAAAAAGTAGGCAAAGAATTTCATTCCAAGCATTTTAAAAGGACTAATCAAACAATTACGAACATGTCGAGCGGAAAAAGAGGAATTTCGATGGATCTAAACAATTAAAAGGGAATAATCGAGAAATAGAAAACTTGAATAGAGTACATATTTGATTTGTTATTTTTATACGAATATCGTATTCAGAGATGATTTGCATTATGATTCGTTTCAGTTGATCGAGTGGTTCTATTTAAAAAGACTATCTTAGTTTTTATTCACATAGATAATTAAATTTTACGCATTACTTTAGAAGTACTAGCATCAAAAATTGAAAAAAACTCTTGGACATTGAATTGTACGTGAAATTTCGACTAATAAAAGGAATCGGTGTTTGTCGAGTTAAAATAAAATTTTCTATAATCGGATTAGTTTGGTATCGTTAATTAACTTATGGCAATTGTACTAATAAGTTCCCGACAAGAATAGAACGTGTCTTACCGATCGTTTAATAAAGAATCGTGTTAGCAATGTTCGTTAGGTTGCAGAAATTGACAAAATTGCCGATGTTTTGATCTTGTTGGCTCACAAAATTTTTCTAATAAATAATTTTCAGAAGTAAACGCAAAAATCATATGTGATCATTCGTGTCAAAAATCGATAAGCTTTTTTTTTTTACTAAAGCGACATTCTCGATTTTTACTCTTTCCATTTTTCTTCCAATAGTTTGAAAAATTATATATATAGAATGACGCGACATATCTGAAAATAATAAGCGTAAGAAGAAATTATTATTTATTTTTCATTTTAAATGCTAATTTTAAATATTAATTTTTCAAAATAGATCGACTTTTCTCTTAATCGAAAACAATTGACAAATATCTATCTATTATTCCAAACAATGAAAAACAAGATACAAGAGCGAATATCTATCGATTCGATACAAGTCTCGATACCAAGAGGTAGTCGTAATGCAGAACGCAGCGAAGCTTAGATAAATTGTGTGAAATCTAAACATACACACGCGTTGCAGTACAATTTTTCATCCGATCGAGCCAGAATCTTTATCAATTTTTATAATTTGCGATGACTTATGCAACCAATAAGTTTATCGAATAACCTTCCCAACAAAATTTATCGTTATATGAATCATCAACTCACAGCTAAATCGTTCCAACTTAAACCGTTTCACGCACGGATCCACCACGTTCGATAAGAAAATTCACGCGATATTTCAAGCAATTGCGCCAAAGAAACGTATCAGAGAGAAACAAAGAAGAGTAATTTCTCGACTAAAAAATAAATAAAATTTTGCAGGCTCGTTATTCTTAAAAAAGTCACCGTGGAACAAGCGTTTTACCGAATTTAGGTAGCTCTCTTTTTCGTATTTGCGTTGTCACGTAAGTTTCCGCGCGATGGCATCGAACGTTCGCTCTCACCTCGCATTTTCCGCGAATCCAGATCGTCCCTGATAAGCCAGATCGACGTTTAAACCGCGCGTGATTCTGCGTTTAATCGAGCTTTAATTTTCAGTGATGCACCCGGCTCGTCCCAAACCCTACGACCAATCGAATTCGATCGACTCGACACAAAACGCTCGATCAATTTATAACGAGCATCGATTAACCGTCAGAGACAATTCCTGGAAACATTTGTCGAACAGGGAACACGTAGACCGTCGAAGGATATCTTTGATAAGTTGCAAAATAATATGCAGATTGTTTCAACTTTGTTCCTCGGTGACAAAGCTATCAAGTTTTCTTTTTGTCGTGACAGTGCGAATTATTATACAAGGTGCCTTGCAAAGCGTATTATTATTAAGTAGGATGTGCTTTATTTTATTTGAAGAATAGCCAAAAAGTTTTTTCTTTGGTAAAAGAAATAATTACATAAGAAACGATTACAAAGAAACGCTTTAACGAACATTAAAACAACACTCATACATTTCCTATTTGGGTTGTGCTTCTTTAGATGACAGGGGATGTCTAATTTCAAGTTATTATTCAGAAGTAAAAACGATTGTTTTAAAGAACCATGATTCATTTAAACGAACCTTCTTCGTTTTACGCTCACGTTTCTGTAAAGAATCATATAAAAATCTTACAAGGCACTTTGTATATTAATTCTGTATTGCTTCATTACGATCTCTTCGTTCATTCCAACGATCAAGTATTTTTCCATCGATAATAGACTTCTCGTTCTTTATTTCACAAATGTTTGTATAGTCAAAAAATTGTAGTTCACAAAATCGAACAACAATTTCAAGAAGCTTCCTTCTTCTTCGTGATACGCAGTAACTAACGTAAACTTCAACTTTAACAGTAACAAAGAAAGAAGCTTCGATCAAACAGAAGCTCAAACAAACAAGCCTGAAGTTAAACAGCTACAACGAACTCGATTCTGTAATAAAAAAAAAAAAAAAATTCCCCAAAAAATCAGTCAATGAGTTTCTCGATATCGGAGAAAAATTCGACAAACGTCGAACGAGAAAAGCCAGAAAACGATCGATATTGCCAACGAAGAACATAGTCGTTCAATCTTGCGAAACGATCGCGAGCGAAAGAGAACACGAAAAAGGAAGAAAGAAAGAGAGAGAGAGAGAGAGAGAGAGAGAGAGAGAGTGAGAGAGAAATTGGTCTGTACGATGCGAGGCGAACGTTTCGTAGGAGCGGAATCCTTATCCGGTTAGCGGGCGATTGCCGCGGAAAAATCGCAATTAACGAGAAGAGCCGGCCGTTACGAGCGTAACCTTGCAATCGTAAAGGTCTAAAAATATAATGAACGCACGGAAAACTGCATAATGCATCGACCCAACTGCGCGCTGCGTTATCGCGCTCGCGAGCCACCGAGCGAGCATGCATGCATGCATGTATGTACAGCGTGCACGTCACGACAGATAAATCGTAAATTGGACAGTGACGCTCAATTTTGCGTGCGAACCGCGTCGCGAATTTTTCCCTCGCTCGTGATACCACTAGGGGTTGTCACGTTGAATGGTGGAAATTACGAATTTTGCAGTCAACACTTGTTAGAGGCTGGCTGACTAATTTCGAGTGTGCGAGTCACACGAATTTCCAATTTGATAAAACAGATGTATGTATTAATGTGGAGTTTTGATCGATATAAGTGGTAAAATGGTAACGTTGCTTTTCGATTTTATTACATTTAATCGTTAATTCGGCGTGATTAGATCGTAGGTGATCTTGGAACGATTTGGGTATGGGTTGGGTTGGATTGGGTTTAATTCATCTTTTGACCGTTTAATGTTAATTGAAATTTTATGTCTCAAGTATATGACATATAGTGGCTACAAAAGAGTATTTACACGCATCCTTATTTTCCAGTGAAACTTTCCTTTGTCAAGTTTTATATTTGATACGCCAGGTTTCTATATTCTGTTTTATGTAAATTTTATTGTCGTAGTATCCAAATTTTGTAATAATATGAAAATGATACGCTAAGTAATACGAAATTTAGTATACATGGACTTAATTAATTAGTTTGCAAATGCCGTAATAAATACAATGGTTTGCAAATAGTTCTCGTAGTCACTGTATTCTGAGATTAATGACCATTGGCACAGAGCGATTTAAGTTATATTTCAGTCGAACTACGTGATTTTAATTTTTATTTAAATACATTTATTATATTACATTTGCTACATTTACTTAGATACATTACATTATTTTTATTATGTAAAACATAGAATATAAATCAATGTATAGAATTGCATCTAAAATTATGAAAGATTAAAAGTCAAGCGAATCACCTATGATCTACGATCTGATGATTAATAATTGAGGATTAATGTGTCTTTTAATTAGAGAAAAGGAAGCTTTTAAGCTATTATTAGCGAAATGTTAAATTCGTAAAAATAGATATCTTCGACTGGTGAAAAATAACGCTACTACCGAATCTCTGTCAGATTTGTGACACTTCGTTCTAGATCGCTCCAATTACACGTAAAAACTTCATATGAATAATACAGCCAGGGATATTTTTGCTCGAGCAATGAAAGTTCTATTTCCGCTGATTATTATGAGCCATCGTTGACTCACGAGGAAAGAAACGTATCTTCGAAATTATTTGTGGAAGGTGAATTCGTTTATTCGTAGATAACGAAACCTGTACAAAAATTTGTTCGTTACACAAATGTGGACGACGCGGCAGTGAAAAAGTTAACTGAATTTTTTACACTTAAAAATCTCTATCGACGGTAGCGATGGAAATACCGAAAGACATTAGATGGAAGTTTGGAATATTTGTAATTACACACCGATGGATATTTAGTAAATTTTGACGTTGAACATTTCTGATGATCAAACATGGACGAGTTCAATGAAATTGACAGATATTTGATAGCGTGTGTAATGATTTTTGTATTTTGTTTGACCGAAGTTCATCGAAATTTCCAGAGAATTATTTTTCAGAATAACATTATCGTTTTTTAAGTCGATATTCGTTCAGAATTCTATTTCAAAAATGTATTACCTAGCGAAGCTTGGCTGACTATAAATTTCCTAGTTATTCTAAAAGTCGTGATTTCTTAAGTTATAGTTCTTTTCAATTGAGTCCATTAAAAAAAAAAAAATGAATTCTTTTTACGCGTAACTTTCTCAAGAGTCCAATATTATGTAACGAGTACCAAAGAGTTTCCTTCGCCGTCGTTAAAACTTTATTTGTTCCTGTCACTTATACGAAGTCATTCATTAAGCGTGGCCATAAATTGTCACGAATACGTATGCGGTGTAAGAAAATCGTTAGCGCGTAGAAAGAATAATTTGCACGTAAGGAGGCGTAATAGAAAAAAAATACAGATAGCAGTTGAGAATTTAGATGAAATTGCCGGTAGGTTTGCACATCTGACCGTGCAACTTTTACGTGGAACAATTGTTGGAATGACGTACGCAAAGTAGGGAAGGGTAATTGTCCTGTGCATGCGGAACGCAAAGAAAGGGAGGACATTGTAAGCGCAAGGGGAAACGGATCGCCTGTGATCAGACGTATTTCACGATACCACGGACATTACATTTTCCCATAAATTTAGATAGCTGTTTCAAAAATTAAAGAGCGCAAGTTCTAGAATACAAATTTACTTGCTGTTCGATGTAAAATTCATGACCGTATATTTTCGTTTCTTTTTGCGTGAAACAGCCATAAAATCTTCTTTTTCCACATGAAAATTTCATCACACGATATCTCTTTAATTTAAACGTATGATTATTTAGATTTGTATAGCTACTTTTTAGATCTCTTGATAACATAGACACGTTGTTCCTGTATGTACATGTCCTTCGTATAATTTTGTGTAAATTTGGGAGCAGAGATGCGTTGAATATTATCTTTTGCTTACTTCATTGCGGAACGTTCGGTACTCTCGTTCAATGGGATTATGTATTTTTGTCCCGCTATTAATTACTGATTAATTATATCGATATAATTTTAGCAATTGCAAACAGATAAACATGCTGACGAGCATGAACGTAGTTTTGCAAATTAATTCAATAATTTCTACGTCATAAATTGGAAACGGTAATTAGATTGGATATCTGTTATTATTTATTGAATCATTCAGTAAGTAATCGATCAAAACGCCGTTTATATGCATGCATGTTAAAATATCTGATAAACTTGATAAAAACTACTTGATGGTATTAATAACTGTCGAGTAACTCCATTAACGATCCCGAGGAAAATTAGCGCGTACGAAACGTATTTTCCAAATAAATCTCTAATCGGAGATAGTTCCTTTGAAACATCGTACATTTGGACCAAGTAACTTTCAAACCTTCGAATACTTCTACCCAAAGATTAACTAGTTCTACTATTATCGGTTCCACGATCCAACAATTTTTGCAATTAATACAATATAGTTATACGCGTGTAATTGATCATGATCCATCAGATTCGAACTTTAGAAAATATACACTTCATACTTTCATACGCACTAACCCGATACCAAATTAATTGCAAAGATTCTACATATTAAAAAACAGTCTGTCGACCAAGAGTACTCAGCCTCTCGAGCGTTATGTATTTCCAACATCCTATCGCGCGAAGAATTATACCTCGTTAATTGCGATTCTCCGAATGAAAGAAAGAAAGATAGCGGAAACTTCCATATGTACTTCTACGCACGCACACATAAACACACACAAACGTCCATGTACAAAAAAAAAGAAAAAAAAAACAGAAACGGCCGATCGTTTTCCACGTTTTCCCTAAGAGGGCCACTCTCTCGTTCGTTTATCGCGGCGCGTTTCATTTTCACGCGTTGGTGATTCTCGACGACGCGACGCGACGTATCGTCTCCTCGACTCAATTACCAATTTACGGAGAGCGATCGCGGGCCACGATTCCGGATAATCATCGTGGCCATTCGAGCAGGGACGAGCACGAGGCGAAGCCAGGTGAAAGAGAAAACTAATCTGTTCGGTATCGAACAGCCGTTAATTGTATCGCGAGGAGAAAACGATCTTTTAATCCGTGTTCGAACCCTGATCGCTGACGCTGAACGATTTCAAGGATGTGGCTGTCGCTAACTGCTGGCGTAATTCGAACGCCATCTTTGTCGTCGTCGACGTCGTCCTATTTACACGCACGCACAGGGCGCCAGTTTTCCCTTGATGGGTGCACGGACACGTTCGAGGTCGCAATTACGCCGCGAAACGCGGAACAACGATCGCCCAGTAAAGTGCAATCGAGAAGAGAATTAATGAACGCCGCGCACCGCTGACGTAGAGTACAATCAATTAGTAAAGTTCCAATTAACGTAGGTTTTAGGTCATCCCGATGGTTGCCGCGTGCACCGAATCGACGGATCGCGACCTCGACTTCCGCACTCTCGCGACCATTAAGATCCCCATCGCGTGAACAGCTTTCTCAATTTTAGCGGACCAACTCTATCAATGAATTCGTCCAGAATTCGCCAAATTTTCCTCTAGATTATTATTTGCTTTCTTCATTCTTTTGTTTCTTTTTTTCTTGCTAATTGATCCATTTGACGTTCTCGTCTCCTCAATCGGAAGATCTTCTGTATTTGGTTCGATAGGTACGAACTTTCGGGGCAGGTATTCGTATTTGTCTATCGCCAGTAGCTAATACGTCGTATCTAATATCGTTTCATTTTTCAAAATATCGCGCATGCACTTCGTAAGAGACACACGACTCAAACTTTCAGGAAAAGTGAACAATTGTTTGGAAACTTAGAAACCAATTGCTTTTTAAACACATAATATTGACGCTGGGAACAGACTCTACGAAGTAGTGGACAAATATTATCTTCGTAATCTTTCGTTCTTAGCCCTTGAAATCCTACTTGGACTATTTTTACGCTCTTCTAACGCAGAACTGAATTATTTTGAGTTGTAACAACTTTTGAAATACATTTGCGTACGTTGAAATATTTAAAGTTCTCCGTGTTTTTTCTTTTTTTTTTTTTTTTTTAATGATAGAACTTTGCTTTTCTTCGGTTTGGACGTCGTAGATAGGACATTTAAACTAGAAAAGGGTAGTTGTATTTATTCGAAGAGGTTTAGAGGCTCCGTAGTAGATTTCTAAATATTTTGTTGTTAATTATCGAGAAGATTCGATATAAATAATTATACTTAAAATTATAGGCATTGGTTCCATACATTTGGATTAATTAATGATTCTATTTAAGGATAGTGAAAAATAAGCGCGCAAGTATAGAAGCTCTGAGGAACAAACAACGACAAAATGAATCTTAAAAGTCGTTTTAATCGAGTGAATACGAAAGAAATAGCTAGGCAAATTTGAAACCTTTCTCTTCGCTTCGTTCCTAATTTGTTGTTTCTACTATTTGAAAGTGAGTAATTAAAACGAATTATTATAGTACAAAAATTATTTAGATTTACGTAAAACTAGGATGATTTTTTCTAGAGATAATCGTTTTCTTAAACCAAGTATATAACCTCTGTCAATTTGTTTAGCGTATTTAGAGATTAATCAGAGAATTTTTTTCTTCGATTACGTTTTCTTCGAACGTTGTTAAAAATCTACAAATTTTTACGAGACTCACCCGTCGTCGGTTATAGTTTTCCTTATTTTTCACGAACGTGTCTTTATATTTCCCTTCAATAACTATGTTATCTACGTTTAATTTTCGTTTGTATCGTCGAGGGGCATTTATTATTCTGCAAATCGAATATTTCTATTTGTATTTCGTATTACTCTTTTATTTAAACGATAATTTATTATGTTATTATCTGAGCATTTTTGACACGAACGTCCACATTTTCGCCGAGACGCAACGCCACCCCTTTCAACCCCTTTGTCTTGGAGACTCGCGAAACGGAATAGAAGCAACATGCGGTACGAGAACGAATTCTAACCGCGAACCTCGCGAAGACCATTCGATTTTCGATCTCATCTTCGTCATCGTCGTGAAAATTGCACGTGCCTCGAATTCTATCGTACACCGGTCCCTCTATATGTATATACGATAGTAGAAAATGAACGTAAGCGATATAGGTATTCCACTTAGATACTTAGATCCTCTTGTTAATGTTTAGTTTAATAATCGTTCGCCAAAAATACTGAAAAGGTGAAAAAAAGAAAAAAAAAGAAAAAGAAAAAAGAAAGAAAGAAGAAAGGAAACGCAACTCTGACCGATGCTGTATATTATAGGTTATATCATATCATAGATAGACTATGGATGTTTGTGCAAAACGATATTTTTATAAATACGATGAAAAAAGAGGTAGAATCTGTATAATGATTCGTTTCGCTTATCGAATATCCTAACGAGTATCTTACTTGGAATATTTCATATATATTTCTGCGTATTACGTTTTATTTTACTTAAATTTTCTATAAACGCATAAATATCCGTATTCTACTTGCGTATAAGTTACGTTGCATCTTGGGGAACGAATTCTTTAAATAGGCGACGAAGCACCTTGGTTTAATTATTATTGCTTTTATTTTATTATTACTTTGTTTGATTATCCTTACATAGAAACCCTGAAGAAGGGTTGATCGTTATTTTTACGAATGGAAGTAAGAAATTCTTCGTTGTGGTTCTTTAAGATGCAAGACTGGACACTTAAAGAAGAGGGGAAAGCTTCGATTCGGCTCCTAAAGATCTTGGAATCGCATCTTCTTCGCGAATCCCTTAGCTCTTAGTTCGGCGAAGTAGCTCTCGAGTTTCTGTTTTGAAGTTCCTAAAGACTCGTTCTAACTCAATTGTATATAAATATATAGGCGATAGATCGTACTTAATAGCGTAACTAAATGTAAACGTCCTATCGTTTGTAGATAGCGCGTAAGTGAACGTTCGAGATGTCCAAAATCCGACGCGGAGCCTGAAACGTTGCTGTTTAACATTTATCTAGGCGCGTTTCGTTCTTCTTCGTTTCATCTTACTTTAACTTTTCCCCTCGCACATGGCCTTCGTCAACGATATTATAAACGTATAATTTTTGACAAATATTCTCACACCTACATAACGAGTCTTGTTCGTCAATGTACATTTAAAGAACATCGATGTTAAATTTCGAATCTATCGATGTTTATTTTTGATATTAAAATTCCCTTGCTTAAAGCGAGAGTGTTAGTCTTTATATTTAGCGAAATTTCAATACTTTGATCACGATGTCGATTAATTGGATTTTAATATTGACGATTGAAACTTTGTCTTTATAGCGTCGAATTGATTTTTGTGCGATTCACTTTTTTCTAGTTTTCTTTATTGCGCTTTAGTCGAAGGAATTTGACTAAAACTAGGGACGATTTATTCTTGACGTTTGAACATTTTATCGGAATAATGGCAAACGATCTTTTAACTTTTTTAAAATATTTCTTAACAGCCAACAATCGTCGAAATGACGAAAATATAAATAATTGAAAAGTTGTAAGATCTATTTGGCAAATTGATCGCTACTGAATCGAACGTGTTAAGACATTTTATAGATGTGCAAACAACCTGTGTTTAAAAATTGATCGTGTACTATTCCTCTCGTGTATTTAATATCAAACAACCCTTCGAACGGTGATGAGAACATAAATCATAAAGAAAATGTAACATCCGCCAAAAGTTAATCATTTCTTGGCTCAATGTATGGAAAGGCGAAGAGTAGACAGTTCGGTGACAGCTTATCCATAATTTTTCAAACTCTCGTTCTACGATCTTTCTTGTAAAATAAAAAGATGTGCGAGGGGGGACACGAACCCTTTCCGTCCACGAACGTTGTGACACATTATTAAGTTAAGTTTACCTCGCGTAACACTGATCAGTACGTTTGGCGAAGATTCTTGACTTGTACTTTCGTAGCGTTTTCTAGCGTAGAAATTGTATTAGGATCGATTTGTAAATAGAAGGTAACGCCGTAGCATATCTCGCCCGTATCTCTTGCCAGGGGGTGTCACGTTGGAATACACACATACACATATCCGATTAGATTTAATTCCTAATTAGAGTTCCTGTTGAAGGCAGCTTACCGTTTGTTAACGGGGTGGACTCTCTATTCTCTATATTCTTTCTCCCTTTTTCTTTTTCTTTTTTTTTTTTTTTTGCGAACGCGCGTTAAAACGATCGTAGCCAGCGGAAATCGACTTTGCTGGACGCTTACCAATCGAATCTCGTCCGGTTCGTTTCGTTTCGACTGGTGGGTGATCGTCCTTTTCAATGGATTAACCATTTCGACAGTCGATCTGATAAGGGAGAAGTTACGAATTCTCTTGAAAAACCGTTGAAAAAATTGTTTCGTTGGTGTTTGTTAGAAATATGATTATCGAGAGAGTTTACCGGTTTGCTGATTTCTATATATTATTAATGTAATTGCGAAGAATGTTACGCGTTAGAGAATTATCGAGAGAAATCGGTGGTTATTATCTTTACTAGATTTATCAGGTATATAATACGTATATCGGATGTAAAATCGGATATTTAATGGAAAAATTAATCGAGAGAAGAATCGGTTTAATTGCCGTACCGCTTTTAGTCGTATATTAAACAGGCAATCGACGAACGTGCAAAGATGAGAATATCGGAGGATCGTGTAGGCGACCACCGTAATTCTATCATTTCTCGTGCTGATTTCCCTTAATTATCATTTAGCGGATGGTATTGACAGTATTAAAAGAGTTACAAAGAGTTTTAGATAACCGTGTCGTGGTTGTTCCGACAAGATACATACGAGAAACACAAATTACATTGAACATACAGAAAACGAAAAACACGTAATATATACATATAAGAAATATATAAAATACACACATACTTATTATACACGATATAATAGTACGCGTATACTAAACGAAGGAAAGCTATAATAATACAATATATATATATATATATATATATATATATATTTATAGACGTATGTACACGGATTAACTACGAAAGATACAACACGAGGACGCGTAATTGGCAAGCACTTTTTACGAAGTACAAGACGTTAATAGGATTTTATTAGTACCGACCGGATGTGACGCGCGTGTTCCAGTGTGTGGGTGGGCCAGGATACGTGGATACGACGTGTATGAAGTGCGTGTGTGTCCGTATGTGCGTAGGTGTGTGCGTGGAAAATAACGTAACGAAGAAAACGTAGAAAAAAAGAAAGGATTTTTGCGCGGAACGATCCTGCGTGTATACTTGATGAGAAAGATTGATTTAATTATAGGGTTAGGGGAGAGACAGGAGTGAGAACAAGGGCGTTGCATGTACGATAATAATTATTTAGGTACCTATTCTAGACGTGTATACGTATATATCTATATATCTATATATACATAAATATACGTATATACATATATATATATATGTGCGCGTGTGTGTATGTGTGTGTGTGTGTATATATATATAAATATATATACGTACAATACACAGACATACATGCGAAACCTATAAAACGATTAACGCGATTAATTAATGTTTTTTTCCGGACTAAAGTTCCTTGGGGGTAACGCGTTTGGTACGTGTCTCGAACCGAAACCACCCCGATGTGATGACGGTGCTTTGTTTCTCTTCTAATTAGAACTATATTATTGACTTTTATTATCATCCTTAAGCGGTATAGTTATGTTACTTAGAATTTATTTTGTTATTCTAACAATATTATTATTATTAATTAATTATTATTATAATATTATTACTATTAATTATTATTATTATTATTATTATTATTATTATTATTATTAGTTATTATTATTATTATTATTATTATTTACGATATACTATTACGTTTACTTATACATACGTTATTAAAATATACGAATGCCTATTTTCAAACACGACATATCTTTGTTCGTTGTGTACATTTAAATCGTCATTTATTTTCTCTTATTTCGAACCATGCCATTCCTCTTTCCTACTGTTCCTTGTCGTTTCTAGAATTAATTACATATTAGTTAGTTTAATACGGATTAATTTAGCAGTAACTATAAATTAATTCGAATATTCGTTTCTGTTAACGCCGCGATTCTCGTCTGATCGTCGAAGTCAAGCTGCGTTGGGCACAATTAAACAGTAGTTACTGTCTCATATTTTAATAGGCCGGCTTTAGAAAACTACGTGTGGTGCTAACGTCGATGATTCGAAGCTTAATTTAGACCGGTATATCTTCGTTAGATACAAATCGTATGTTGGTATTATACTGCTGGTTAACGTAATACTACTAGGAATGATCAATTATATTCGACACTTAAAATGTTATGCAAAATATAGAAGCTGTTAGTTTTGCATTCAGTCAAGCAGTGCTATTAATTGAAGAGCAGATTGAAAAAAATGAAACTCTAATTTCAAATGCGTTCGCATCGTTCTATTCTAATTTCATTCGTGTTTTGGTTCTTCCCTGCATTTTGCGCATAATATCCCTAAGTTTAAAAATACAATTAGATCAAACTGTCTTCTGTTTAATTATAAAACATTAGCATATTTTTAAAAGTAGTATAATAATGAAAAAATTAGAGATGCGTTTCAAAGTATTTATTTGTCGAGCGTCTTACTTAAAAAGAGACGATGAGAAAGAATCTGTTTCTGTCAAAATGGTAAGGTACGCTTCCGTTTAAAAAAGAAAATCTTGTACAGATTTAAACACCTTATTACGTTTAACCTCATCCAATTTCAGTTTATTACTATCTTTTATTTGCAATCAAAACAATATATGACTTGTCTCTACGCTCCATCGTCTATAAATCGTTCATGTGAATAGTACATCAACTATAACCGGATAGTTGATCGTCCGGATTAGTTCTGCGTATCGTTCCGATAAATCTTGTTTAACACAAGTATTACAATTCGTTTGACGGACGTAATAGCGTAGTTCGCGATTGATACATCGCGTGAGATATCGCGGGAATCAATACGATGAACAGAAGAAGTAAAAAGGAATAAGCTGCAGAACTGAAAAAAGCAATAAATCGTCACGAAACAAACATTAGAAAAGTCGAATAGAACTTTCCAAACGAGAAACTCACGTTTGAAAGATATTCGTGAAGCTATTTGAACACTTGTTATAGAAAATTTTTACAATTATATCGTATCTGTCGTATGAAACTTTTTGAAATTTCATTATTTTCATGTCTGTAAATACGCAGTTAGAAGAAAAGAACGATATACGGTATGAATAAAGAATGTCTCAAACATATGATTAACGATACAAATAGTCCCACAAGAGATATATATTTTCTTAACTATTTGAAATTTCGATAAAAGTTTATTTCCACTTACATGATTGTATTTGGTCGTATATGAATATGTAAAAAATTACATCAACAAGAAGAAAACGGGATAGTTTAAAATGTAGTTGCAACTTTTTTCTTACAAATTTCTAATTAATTTTGACTTTAATATTGCGGTTCATCAATATAACGAATAGATCGCGAATTTTTATGCACTTCTGCAAAAAGGCAGAGAATTCATACGATATACAAAGATATATAGAATATCCAAAGAAGAGTATTTCTTGTAATTTTTTATAAGTGAAACGAATCTGTATCTAAATTCTATTTATTTAGTCATCTTCATAAACACATAAATTCGCATAAAAGTTCGCAATTTAATAACGAATAATTGACCGTACAGACACTCCACGATACTCGCATCTTATCAAAATTTACAATTTCAAAATGTTTTGTATAGTGCGCATAATATATTCGCAAAAAGTTTCTATAAGTGTTTAAATATTTTCGTGAACCACCCTGCTGTATTATACTAAGGTTTAAAGGCCACTCGAGATGATAGATTTATGATCGACAGTGTAATAGATCGCTCGATGAAAAAGAAAGAATTTTTTTCATTTTCTTCATTTTCATTTATCGACGAAGAAGACAAAAATAGAGAAAGAAATGAAACGAAAACTATTTATTCCAATTGGAAGATCATTACTATGTCATTCGTACTGAACCACTGTATTTTTTGCGCTAAGATCACTCGTTCCATCTACTCAATGAATTCTTAATTAGCACACTCGTGTGTAGCTTGACAGGTCAAATTACAGATACAACGAACGATGGACTTCTTTTTACCTCATCAATGAATCCACGTACATTTTCCTTTTGGTAACAGAAACTATCTGCTCAATTACGATCTCCTTTCTTTCCCCTTTTTTTAGAGTCGATAATAACGTTCTTTGAAATCGTTTCGTCATTTGTTCAGTGGTAGATGTTTGAAGACGTAAATAAACGAGATTGGCAAGTGATATGACAATATTCCAAATTTTATATCTGTATTTTAGCTATATTTGACTGTTTCTTTCCGAGTTTTAGTTTTTACTTTTTGCATAATAATATCAAGACTGATTTATGTTTCTACATATATATTACGTAAAATATTCTTTTATGAACGTTAAACTACAATTCGTTAAACGTTAAACTACAATTCTTGATTATAGATTCGTGTGATTTGTGTGATGACTTGGAAAGAAAAAACAGAGAAAATATCAAGTATATCGTATACGTTTCGGATTTATTAACTTACGAATGCAAGAAGCATCATCTGTATTAATTTTAAGTTACTTCAAAGTTAAATTAAGTTTCAATTAAATTTATCTCAACTTAATTCGTGGTAATTTAAAGTATTAGTACGTAAAAATTCTGTAATCGAAAAAGCTCGTCGTCGACTTTCTCTTTCGGAAAAGTTCAATTTGAACAACTTTTACTCTTCACCGTGGACTTATTTAATTTTTCTCGACAAAAATAAATATTCATTAAAAAAAATAGTCTCATCAACGACAAATTAAGCTGTGTGCATAATTTCTTGACTCGATTGAATTATTTAAGCGTGTTACGTCAGTTTCCGCAAAGAAGAAACAAGAAACAGAGAAGAAATAAAATATTAAATCACGCACAGTCATTTTCCTTTCGGTATTACGACACCACTATCGTCATTAATTATTAATTTTCCGACAGACGCACAGCCTAGTACTGTGAGAGAATTTAGTTTTCATTTGCAACGAAGTCGAGTAACGTTCGACGTATTACAAATTTTCAGCGTATTTTACGTATTTTAAATATTTGAACACGTTCAACATGACTAATTTTTGCCTCGATGAAAGTAAACGTTAATATTATAAAAAAATGTCTTGCGTAGTTTTAGTAATTGGGAAATCCACAAATTTGTTATCTACCATTTTGATCAATTTATTAATAGATCTAGTGTTAAACTGGCTCGTAGAAAATTTTTGAATATATTACAAAGATGTGGTTGACTGCCACTGGCACACATTGCCGATTACTCGTCTCGCGAATGGCGCATATAGAAATATTGCGGATATGGCGTATTTTTTTCCACTAGCGACCGCGAATTTTTATGTTGAAGTTCGCGACACTCGCTTTCCACGACTTTCATGTTTTCTCCGCCACATTGGTAACCCAGGGCTCGATAAATGTTATCCGGCGCGATTCTAAAGTCGTTCAATTTCTTAGCTCTGCGTCAAATAGAATATTATTAGCCTTTTTAGGATCGAATTTTTTCTAGTTTGTCAGGAAAATGATCTACTAATTATTCGTAGGAATGCATATTTGGGTGATTTTGCAAAGAAGTTACAATGCCTTGGAAAATTCTTCTATACTCGTTCGATTCTTTCGTCTTCGATCGAGTAGAATATTATTAATTCTCTGCATAAACTTTGTTTTAAGAGAAGATTGTTTTACGAAGTGTGAAAGAAAGATGAAAACAAGACTTGTGGTATACGGGATAAAGCAAATTTTGATCTATCATTAATTTAAAATCAACTGTTTTACGGTTACGATATTATTATATTATTAGTCGAGAAAGGAAATCTGCGAGGCATCGTTGAATTTCAATATTTCTGCATCAGATATTTCTAATTTTGTTATTTCATTTGCAAGCTAAGTAATTTTGAATTGATATTCCTTTCACGGATATTAGCAGTTCTTTAAGAGGAAAATAAAATTTTATTGTGTAGTAAATATAGAAATCGTGAATAATGTCAATTTAACCATCGAAGGAAAATACAGACGAGTATCTTCAATTAGTCAGAAGGTCTGGAATAATCTCGATTTAAATCCCAATTCAAAATAGCTTAAAATTCTCTGTTTCTATAACTATCATAACTACTAACTATCATAGGAAAGCATCAATCATATGAAATTTATTCATTTTGCTACAATACGAAAGAGAAAAACACACGTTTACTACGTATACATTATACACGTGTTCTCGAAGAAACCTCTACTTTTAACAAACATCATAAACTCTCAGTGTTCCATGGAATACTAATTCATAAATTAATTTCTCATCTTATAGAATTTCTTAACTAATAAAAAATTACTTCTAAATTATTCCAATAATATCGTATAACTTGATATAGTTTACTAACGTAAAAGCCACCAATAACTCAAGTTACTTATTAATAATTAACCTTTCCAAAAAATCAATTTTCGAGAAGGCGATCAGAGAATATACTTTTAAACGTCCCATGTTCACGATATGGTAGAAAAAATTCCACGACGAGCTTCTATTTCTCGAACGACCATCAAATATTAAATCTCAAAATCACAGCTCCATTTCGAAAACCAACGATCCTTTGAAAAAACAAAAAGGCGCGCAAAGAATGATTTTCTCCTGTTCGTCTGCGAAATGCACAAGTGTTTGTCGATCGGTTTGGAACTCCGGCAAACTCGGACGCTTTTCTTTTCTCGCTTTTCTCGGACTCGATTAATCGTCGAACGCGGCGTAACGTGACTAGAGGCAGAAAGAGAGACGGAATAAAAGGAAAGAGGGAGAAAGAGGAAGGAAAAAAGAAAACACTTTGACGATTGCCGGCGCACTCGACCGACTGTAACATAAAGTAGGCTTTAATGATTAACGGGAAAAACGAGTGGAAGAAGAAGAAAAAAAGACACATGCGATCATACGTATACACGCGTCTGTAGAAGACGCGCGTGCAGGCACAAGTGTACACGTTTGTACGTGTACGTGTACACACGCATACATACACACATACACAGGCGCGCGCGCGAATAACACGTACACGAGGAGACAGGCAGGAAATAAGTGGCATAAGCATACTTACGTATAGTACATTATTGCAAACGCATAGGCGAAGCATATAGAGTTACGATTACACACGTAGAGGCGTGTTTAGAGGATACACCGAGGCCATTGGAAAATTCGTGCACGCGTGCACAAGGCCACGCGTTTCGCTGGATCGCGATCGCGATCGTTTTGTGTAACCGAAATGACGATGCACGATATTTTTACGATGTAAGCTATGGTGAGCTTTGGAATACATCGTTTTGTTGTCTTTTGAGATTTCAGTGCGTTGTGAAATGTTAATAAAAATGAGTTTATAAGATGAAGAGTGGGGTTGACGATTTTTATGCGAATAAATTCGTAAATGTTTGTCGACATATGGGAAGTTTAAAATGGTTTCTGAATTTGATCGCGCTGATTTTCGTGGTTCTATTTTGGATAATTAATACAGTGGCTGTTGACGATTTGATAATGGCGATTTGGCATTGCTACGTTCTTCGGTTCATTTTCGATCCAATCGCGTGTTCGAATCGTTAAGAAATGACTACGAAAGAAACATTTTTAACTTGTAATTTTTCCTTGAAGGAATAATAGTCTTTTTTTGTTGTTGTTGAAACAAACGAGAAGGAAACTGGGACATAAAAGTCCGAAGATCGTAGAAGAGATAAATTATCATCTTTTTGAAATGTATAGACATTTCGTGAGAGTAATAACTCGATGTTCGAATGACGTACTTTATCTCATGTCATACTTCTTTTGTAAAAAATCTGGCAAAGTGAAGGGAAGAATGGAAACGAAAATATCATTTAAAACGTGTTCACTGTGCAGTGTAATGTTTACCTGTAACATATCGGTAGCCACTGTGTTGAGTTAAAATAGAATCATAATCATTTGAATCATTCAATTATCGATGGAAATAATTTTAATCCGAAAAGCTGAATCTTGGTAACTAAATGTAATATTTGAAACTTTTATGATTCGAGTTCTTATGGCTAATATTATTCGAACTTTTCTATTTCAAACGATATTTTCTTACAACAACTTTTCAATATTTCGTCAGAGATAATTCATCAATAACTAGAGATTAAGTTCACTTATTCAATTATTGGATTGCCTTTGATTAGTTTTCTTCGATTACTGGGATTCTCTCGCAGAATTGAAATAAAATATTCTCAGGGGGCTATTACAAGTTACAAGCTACAACCTACGAACATTAATAAATTCTTTTGCATAGCAACAAAAGTTTCACGATAAAACAAATAAAACGATAGAAATAAAAAGAAGTTACGAGTCATCTAATTATCCTATTACACAAACGATTACAAATACAAAATGGTAACTTGTAAATTCTCTAATATCGTAAATTATTAAATCATTACGCGAGAGTATCCAGAAAATATAAAAAGTTATTGTTTCAAAAAAAAAAAAGAAGAAGAAAAATACTTGAACCAAAAATAAATAGAGTTCTCCGTTATAATACCCCAGGATTAAACTAAATTATTAAAACGAACGATCACTTTTTCCTAGAAAACCAGTGAAACTTCGATTGAATTCAGCGAATTTTATCATCGTGTCAAATCTCGCTGGTGTTAGCCACCATAGTTACCAAGGTTCAGTATTTTTGCGCGCAGCGAAAGGAAATTAATGTCCGGCGATAAAGGTTGCGCCGCGTCATTCGTTCGTACAGCCGATTTTCATCGACGACCGGTGTTCGATAATAAAAATTCATTTTCAGATTATTCAGGCATCATTTGTTGCGTTTGTCCGGTAATTAAATCGGCTGGACGTTACGTCGTTTCATTTTGCACGAGACTCACCTGGCCGTTTATCGTCGATCACAATCGCGCGTGTCAGGAATCGAGAAACGGTTTTCAGGAACGATTTCGATCGCGCGAACCGAGACGATTTTGCTTTGCCGTTCTGCCACGTACTCGCCGGCGGCGAATCGCGCGTTTACACGGAGCCGATATTGAAATTTGTGTAAACCGATTGTTCCCATATCAGTTATGGTTCGTATCAAAAACGCGTTCACGACGATGACCGCTCGAGAGTAAACCGATCGAACTGATTTTCCTCGCGAAAACCCGTTCCCATCCGTGACACTTTGCCGCGAAAAGCGATCCACCCCTTCAGACCTTCGATCGTCCGCCCAACGATGAAAAGTCGTTTCCCTGCCAACGAAAAAAGATCCTCCTGGTCGATAATTGAACGAAATCTCAAAGAGGCTTGTCTTTTCCCCTGCCTTATTTTTACATCGTGCTTGCGTTGCGGGTTTTTCTAAATGAAAGTTGTCGAGGATTTTATGACGAATGAAGGGAGAATATTTCGTTGGAAATTGAAAATAAAGGAAAGAATACTTTCCTTTCGAATTTTTGTTTCTTTTTTTAGAAGATGCTGGTTCTGAAGGAAACGGAGGAGATTTATTGCGAAGGTATAAGGTAATTGAAAAGGGTGCTATATATGTGTAATGTTCTTTATTTTTCGTGAAGACATTAGCAATATTTTTGAAGCGCAGGGTGCTCGTTTTAGGAAATACATATAGATCTACGCGGCTGTAAAAGTCAAAGTTATTTTTCATTTAGATACTATTTTTTATTAAAAACACTCGTACAACCTTCTTAATATATCTCATCGCTTCGTCATCCAGTATACTATACTTATACGCAATCCTTTTCAGAAGAAACATACGTTCATCTCTACATTAACGAACATACGTAAGAATCCAAAATCGACGTTCAACTTTTCTCTCCGAGTCTCTACTCCGAAGGAGCAAAAAAAGACAAAGAAACGTTCGAACTTTATCCAAATCCTTCGCAGATAGAATACAAAATCTCTCAACCGCGTGATCGTTTAATAGCGAAAAAGAAACGAAAGAAGAAACAATCTCCTCGGATATTTCGTTTCAACGGTCAATTAAAAAATTCTCCAAATGTGAAAACGCTGCAGTGATGCAACGCAAGCGCTAAACGTCGCTGTTTGTCAACGACGGGACGGGCCCTCGAACGAGCCAGAGCTCGCGTTTTCGAGAGGCGACTTTCTCGTGATCGATGCGACTCCTCCTTTTGTTTTCCTTGGTAGCAGCGCGATTCCCTTTCTGGCGTCCCGTTCTCGACGAGCTAAGGGCGGTCACGCTCGTGTTGGCGCCCCGATTCCGCGTCTCCTTTTGTACGTTTCGAGTGGCGCCGCATTGTTCGAGGCGAGTACGTGTACGCAGAACGGTGCCGAACGAAACCAGGTCAGGGGCTGAGGGCTTGCACGCTTAACGCGTGAAATTGAAATTATCGAGCAATCTCGACGGCCGGATGATATATGCTCGCGCCCGAGAGGACAGCTCGCCTCGAATCGTTTCATCGATTGTCGCGACTGTGTCGAAACTTCTTGCTTCCGCGTCGCGGCTCGTAATTTCGTTGCGAATTTGACTGCTGGCTCGGACATCGCATAGCTAACATCCTTTTCCTCCGAATTGTTTCGAGATTTGGTCTCTTGCAATTGGTTCTGTGGACTACTTATTGGTGGCTGAATTATTTCTTTTTTTTTTGTTTTTTTTTTTCTTTTTCTTATATCGCTTTTCTTTCTTTCGATTTAACTCTGCTATGTTCGTCGAGTCGTTTTCAGTTTTTACGCGTTTTTCTATTGTAGTCAAAGGAATTTTTTAAGTTGAGGGAAAATATCAATTGGTCGTACGTTGTTATTTGTTGTTATTGCAACGATGAGAACGACTGGAAAGATTGCGGAGAAATTAGATCTTGTTATGGGAAACAGTCTTTTAAAAGGGAAGAAACTTTCGAAATTTTCCGTTTAGAGATTCTTTAGTCTTTCTTCTGTCTTCTTTGATCTCTTTTCTTTCACTGTTCATAAATATAACTATGAATACAATTTTGCGATTGGACCAGTTGTAGTAGATTTTTCGATCGATAAACAATCGTCGTGGTTTCTACTGTCAAATAAAATAACGTATGGATTAAATAATTTGCGTTTATTTTTGATAAAAAGAATCATGTACCTATCTCTTTACAAAGGACTTCATAAACGTAATTAATGGCTAACGCTTTTTGAAGAATATAATTAATCACTTTCATGCGCATCGATTATACGAATTGAAATGTTAATAACGATGGGACGCGGTGTAATTTATCAAGCGAAATATCATTATACATTCCATAATAAATATCATCGCTTCTACCAACGTATTTTATTACGCGTTAATTAATGCTATCTTCTAAATTGAATTGGAAAGCTACTACAAGAACTAGTTGCTAGAACCGAAAACGTCTTGGCAACGTTTCAAAATTCTGCCGCAGAGCGGCTCGTTATTCATTAATTACAAAATTGAAAACCACGATCCCGATACTAATTTTGATCAATTTTGTAAACAACACGTCATAGGTTCGTATTAAAGTAACCTCATTTGATTTACATTTAATTTCCATATGCCTTCGTTTAATGACATACCGTAGAAACATTCAACATTTACCGTGAAAACATACCTTTATCTCGAATTCAGTTTCGCGAAAACTAATCGAGAATTACAAATCAATTTAACCATCGATGCAAGCCATTGAAATTCTATTTTTCCATTCTTCTTACGTTTCAACATTCCTCTCTGTTATTTCTTCGACATTAACTTACTAAACAGTTTTTCCTGTATCGGATCCAAGGGCAGAGGACATTTTTCCATATAGATAAATTAAATATGAAAACCACAAGACGAAATGACAAATATCACATTGAGAAATTATACAATTTGAATTTGCATTCTTCGAAATTTCGTAACTTTTAGTTCGTCTTCCGTGTCGTAATATTTGATTGGAAATTTTTACAACGAACATCTCAAACGTCGATTATCTTGAAATATTTCTCTCGAATTTTCCCAATTCCATATTTATATCCTTCTAATTCAGCCACCATTTGCCGTTACGAGCCTAAGCTCTCACGAGTATCTCAGGCTTACGCCTGAAATTTAGCACACTACCCCCCAGCTCGTAGCTATCAGAGAGTGACAAGCGAAATAAATTGCACCATCCTCTATTAATCGGTTCGCTACATTAAGATACTAAACACACATACTCTTGATTGTGTTTAATTATGCACAATTTTATACTCTCGGTTTTTTTACATTCGCATAGATTAATTTTACTGTCACAATTCAGTAGAATAGGTTCAAACGATTCAGCCACCCGTAACTCCTCTTGAATCAGTTTTCGTTTCAGACCCCCTAAATTATTCTTTGTCAATAATAATTACAGAAGAATTCCATTTATTGGAACGAAATTTTTGTTACATGAATTCCTATTATTTAAATAAAATTATTTAAATTATAGATACCGGAGAGAATCGAAGTATCGCTATTGCGTGTATTATTTAGCTTTCAACGATTAGAAATAAATAGAATTTTACTATACTGTTATTTTTTACACAATGATGACCGGTGATGACTAACGCCATATGAGTCTTAACTATTCTTTAGTGCATTAATTTGTTACGAAATCCACATAATATAAGAAAATCAGTTGATACACTGAATATTTTAAACAACGAAGTACTCGGTTTGATGAGTACTGAAGTTAGTCCAGTGCATGTTTGCTCTCAATACCTCATATATTTATTAATTTAAGTATACACAGTACTCTTGGTTTTTTACTTTCCAAATATTAAGAGTAATTGAATTTTTCTGCATACATAGCAAAGACTATATTTTGTTGATCCTTTGTATGAAAAATAGCCAGGATAAAATTAGCTGGTCGTTATACTTCTAATATTTATTTCGCCAGTTCTCGAAACATCAGTCACGCAACTTCTTTAATCCTATTAGGTTGCCACATAAATTGTCTGTTCATATCTTCGCTCATATAAATAACCTATTGGTGTTATAATAAACATAACAATGTTATAATATCGCTGTATGGTTAAGTCGATTAAAAACCGTGCTTCTAGAACATACAGAAAATAGGAATAAAATGTTTTCACTATCACTCGCTTAACTACGAAATCGACAGATTTTCATTCTCTCAAGCACGATAATTTTGAGGTCGCAAAAAATACGACAAATCTTTTTTTTTTTATTATAAATTCGAATATTTTTATAAGACATACGTAACGCAATGTCCACATGGATACACACAAGCAAATATTTGAAACTGGTTTTCTAGAAGACGTGTTCTGGCGGTCAAAATTTATGCAGCAATCTAATACGATTCCTTCGATCGAATCGATCAGATTTTCGGGTGTGAAGCAAAGTGGCATCCACATTGGTGAAGTAACTGTGTTCCTAGAGTTAAGCGTGGAGACAGCCGACGTCTCTGGATCTCTGTCCCTGACACTGGCAGATTAATAATCGTTGTTAAAACGGGGAGAGAAGCGCGCGAGACAGAACAATAGTAGACTAGGGGCTAAGTTTAACGTAATTAAGTTTCGAGGAAAGGAAAATATTTAAAAGAAAAAGAAAAAAAAATGAAAAAAACGTACGATACACGCTGCTCGAACTGAGATCAATCGCTGTAAGACAGAAGGAAGAGCGTTCATTCGTCGCGACAGCAAGTTGTTCGGTCTTTCGAAGAGGAGATCGACAGATCCAACGACTAATCTGGTTTATCGAGACGAGGACGATAAATTTCGGCTGCGAGACTCTTGATGTGTTTTAAACTTTAATGAGAGACTGATTAAGAGAAAAGGAGAAACGGTGTATCAGAGTTGAACGCGAAGAAATTTATCGTCGTTTTCTCGATCCCCGCGTTCGCCTCGGTACGCTGTTGATCGTTGATATTGAAACACTTATGGTGCTCAGAGAAATTGCTTGAGACACGATGAATCATCGATTGGGAGTGTTCTCGTGATTTTCTGATGCGTTCTATCGTAACTAATTCGTTTTGTTTAACGAGCAAACAGTTTTATTTTCTCCGAACTTTAAAATTCGATAGAATTACAATTTTAGAAGGAAGGTTTCGATAGAATACAAATTTTAAGAAAGGAGCTTTCAATAGAATAAAAACTTTATGATGAAAGTTCCGAGAGAATGGAATCTTTAGAATGGAGATTTCGAGAGGACGAAAATTTTAGAAAGAATATTCCGTCAGGATTAATATTTTGGAAAGAATGTTCCAAGAAATCTAAATTTTCGAAAAGAATATTCCAACGAAATAATCGTTTGTTGAAAATTGCGATAGAACAAAATTCTACCTCTGGTTATCTTTGCTTTAGAAACGCGTCAAAGTATGTTTTCCTTTTTTTCTTTTTCTTTTTTAATATTTTGCGTTTGATGGCTATCGGAAACCTTTCGTGATACACAGAAATCTGCAGATGAAAATCTATCGCGGAATCTGTCGATAGAATTTTTTGTTACTTCGGTCTCCATCCTACTTTTTTAAAAAGGATTATTTCAGCGGCGGATTTGTTCTTAATTATTCCCGCTCCTATGGAAACTTATGTGTACCAGTTCGATGAATTTCAGCGGCATTATTTTCGAATTCGATTAATTATTCGAGGGTAATCGTCGCGAACACGAGTAGCGCGTCATTAATATCTGCGAATTACATTAATTAATACCGCAAACTGCGTTACGCTTTTGAAACTCGAGCGACGAATAAACACGAAGCGGGCAACGTTTAAAAGTTTAATTCCGCGAAAATCACGGGAACGCATCTCATAATTTCCCCCGTGATCAAAGAGGTTGCCGTAAACAAAACAAGGAGAAAAG
This sequence comes from Bombus soroeensis, assembly GCA_014737365.1. Classification (NCBI taxonomy): domain Eukaryota; kingdom Metazoa; phylum Arthropoda; class Insecta; order Hymenoptera; family Apidae; genus Bombus; species Bombus soroeensis. The sequence goes on along the minus strand of JACXIL010000179.1, from coordinate 2,280,121 downwards.
GAAAGAAGAAAAACGGAAGAAAAAAGAAAAGAAAAAGAAACATTTTTAATCTGTCGACGTAGAACATATGATAACATAAAGTGACGCAGTTTTCGGCCTTTTCCTAAGGATCCTTCCTGAAGGTAGTTCTTCTAAATGCCCTAGAAAAATACATTTTCCATGGACCTGGACAAGAAATTATGTTTCCTACGAAACAAGTAACGATACTTTTTATTTAAAAGCAAAGTCAAGAAATTATTATTGGGGACGTTTTTAGCTCTTTGTCTTCTCACACATTCGCTGCTATTGGCGCACACGTTGCACCTATGCGATTATCTACTATTGTACTTTTATTTTTTATGCGCTTCAACAAAATTTATTAAAACGATTAAACGAAGCAGTGGGTTGCACCGTATATTAGAATACCTGTTATTGCTTAAAATAAAAGCACATTCTAGCAAAAAGAAAAAACATTAAATTCCAAGCGCGCAATAGCCGTATTTTAGTAGCAGCGAGTGGATTAAGGAAAAAAGTCACACTCGTGTCAGAAATAATAGTTTCCATTGGATAAAGGAAGATTTTATCCGTAACAAATTTTCATTTTGAATTTCAATTTTTCGGAACGAGCATTATTACAAACGCAAATTGTATATAATTTGCGTATAATTAATAATCCTCGTTGTATCATCTGACAGGATGTTACGATAACGAACAGCTAACTCTCACTCTAGACCCTTTCGAGACGAATTTTTCTCTTAATAACGCGTGCAACGATTAAATATACTGAAATTCAAATGAATGTAAAACTTATCTTACGACGGATTACTCTCGAAAGAGTCGATTAGCTGCAAAATATGCGCAAGACGAAGGGTTAAAAGAGTTGAATTATTTTAACTTACATTTGGTGTTGGACAATCACCAAAATCTGAGGGAAATGATACAAGCGGGGTGAATGAATAATTCCTTTGATTGCTCAATCGGAAGCAACCCTCGTCACTTTCGTTTCAGAGTATCTACTTTCGTTCGATATTCAAGGACTCGTTTCACAAGAAAATATTTCTGTAACCATTTATGGTTCTTCGGCTAGCGGAGTATAATAGAAAAAGCATAGGGCACAGCGTGAAACCGTACGAAAGGGAATATCCTGCCCCCAGAGACGGAGAAAAATGTGAAAACTGTAGAGCGAGAATTTTGTAAAAATCGTAGCTGTCTTCTATTCCCGTGGTGCTTCTTTTCGACTCAGTTTTCTCCGTTTCTTGTGGGCAACATTTTCGAGTATGGCTTCCGTACGGCTAAGAGGACTCGAGACGAAACAAGGAAATACTTTTCCTTTGCGATTGATGTCCGGACGAGGCGAACCGAAGTCGAAGGCGTCGCTCGACATCTTCTCTTCTGCAACGCGGAAGAATTGCGCTCGCGTACGAACGCAGTGGAAAACGGAACGTTAAATGGTTAATGGAGCAACACGACAGACGGGGTGAAAAAAAAAAGAGAAAAAAATAGTCTAAAGGAATAAACAAGTGAGTAATGTCAGTTCACACGGGGGAACCTACTATGCAATGAATCCAATAGCAATAACTGTATAAACAGACAGAGAGCAAGTGAGTATGAGAGAGAGAAAGAGAAAACGAATGAGAGTGTGTGAGGGGAGAAGACGATAAGATGGAAGCGAAAGGGGTGAAAAGAGCGGAGTAGCAAGAAAAGAAGTGAACGTCGCGGAGACGTTGAAATGTCATCGTGCTGCGTATATATTATATATGTACATATACATATATACATACATATATCGTTTTGAGAAGAAACAAAAAAAAGATCTGAAAAGAGAATAAGGATAATCGATAAACTCGAAACCATTTCTTCGGCTCCGCCAAAATCACGCTACACTATACATATATAAATAAATAAATAAATGAATACATATATATATATACATATATATATGAAAAAATATATATATTGTATGTCGAGAGATATTTATACTAGTATTTTAATAGTTTAGTATATAATGCAATATATATATATATATATAAATATATATATATATTATGAAAAAAGAGAGGAAGAGAGCGATTGTACTATATAAACGATAGATAAAGGAGATACTGAGGCGCTGTACATACATACACACATAGAAATATTATTCTATGATATACATATATATATATATATATATATAGATATATATATATTATATACATATATTGGATATGACTAGTGATACATTACATAGAACTATTGTATACACCGGCATATTGATATAGACGAAACAATATGCGAATAGGGGAACTAATTTAAACTGAAATTACCTATAGGTATGAATATCTAGGTTAAGAAGTTGAAGTTTATTATATTATATATATATATATATGAAGCGTCATACATATATATATAATATATATACACGATAAAGATGCATAGGCATTAAAACTACGGGGACACCTAATCATAATTATTAACATTATGATAAACATTAGGGCGAAAGAGAAGGAAAGAAATGACAGAAAGAGAAAAAGAAGAGAAGGAAAAATTGTGAATCAAGAACCTAGCGCGACGAAGAAAGAAATGGAGGAAAAATGAAAGAAAAAGAAAACATGTTGACGAAATTTTTAGGTAGAAAACTATATATACTATATATATTATATATGATATATATATATAATATATATATTTAATTGTTTGTACATTGGGCACGAATGCTCTATTATTTTACTGTGATCCGTGTTTTGTACGATTTTCAAAGTCACACCGCACATACAGGATCGACGTTAGCCGCGTCTTCGTTTCGCCCGTGTTTCCGCCAATCGATCGCACTTCCGCTTCCGCGAAACGTACCGTGAAACGTTTCTCGCTGGATCATACACACAGCCACCTCGTAACCATTTCGCACGATATTTTTACATCACACCGAATATGATCAACTATTAAGCCGCCGCAGACTCGTTGTTGCAATTTTACGTACTATCGACGCGCTCAAGTTCCTCGATTCGCCGTTTTACTCCTCCGGCAAAGAAAGAAGTTCGAACGAGAACAGCGTTCGTTCCTTTCATCGAATCGATCGATGGCAACGGAAACGCGCGGAACGGAAGCAACACGGCGGCGCGCTCAAGAGATCTCGAGCGCTGTCGCGATAAAGAAAAGAAACTAATCTGCCATTCCCGGAGAAAAAAAAAAAAAAGAAAGAAGCTAACGTCGACCCTGGGAACACGCGTCTCGACCAAAAAAAAAAAAAAATATAAAAAAATAAAAAAAGATTGCATAACCCACTTTCACGGGAATTCAGAGCTTTTATACTACGCGAATTCCATTACATCGTGTTCATTCTTACACACCGCGGTTTTCCACGGAATTATCGTCGCGACGCCATGACGGTACGTGCACTCGTAGCTCGTATTCCTCCGCAACACGGAGGAATTCCACGGAGTTAAAGGAAAGAAAAATAATCGCAAATTGTACTTTTCCTTAACCGAAAGAAAAATAAAAGAAATACGGGAGAATCCTCGCGGTCGTACCAATCATTTGCGGTGCTTTGGATCGGAAAAACCGATCTTCTCGCGACGATAATTCTCGCGGAAACGAGCAGCGAAGTCGAAGGTGCTGCTTCTCCGGTGCGTGGTAGAAGGGAAGGAAAAGAGAAAAATAAAATGATCGAGTAAAATGACGAAAAAAAGGAATTTTTGAAGAGATGAAAGGAGCAAATCATCCCGCGAAGTGACATTGAGAGACGACGTTCGGACACTCGATTAGCAATATCGCCATTACGTATTTGCGCTTTCACGCTTTGGCTCAACAATTCAAAATGAAATATGACAAAAATAGAAAAGAGGCGAGATAACGTATTAGGGGGGGAAAAAGCGGTCGGATGCGTTTGTTCGGAATTTTACCCTCGCCGCGAGTATATTTACAAGAATCCGTGCGAATTAAGGGTGATCGATTCTCGTCCGTGGACCAGTTTCAGAAAATCGGCTAGATATATCTACTTGATTTAATTTTCATGCTACAGGAAGATAAAGGATAATTGATCTAATGAGATATTCTCAGAAGAAATGCACGAATTTAGGTTGCACGTTACGTGCAAATCTTGGAGAAAAGCTAGGAATTGAAAATGAGAAGTTTAATTAGTTTGGTTCGGATTATTAGATATATTATATTATTAGATATTTTGAGGACAATTCACATATCGAGAGATGATACAAATTTTTTATTGACGGAAAGAAGGAATTGAATTTGAAGTATGGGTAGATTTTATAGGAATATTTAACGCAAAAGATATGATTTTTCTTCTTGAATATTCTTTTGGAAATTCTCGACAAAACAAGGAAATTTAGAAGCGTTTGTACGTCGAAAGGTATAACAACTTCGTAAATGTCTTTTCTAAAATCATTTTATTGATAGGAAAGAGGAATTAAATCTAAAAGAAAAAGTATATGAAAATGTTTGATCTATCATTGCGACGAATGCAATTTTTCTTTTTAAACGTTCGTTTAGAAAAATTTAAAAGGACGTAGAAAAAAGATGCTTAATTGTCACTTGGTTCTAGGAATATTAAAACAATTAAAAGGGTTTCTGAAATAAATTTGTAAACCTTTGATACGAGCAAAAAGATGTGATCGTATAAAATATCCAAGAATTTTGGTGGAAAAAAGAAAACGTGATGGATTGTAGCCTGGAAAAATATCGACGAATGAAATTTAGATACGAGGAGAAATTCCTAATGTAACTGTACGTAGAAATATAGTAATTTCCACGTGTTACATTTAGAAAAGCGTTGCATATTCGTAGGAAGAGTAAGCTTCTACTAACGAAAGCAATAATCGTATTTTATGTTGTGATAAATAAATCGTAGGTGCGTGAACATTCGTGGATCTACGCCATCTCCATTTAGGTAGTTAAAAAGTTAGTTAACAAAATTACAGGGACGAAACATATCTTAATAATTCATAGGTTTTATCGTTCAAGAGTAAACTGTTAAAGTGCGCGCAAATCTCTTCGATAATATTTTAAATATTTATACAGAGTTTCGTAAAATAATGAATTTTTTCTCATAGGACAGTAACATATCAAATTTTGCAATTTGTTGCTTTTTAGAGAAGCACATGTTACAAATTAATTACGTGTTCGTTGTATCGTAAACTATTCCTTAACCCTTTCCTTCTCAGATCAAGCATCGAATAGACAAACGTACCTCTGTCGTGTTTTTCGCTATTGTTTGACAAATACAAACGATTTTAATATTTAGAAATACGTAGAAATTGTTCGTAAATCGCTTATAATTACTTGTAATTTATTTGTAATTCAATCGTCAGCTTCTGAAACGAGAGGGTTAACAATGGCAGAATTTTCAGGCAAAATTTGATTGTTGTTGATCACAGTTTTGTTACTTTTGAGAACAATGGAAGTTTAAATTTTGCTTCTTTTTCTTTCGAGTAATTTTTCTTAATTCTTGTATAACATTAGATCGTTCCAAAAGTTTCCTTCGTTTTATCAGAAAATAACAGATGCGCAACATTTTTTGTTTTATATTATTTTCTCGAATTATGTATGATTCATTTTTGTCCAATAGAACAAAATTGAATAAAACAAAAACATAAGACAAGAAACGTTGTGCATCTATTATTTCCCTATAAAACGAAAGAAAGTTTTAGGGCAACCTAATATAATATCCGAAGGAAAAGGAAAGTGATTTTCGTTTCAATTAAGAAGGAAACGACATAAATAGAATTACAGGGAATTAAGAAAGCTAAATAGCGTGAATATCGCTGAATGTTATCTGTTCGTGAAACAGTTCGATTCAACTAGTGAAATTATCTGAGGTAATTTTGCAGTTGTACAGAGAAATAGAATAGTTTCACGAAAACCCGAGATTCCGTCGGCTAAATAGCCGAAGAACTTCGCAAAGTAATTTCGAAGTAGGTAGTACTGTAAAAGTATACCAGCGAGTTGAAAACAGCTTAGAATAGTTTTCGGAAAATCTACCAAGAATGAAATCACACGTAGTAAGAATCATTGATTTGTGCATTCTATATTATTTCGTTGAATTAATCGTCAATAATGGTTTAATTTAATAACGTCATTAAGAAGTTAGTATTCGTTCCATGCTATTAATAAAACGAAGAACATGTGTGATTTGATTAGAAAATAAAAACTAAAGAGGGGAAACATGATAGATCACATTATTTATTTTAAAATTCAATATTCTACCAATTAACCAAACATTGCCAAAGCTGTGCTTTTATTTGGTTTTGGGATTAAATATCTGTTTTTAACAAACTCTCGAACTTTTGTTTCAAAAATATTGATTGTAGTAAAATTAGAAAACTTCATAGAAAACTTCCTTGGGTTATTTTTAATAGATTTACATACATATTTGTTGAAGTTCTATACCTTGTGTATTCTCCTTATGAGTCACAGTGATAGCAAAGTTAGAAAACCAACAAAAGTAAGCCTATCGTGTCTTTCCCGTATAATCTACAAATATAATTTTACAATAAAAATAATTATATTATCCACATTAGGTTCACGCAATAAGGATAATGTAATACGGATATTTTAGATGCAATTTTTATTTGATAAAATTCTAATAATAACACATATGTGAAAAATTACACGGGTACTCGTTTTACAAAAATATGTTACAAGAAATATAAACTATGAGAATAGAATATAATATACTTACTATCTATCTACGTGTGAAGCGTAAGGAGAAACGGATTGTCTGTTGTCAGACTCATTCGATAACCAATATATCAGGAAATGTATGTTACTGTATCTTCACACTGGTGCATTGTTAGAAAAATATCTCGAAGAAAACTTGTTCCTGATATAATAATTGCAAGAATATCCTATCTAAGAGAACTTTAATTAACGTACAATTAATCAAAGGGATTCGTACACGTTTGAACGAAATTTTCATATCGATCGTTTTCTTTCGCGAATTTGGAAATAACCAGGATTAGTTAACGCGTGTTTTCTGTTTCTACCATAGACTTCTTTAAAATATTTCAAATTTGAACCATTAAATCCATCAATTACTATCCACTATCTACTAATTACGGTTCGATTTCTTACAAAACAAATATTCTTTCTCCCGAAGTAGCAATTTCTAGAAATTTACTCGATAAGAATATTAATACTTCTCTGCGAATTCAAAAAAAGAAACAATTAACGAAGAAAGAGATAAGCCCGGCAAAATCACAAAATTTAGAACCTACTCCTATTTCGGATTAATTAAAAAAAATTTTTAAGATTATGCATATATGAAAAATCAACCAATTTAAGAAAACTTCAAGAATAAAACAAAGATAAAAAAAAAAAGAATGGAATACGTGTTAATTGCACGAAGGAGAAAGGAAAGTAGGAAACAACATCGATGATTCTTACTGCATGGCTTGGACATGGGAATCGAAAGCCGATATAGGTTCGAAGACACGCGTGGAGTTGCGGAACCGAGGTCAGGGGTGTATTCACCTGGCGCCGCCCCAAGTCACGCCTACCTGCGCAATTCCAAACGTAGGCAGGCACGCCTACGCGTGCACTGATACACCGCCACGCTCCCACCTACGCGACCTACATACAGTCTCGACCAAAATTCGCTGGACGTTGGTTCGCCTCTGGACGTTTTCTGAAACGAATCGGTCGTAACCGTTTCGACCACTAATTCGAGTGGGGATTTATCGAATCGGGCTTCGTGATTCGCATAACGACTCGTGTTACGCGAACTTTGGACTTTTTCCACTTTTTACCCAACCAGTTTGCTTGATAATGTCACGCGTTAACTCGTGTTCCATTGGTACGAGCGAAACCATTAAGGGTTAACGTTGCGTTAAAATAATATTTCATTTGTAATTTTGATTTTCTTTTTCTTTTTGTTTGTATAGTACGAATATGTGAAAGAATGTTAAAAGTAAGTACCAGAGTTGTAAAGATAATCGAACTCTAGTCAAATTTGTCGTTTCCCAAATGATCGCATTGCGTATCTTTTCGTGTGTCTCTCGTTTCGATTTCTTTGCTGCAAGTTTCATATCGTATTTTAATCGTCGTATCGATAGTTATAATGGTAATGTTCTTTCATCGCTTTGCTGAATAATTAGAAGATTCCAAATTATAAAATCTCGGTATAATCAATTACATTGTTTGGCAATCCAACGTCAAAAACACCAATACTAAAACGAAATAACTCAACCAACGCCCTCGTCCCCGTATCTATCTGCTGATACCAGCTTAAGATCAGAGCCACCAATAAACCACGAATTCCAACTCGCTCGTACATTTCGCCAAATCATTCTTCAACCCCCTCAATCCGTTTCTCGATAACAGAATCCTCGACCTCCTGTAACTACCAAAACAGGCTAAAAAAATTAATCCCGAATCAATATCGTGGGCTCTGCAGCCGCGTTTAACCCGAGCGTTGCATAACGAACGATTCGGCGAGCCAGCAAGTACCGCCAACCGACCCTCTTTCAATTTTGTCCTTGACTGTACCGACAGGTGAACGCTTAGCGCTCGTTGCCGCGACCCGAGGGACACGTACAACCCGTTCGAAGGTTGCTCGTGTACGTGAACGTATATATGACCGTGTATGTGTAAGAGCGTGGTAGGTGGAAGGTGGCAGGCCTACGCCTACCACCCCCGTGCGACCGATCACGCCGAGACTGCTCCTACTACCCCAGTTCGAGGCGACGCGCGTTTCGCGAGTTTGCAGAGCGGGTCACCCGGTGACACGTTCCTACGTCTATCCCATACAACGACCTGGTTTATGCATACGTGTGTACATGCTCGGACTTTTACCTAGAGAGAAGTTAGGCTGTAACCTTGGCGAAGTTAGTGGAGGGTTGCGCGACTACCGCGGGGCCACATGCGTTCTTCTGCTTCTGTCTCGAAGGAACTTTCAGACTGACTTTCTATTTGCTTGACACCGCCGACTGCCACGGCAGTCATCGAATAGATTCGCGTTTCACTAGATCCCATAGAACCAAAATAAGGTAAATCTCATGGGTTGGAAAATTCTTAACGATGCGAACGATTTCGGCGACATTGTCAGAGAACGAGCACGTAGATACAATTTGATATCTTGCAAGAATTAATTTGGAGATGAAAAAATGCATAGAACGTATGCATAATATGCGAGAGTAACGTAAGATATGGAAAATGCAGAAGCTTGCATCGCATTTGAGGAATAAAATAATTTTCTAACTAAATTCCATTCCTCTAAATTATTTGTATTTACAACAATACAAGTTTGCATAAATATCCGCAGTCGAGTTGCGACGTAGCATACTTCGTTCGTTTGTCACAGCTCACGGGGGGCAGTAAAATATGTAAAATTCGCGTGGTAGTCAACGTGTTGAAAGACGAGGTGACGTGATTGCTAACCTTTTTCGGAGAGGATATTCGCTTGGATCGGAAGAAAGAGGTTTTCTTTTAAATCATTCGATGTTTTACACTGGGAAGGATTTCAATGTTTCTTTCTCTCAGCCTAATCCTTTGGTCGTGCGATAAGATGATGAAGAATTTAGAACGAACGATCTAGATTTCACGTATTTATGGTGTCAGATGCAGAAAGCATATACTTTCGAATTTTTAAAAAAGGAGAATACAGATTTCTATGCGTTTATGCGATATTGGAAAGAACGCGTGTAATAAATTTGGTTGCTTCTAACATAAATATTACGTTTCAAGCAATAGTGTAAAAAGTTACTTGTGTTAGTTGGAGTAAGAGAGACGAGTAATTCTGCTTACAATTACGTAATTGATTGATTAACGGAGGAAAAATAAACATAAGCAATCTTTAGCAAAGAAACGTATTATGTTACAAAGGTCTGTCGTAATACGATAAAAGTAACTCTAGATTTCGTTCGAAGTAATTTACTTGAAATCATCGATATATATACACTGTGCTAGTAATATCGAACTATTAATTGTTTTAATATTTAGAAAAGTTCTTTTCACCATTAACGATCAAAAAACTTGATGAATGCAAAAATCTTTCTTCTAAAATTGCAAAGAACGATCGATCGAAAGAAACAATAAGTATTCGCATATTCGCGCGTCGTTGGATAAATAAGTCTTACGTAAATGAACTTATTACACAATCTGTTACATTATTTAACCCGTTGTGCTAACTTCGTCAAACTCGCGATCTTCTAAAGTACTCCGAAGTCGAACAACGACAACAAGGACAAAGAAATGTGTACATAATTGAGAGTATTTCGCAAGCTGGAGTAAACTTGTGAACAACGCGTTGAGATATCACTCTGGGGCAGGGATTTTCCGCTCGCGTCGTAAACGTTCTTTTTTCTCGGAACAGAGTCGCATATCGCGTCATCTCGTCGGAGCACGTGGTCGTTTCTCTCGTCACCCCGTTCCTCGACAGCGAATTTCGCTAATAGGGGCGTGTATCACGATCTCGATCCTACCCTCTGCCCTTTTCACCTTTTCTCATTCGTCTACGCCTATCCCGGCACCGGCGAGGCAACTTTTTCCACAGGGAAACAGGCGGACCGGTTGAAAAATGTCGCGCGACGGCTCATTGGACGCGAAAAGTTGCGGCATGGTAGCGTTTTCAAACGGGCGACCTTCTCTTCCGGTACTCGGCACGGAACGCTGCCACAAACGATTCGTGAAATTTTCTATTAAACCGTCGTTCTTCTCTTTTTTCCCCGCCACGAATCTTGGAATTGGTTTTTCCTCATTTGTGAGACTCGTTCGTTTAAAAGAAGAGATCACGGACATTTTTGTGGATTTAATTAATCTCGAATCGTTTGTTGGTTATATAATGGAATTCTGATCGGTTGGTCATCTTTGAATTGTTATATAATAATTTAGCAAGTACATAGAAATATTAGCGAACGGACGAGTTCGTTACGGAATGGAGCTGGGAAATATTTTACAAATTTAATTAGTTTAGATTGGTTTCTTTGTTATGTAATGGAATTTCAATCGATTGGACAGTTGCAGATCGTTTCATTCCGCGATAATTTATTGTACTAATACTAGCGAATTGGCAGGTTGCAAGCTTTAGATTATAGATGTTTTTTTTATGATTCTTCGTCAAATACTACAGACGAGAAACTTGTAATTTGTAAAATTTACTTGTAAAATTTTATTTGTTTTATTATCTAAGAAGTTACGAATTTTTTCATACTATTCGACGATTTTTATTAATACTCGTAATTCGTAACTTGTGACTCGTAAAATTTCGCTATCGATATCAATTCAATTGTGCAAGATGCTTCTCAGATATCTCGTAATTTATAAGATTTACTTACGAAATTTCTTTTGCTTTATTATCAAAATTCCTTCTGTTACACAAAAGAGTTTATTAATACTAATAACTTGCAACTTGCAGGATGTTATCGATGACATTGTCAAAATATACAAGGCAATAATAAATTAAAGATTGAGAACGATACTTACTATCTTTTTACGTAAACAACGTAAATAGATTATCAATTAAAATTATTTATCAAGAATGCAATTAAAATTAACAACGAGCTTCGTTGATACACCCATCGATTTTAAATATATCATTATTTGAATTAATCGTGATAATGAAGTACATTTTAAATAACAGAGCCTCGATAAGTATGTAACACCTACGAATGCAATTTTTATTATTACAGGCTGGCGTTTAAATTATTATTTCTCTCTCGTGATAATAATTGTAATAATAAAACAATGAATAATATCGTTACAGTTTCTTTCATCTATAATTTTCTAACAAAGTTATATCGTGGGAAAGATGAATAGATGTCGGAATACTTTGGATTTCTGTTCTAAATTATACCATTTTTACTTGTCATGACTATGCTTTTTATCTAAATATCACGAATCTTCTTAAAGAACACGCGTATTAATTATAAATATTTTGTACAGTAAATATAAAACATATATGCGTATATAGAAATCTACAGGACTGATACTCTTATCCTTTATTTTATCTTCTAATTATGGTTAAAACAGCATCTTAATAATAGAATTTGAAAATACGTATGTATAAATAACAAATATTCGAAGGAAAGTTTGCTTAGTAAAAACGATATGAAGTACAAGTTGAACAATAATTACAAACGTTATGCTGGAAGATTATTAGCACAGAATACGTGTTAAGGGTTATTTTATTGCACGTTTATAACGCTTCGTACTTATGAGATGTTTGAATCATTTTCGAATTTCTATCGTTGCAAATGAATTACACGGCAGTTAATTAAGCGTTAGAATCCAATATTAATATTATCAACCGCGGCATATATAATGAGAGATTATTTCATTAAATATTCATGGAAGTATCCATATAATATTTTATAAAGCGAAGAAAGTGAAACTCAGCCTTTTAATTTTTAACTCTATTAAAAGCTTAATTCGACTGATGAACATAAATTAAATTCATGATAAATGGAATGGTTTTTAATCAAACTTTAATCTATCGGGGTTTAACATCGTGGAATCAATTTAACATTCATTAATTACAAGAACAAATATTAAATGTTTAACGGGAGATACCAGGAAGCCGAGAAAGCAAAGCGTGCGATTCGTTCCTGTTGAAATAAACTCGTTTAGAGGGATACAACTCCCCCTATAAACGCATCGATTCTCGATAAACAAATTAACAGAAATTAAAACGAGAACGAATGGAAATTAAATCAGCGAAGACGTTTCTATTTAATTCGCGGGATACGCGTACGTTCTATACCTTAATTACTTTTTTTTCCATTTAATAATTTCTACGAACTGTTTAACGAACCGATACTTTATTCCGTGAGAAACAGTTTATTTCATTATCGATATTGGAATCTAAATTGCAGAATGATTGCGATACAAATAATACAGAAATAATATTAATTGATAATGAATGTTTCTCAATTTCCTAGAACACGTTCTATTTCACAAAAATTCTACAAAATTTTAATTCTACTCCTATTTTCACTTAATTCGTAGAACACATGTGTAGTCCCTAGTTTAATTAGTTTTCCCATTTATTAATTTCAAAAATCCGTTCAACTATTGAAATTTAGCGAAAGTAAAAAATAGAAAGGTTCTAATTCTTTCTTGCGATTTTTCCAATATTTCAATATTCGTAATACGAAGAGAAATTGCCACTGATATCTTACGTTCTTTTATTTGCAAAGAATTATACGCAAAACTTCAAATATTACTGAGAAAATTAGATAATTTTTTGAATATTCCGCAGTCACAGAAAATTAATAATTTCTTCATTTCTTGAATCGTATTGTCTTTTCAAAATATATCAAGCGAAAATTAAATTTATAATTCTTCTCTCAATTAATAACTAAAAGACCCGTGTATATGACACCAAATACTAAATGTTCAAGGGAAGTTGATAAACTCGTCCGTCACCTGACTTCGGCAAAAGCGAACGTTGCGAAAGCTAAGGATACCGAGAATGATCGACGACGCCGGACGTTCGTTGATCGCTTTTATGCACTCGTCGCATATTTTGGCCATTACACGTCCGTTTCTGCAATTGTCGAAGGGAGTTATGCAGACTCGCACTTTTACAGTACTTAGTAAGCACCTCATTCAAGGTCCACGAATGTTCGATGCAAATCACTTCGTGTCGAGTTCGCTTCAAAATTTTTACGAAATTCGTCGCGATGAAATATCGTAAATGAAACGCGTGAAGACGTACGATGACAATAGAAAATTCTAGTTATTCTCTAATGATAGATAAAATATTCTAAGGCAAGAGATTTGATTTATTAGGGAATTCGTTTGATACATTAGGGAAATTTGTTGCATTTGGAACTGATAATTAGCGTGCCTTTTTTAGGTTGGAAAATTGTAGAAATATAGAATATATTGATAAATCGTTGGTGTTTATTGATAGCGAATAAAGAATAATATGTTGGTAATGAATAGAGATTAAGTTTTTTCTTCTCTAGAACGAAGAACTGAATAGTTTAGGAAAGTCTGCTGTGATTTGATAATACGCGAGTATGTTATCAGGGACAGGGATAATAGTTGATTTAATTTCGTTATATTAAGAAATTTCACGGTTATTTCATAGTTATATATAATGAGGTGTTAAGTATAATGAACAATTTAACGAAACCAAGTGACAATTAGTTCGATTTCTTTCTTAGAAGATCAACAGAATTTACATTTGCAAAATTCATCATTTATCAAAAGATTATAAAATACGTTATTATCTAAAGTTTTACGATCTGTTGAAAAAATACACAGAAACCAAATTTCTTTCTCTAAACTAAAAACATAGGGATGCGCTTATATTCTAATTTAATAATGAAACAAACAATATAGGCAATTTAATACGAAACAATCGTATAATTGTTATTATCGTTCACCAGAGATTACTGCGAATTTGTTTGTTTCTTGTAATTATATACGAATGATCGAATCGATGGAAATCCATTTGTCACACGCTATTTCTCTAATTCTCGTATTATTCCGTAAGGATGAAGACAATCGCTTCTTCTGGTCCTGTCGACGAGCCTCGATCACCACATTCACTCCTCGGTTCGTTCTTTCTCGTTTGCTCCGGATACCCGCAGAACACACACACACACACACACACACACACACACATATAAGTACATACGCTGAAAGACACGTACACAGATACACGCAGGAACGTACGAGACAACACGAGCAATGCAGTGTTCAAATACCTTGAAAGCCACCCTGTAGATCGGAATCTCGCATAGTACTAAACAGATTGTATAACACTTAACTAAGCTTTCCGTAACGATAAATACATAAAATGAGCGAAAGGGAACGAGAGGAAGAGCGAGCGCGCGAGAATTAGTGAGAAAGAAAGAATGAGAAAGGGTGAGACAGAAGGGAGAAAATGTATATGAATGAACGAAAATAGTGGTAAATAAGGGAAGAATAGAACGAAAGAGAGAGAGAGAGAGAGAGAGAGAGAAAGAGAGAAAGTAAAATAACACACACGCAAAGAGTGGAAGATTGAGACGAGAGGAACCTACGAATTGTTATGTTTTCTACAGTAACGTTTGTACCGACTTACAACAATATTTGTACAATATACGATAATGGAAAAAATGAAGTTACGTACCTATACAATATAGGTTACCCAGATGCAATAACTTTTTTAAACGGTATTTAAATGAAGTAAAAAAAAAAAAGAAGAAGAAAGAGGAAAACCAAGCCGGGATATTTTTCATACTTGTAACGAAGTCAGGCGGGCGATCCGTGCGCCACAATGCCGGAGGCCCGCGTGATGCCACATCGTTTCGTTTTGTGTGCCAACCAAGAGATTTTAGATTTTTTGCTTTGCAGATGATGTGTGACACGCGCGCGCGACCCGCGTCCCCGAATCTCTCGGTCGCCAACTTACAGATCGATCGACGCCCATTGCCGTTTCGAAAAAATGAACAAAAATGAGAACAGAGAGTGAGAGAGAGAGAGAGAGAGAGAGAGAGCGAGCGAGCAACATAGAACATATAGAATGGAAAAATGGAAAAAAATAATAATACGAAGATACCCTACATTCCAGCACTTACACCTCGACACCCAGCACTGACGTCCAGATCGCTTGATTTAATCGAGTAAACGCTAGTGATTAGAGACGAGATAATGTGACATTGTTACGAGAGAAGTAATGCGCGTAGCTAGTTTGCCTCGGTCGCCTCCGTTTTTTAGGAACCACTCGAACGAACGAACCCGCGCCAGAAGTTTGGCTTCGCTCGAGACGCTGCGTCGTTCGCGAAACCAAAATGAAATTTTTAAACAGACGACGGAATTGGCTCGTTGAACGATTAAGTATGATTTTTAGAAACGTTGGAGGTTTGCGGGAATTTTGAAAGTGAGTACAGCGATGCTTTTTGGAATATGGAAGGGAAAAATCAAAGTAATAAGATACTCTTAATTATCGATACAGTTGTTTGGTCGTTGGTTGAGGCTGTTTGAATCGATCAATCTCGTACTCTGTTACGAGACGATAGTTTTCAGATGTTTCCTTGTCTAATCGAATGTATGGAGATTAAGCGTGCATAATACTATTCGTAGTTAGCCGAGGAGATACGATGCATTTATCATCATCAAACAGTTAGTGACCTACAATACTCGTATGCTGCTTTCTATACGTTATTGAATTCTGATCTCCAGCTGTGGAGAAGCACAATATCGATGTACATTAAGCTACATTACGTTCACTGAATCTGAATTTTTGTCTTAGAATGATAAAACCCTAATTATGAACTATTATAATTATGTATATATGGCAGATGTTTTCACGAATCTGTTATAGTTCAATAATTATAATAGCTGAATACGTAGAAACGTGTTGATCTCTGCTACATAAAATGCTTAATTAAAAAAAGTAATTGTGAAGATTGAAATTCACGATCAACAAAACAATTACGAATAGTATTCTGTACATAGGTAAAAGAAGCGTCTAATTTTAATATTTCGATCATTTCTTCACTTGCGTTACTTTCAAAGAAATCACAGATTAATTCTCCTTCGATATTTCGCTTCGCAAAAACCTTAACTCGATTCGATCGAACAAAGCCGACTGCAAATATCTGTAATTTTTCGCATCGCTGCAACATCTTCTCCTGCAAATTCACCTCCAGCCTACAAAATTGCCTAACAAAACGCATAACGATCTAAGATCATGCAAGGGGCTATTATTGGAGCACGTACATCTTTGGAAAGAAACATCGAAAGAGGTCACGAAGACGGAAACAAGATGTTTAAAGGATTTATCTGGACGTACGTGTTCCGATTCGTTCGCAAGCCGGTTGACAAGTTCTTTTTCCGCGTGAACGTTTCTCGAGACGTGAAAAGCACACGAGCTGTGTCACGTACGGTGTACGTCAATGTTCGAACGAGTAATCTTCGCCCCATCCTGCACGATTAAAATTTTATCCGCGTGCCTCTGTGACGTAAAAGTCGAATTCCCGAACAACGGAATCTCCATTATGAAATAATACGTAGTCGTCGCGATATGAACAACACAATTTTCACGTGAATCGGGTGAAATTGCTTCTTAATGCTTAACTTCGGTGGTATCGTATAACGTTCGATATATGTACGGAAGTTTCTTCGATAAGTAACACGTTGACTGCAGCACCGGGCAAAGTTTATGCGTTCACCCATAGCGAGTGAAGTGCTTTCGCTTGTTCAGTGAGATTCATTGTAATACGCATATATAATACGTAACCTTTTAAAAAATGCAATTGTTCGAGCGCTTTATGCCGCATTTAGTGCTTTACGTTGTTACAGGCACGTTAAGCGTATCGAAAATTTTACAGATACGATTGTTCGTTTCATTCGATTTACGACAGTCGACGTGTTAATTTTAATGTTATTGTTTGATACCGTTAAATTGCGTTTATGCAGAACGAGGAGCTGATGTTGCATTGAAATTTTCATTAAATTTCTTCTTGCGTGATCAGTAACGTTCATTGCGTCTATTACATCTATCTTATTGTGTTTTTTTCTTTTTTCTCTTTTTTTTTGAGAATTTAATTAAGTAATGCGTTTTAGAGTAAAATAAGTAACGATAAATAATAGTCTTCGCTAGAAAAGATTAGTCGCGAAAAAAAGAAAACCAATTGCAAAATGACTTATTTAAAGACTTGATCGTAATTCTGTTCTTTATTATCCATCAGTTTCGAATTTTTCATTCGAAATATAGATAGCACGTTAAAAAAGAAAAGTAGAAAAATCGTAAGACTGGCAGTTAGAAAGCAATATTCATGCTGTAATTGCAATCCACTATTGCAACCAACTATCGCAAGCGATTTTACAATCAATTTCGTATTTTTCGATACAGTATCCGTCATACTCGTTCCATAAATTGAGTACCAGTCAGTACGCAGACAAAGTATCGCGTGATGTGCCTAGAAACACTCTAGCGCGACCTTGCTGATCTTAGATATTATGCGCCGCGATAGGACACGTACATGAATTATCGGGGCACGATCATCGCTACGTTCGTAGACAAGAAACAGGTAGCGCGAACGAATCGACGCGTCTCGTTTTCGCATTTCGCTCCTCTGCTGGCGGTCGTTTCGAGGCAACGGTTCGATCGACGCAACGATCAAACGAACGCAACACGACCGCCATGTACATCGTTCGTTGTCTCGATCGACCGTAATATCTCGTACAAAATCTTCGGGATATCTCGACGATGAGAAGCAGCCAGAGGATAGAGATAGATAAAGGGAACACGAAAGAAGAAGAAATGGAAAAGAAAAATAGAAATGGTGCTCCGAAAGCTTATGCGTCTTTCTGGCGTTCGTTGTACTCGCGATTCCCGCCGTTCTATCGTCTCCGGATGTTAAAAGGTAAAAGGAAAAGAAGGAAGTATAGCGAAGGTGAGAAACGTAATCTCTACGCGTTGTTCAGAAGTTTTTAGATGGCTCCTCGAGCGAGCGAGGAGGATCGATATAAATGAGTAGAAACGAGAAAGAGAACGAAAAGAAACATACAACACACATGTGTACACACGGAAAATCGCTAAAGAAAGAAAGCTCTCGTGCACACAGGGATCATACGCCGCTCACGAGAACACACAATGTCCATCGGTTGCTCGAAGACGCGTTCGAGCTGCGATTCCGATGATAAGACAGAAAACGACGAGTTTTTTGGAATATAAGACGCGCGAATGAAACGTTTATAATTTTGAGCTGTTAATAGCGAAAATTTTCGTGCGAATAGAAAACAGATGGAGAACGTTTCGTTTTTGCGTGAATCGACGGTTAAAGCATTTAGTACGCGTCGGATGGAACTTGGTTAATTTTAACCGAGATTCGCTTCCGATGGAACTTGTCGGTCGCAGCTTGTGCGTGTTTCAACACGAAGGAAATATGCGTGTAATGGTTTAAGATGTTTATGACAGCGTGGCGAAAAAAAGAAAAAAGGAAAAAATGAGAAAAGAGAAAAAGTGATGTTCGAGGCGACAGGTTGTACACGTGTATAACACGATTATAATTACCAGGATCTCTCGACGTTTGAGGAAATGAAATTGGAGAGAAAGACTTGTCCGTAACTAACTTCACCACGTTGACACGCGTTCTTGATCATTATGGGTACTACGCCTTGTTTCGTGTAAAATGACGTTTTGTTTCGGTTCTTAGGCGAACGAATGCATATCATAGTTGTAAATTAACGATTTGTGAAATAAAAGCTGCAAACTGTTTGTGTTAACAATAGGTCATTGAACCTTGATGTCTTTTTTTGGGGGGTAATTCACACCTGCCCGTTTCTTTGGTCGTAGAATAGCTTCTTATCGCTTGCTCCTTTTTGATGTTTCTCTCCTTGCGATGGTTTGCTTTCGATTTTCGTTTTCTAACATTCGTTGTTGTTTAACTCCTTGCCTCGCAGAATATTTTCTATGAAGTTTATAATGCAGTTTAAGAATCAAAATTATCAAATGAATAAACAGTAAGGTAATCGTTTGGCGAGGAGTTAACGAGAAATACACACTGATTATCCTTAATTTCCTATTATTTCTATATTTGATTTCAACGTATTTAACAAACATTAAGATGTACATATTATACTATTACTTGGGTGTCTGTGTCAGAGGCGATGAAACGAAGAAATAACTCACGTACTAAATATACGGAAATGACATTGGTAAGTTTGCCCTATTTTGAAGATAATCTTTTATTTATTCTTATAATACATATTAATACTGCATGCTTTTCTACATTTCTATCTAAATTTTAGCTTGCATCTCAATTTTTATACATATATACGTATTCATTACAGTTACATGCATATCATTGATTGTTATTCAGAATATATAATTCAAATAAAAGATAGAACAAGCACGATCGATATGGTTTTATATGAATCATATACTTGAATCGGAATCGAAACCCTGACCTGGTAATGTAGATTCATAGATGACCACGATAATTTAAATTAGATTCGAATTAGGTTATTCAATTTTTATTTCTATCCTATATCTTACATCATAAAGGCTATCGGTGTTGTTTATCGCGTAAAATATAGAATATATATAAAGTAGCATAAAATTAAATAAAATCGAATAGCTTAAATCTAAGATCTTATAGGTCATTCATACAACGGAACGATATCAAGTGAAAATCGACTCATCGTTTCTACAAACTGTCATCTTAACGAACTTCTGCTATCCACAACAGTCCATAAAAACGCTTCATCGTTCAACCCCAAAATCCACCTTCGTCTTTCGATCCATCAATCCTAAGAAAAACATCTCACATCCCGTTGCTAGATTTATTAAGTAGTTTATACCGTAATGGAAGTGGAAGTGTATGTGAGCGTCGAAGGACGTTCAGATCTCGGTTGAGCCCAAAGCGATTAAAAATCGTTAGAAGTAATTAGAATCATCGGAAGACGAGAAGCAACCAAGCGAGTAGGTTATCGAGTCCTTCAGAGAATAACGTACGTGTAGAGCTGAATAATCTGTAAATAAATTTTAAACTGTTTGTTTTTCCGAATCCTCTCTGTACCTTGACACATCCACATCGCTACAGACACGAATCAACCTTAGCCGAATTCCATCTAACAGACCACGATCATTTCAGGTGTCGCTGGCCCTCGGTTTGGAAGCAGGAGGTTGGGGTGCCCTGGTGGAACGCACGAGTGGCGGCGGCGGAAGCGGTTCCCTGCTAGGTCACGGCGGTTTCGCCGGTCTGGCGGGGTTGGCGCGTCGCTGCGGCGTTTGTCTGGCTACGTTTCCTTCCGCCTGGTTGCTGGAACGGCACGCGTTGCTTCAGCACGCCGGCCAGGCTAGCGACGACAAACCATTCACCTGCGAGCAATGCGGCCAACGCTACCGTTACCGATCCGCTTACGTGAAACACCGGGAGCAAAACCATCGGGCCCGCCTACCGGCCGATAAGCTTTTCACCTGCGACGTCTGCGGCATGCAGTTCAGGTACCTAAAGTCCTTCAAGAAACACCGACTGAACCACGCGTTGGAACGATTGCAACGAGCTCCGGAGCCTCAGAGCAGCGCGATGACGGTGTCCGCGGCTGCAGAGAGGAGCGACCAGGTGTCCAGCACCGGAGAACCATCGCAGGTGGAGACAGGCAGCGACACCACTACCAATCCAGGTGAGGAAGAGACGCGGGGAACCTTCAATGAAAATGCTCGCGAAGAGAGCATCTCCGAGACAGCCAGCGTGCAGGAGAATCCTGGCGAGGCTGTCGAGGTTCAGATGACAGAGGCTCCTACAGGAAACAGCAGATCAGCCGGTGGTACCAGCGAGGTTGGCGACACGGATGACAACGCTGTGGACGACGATCGTTCCGAACACACGGATCCTGTGATCAGCCTGGCTCGCAGCAGTCACGAGGTTGACAGGCGCGAACGTCGCTTCGCCTGTCCCTTTTGCGGTAAGTGCGTCCGTTCGAAGGAGAACCTGAAACTCCACGTACGTAAGCACACCGGCGAACGACCGTTCGTCTGTCTCTTCTGCGGACGCGCGTTCGGCGGAAAAAGCGACCTTACTAGGCATCTTCGTATCCATACCGGAGAGAGGCCGTATCACTGCGAAATGTGCGGCAAATGTTTTGCCAGGGCGGATTATTTGTCCAAGCATCTCACCACCCATATACACCAACGCTAAACTGCGTGGATTGTACGGACGTTCTTGTCACTTGCTGCGGCGTCTTCTAATTCGGGTGTTTAGGGATTCTGTGATAGCGAAAAGGGTTGTTCTAAGTGGATGAATTTCGATCGTGAGCGAATCGACTCCTCGAAGTACGCAATCGCCACAAAGATTTTTCAACGTTGCAAGTTTTTCTTTAGGTAGTAGCTAATCGTGGCGATTCTTGCTTTACGCGCACCGCTTCAGGGACCGACAGCGAATCACTTGTATACAACGATCGTAGAAGAACGAATTATTTTACCGCGATGCTTGCGTATTGTGTATTGTTAAACGCGTTTGTTACACCCCGTGGAACACCCTTTCCGTGTCAGAGATACTCGAAGAAACGAGACAACGACGTAATGAAAAATAACGAAACTTCGTTCATATAAAATTCGCCCGATCATCGAGTGCAAGATCGTAACAAGGGGCGAGCAGACAGGTGAGAGAACGTCAACGTACGTAAAGGTAGTTTTCGAAGGTTCGTCCACGCGAGATGTCCGCTCTTCTCAGAGTCGAACGATAGAAATTCTGGCGTGAAACTTCGGAGGATGCGGAAGATCGGCATATTTTTAAGATAACGTTAAACTACGCTTCGTAAATTTCGCGTCTTCGGATCCGTTTTTCGAGGCTCGTTGAACTTGCGATTTTTTTTCACGAGTTCTTTCCTCTCTCTGGTGCGTAATCGAAGAAAAGGAAGATTCGAGAAACGTCTAGAGCGCGATAAGAAGAGGAGAACCATGCATCCATCCAGCTATTTGCCCATCGAGACGAGTCAATTACAGAAAAAGGGTGGAAATGAAGAAATCGTCGACGACGATGGCTGTACATGCGTGATTGCAATCTCATCACGAACGTGTAAGAGAATAGAAGAACGAAGTGAACGAAGAAAAACGAAAGTGGAAGAAGGTCGAAGATTTCTACTTAAACGTTAGTGAGACTAATTTGTGATAAAGGATTCGAAACCAAAGAACGCGACGGACGTCGACGATGACGGCTCGTTTTTGTTGTCTTCTTCGTCTTCGTGCACCACCGACGAGCGATTTACTCGTTTACGTAATAGCTGTCAGCGTAATCGATGCGATTTTTATACAGTGCACGCGATAACGATCATTCTTCCGTATGCCACGCAGTCGAGGACACGTCGCGACTCCTGGTTGGACGGGAAGTATCTCCTGAATGGAAATCTAGTGGAAAAATATGTAACGTCTAGTATAACGTTTATGATTGATATATTGGCCCCGATTCCGTGACAATTTAATATGAAAAATGCGACCCTTTTGATCAAAATTTTTTTATGAAACTTTCGAAAAAAGCGAACACGATGTGAGATTTTCCTTATATTTACGAGTTAACGTTTGAATCATTAGGTGCAATTGGATTTTTCAAGTTGATTTAACCCTTAACTAGTACTGTCAGATCCTGCAATGCTTTGTGTGTTATAAATATTGTCATGATTTCACTCTCAAATAATATGCGACATAAATATCTTGAAAATTTTTGATCAGTTCGAATTTTATAGTTGTGTACCCTGGAAGACGGATCGATTAATTGCTCTTTTTCTAAATTTCTCAATCTTATTACCCGAATGTACGATAAATATCCAATTTCTTAAAGAAACAAGACACGCATCTGTGAATATTATTTATCAAGAGAGTCAGATAAACATAAATTTAAAGAAATAATATTTGTAACATCATCGTATTTCTCACCTTCTAATTTATGGGGTTGATCGTTGTGGCTTCCGAGCGACTCAATTATAACTTACAAGCGAAGGTTTAAATTTTTTATTGAGCCTAGAACTTCGGTAGAGTGTTAACATGCTTCTATTTCGCTGTAACTAGTTAAGGGTAACTTGCTTTACTCGCATCCTTAGAGTTTCGTTCTTTTTATTCCATTAATCTAAAGAAACAGCAGAAATGCTGGTGAAATGATGACAGAAGAGTGGTATCTTTGGACCGGATTCATATTTATCTTTATTGGAGCAAAATTTTAGCTGATCTTCGATTGATCTTACTGTGTCTTTTGCATTATTTCCAACTCGATCGTGTTTCTCCATTGTTCGAAAATTCCCCAAATTCCAAGAAATCGTTATTAAAAAATTTCGAGGAGCGTATATGAGGATTAATTGAACTCCTCTCGATTTGATCCTTTTGTTTCAATCTGAGATCCTATCATTTGAATAAAAAATCATAAATCGTGGCGAGAAGATAATCAGATAAATGAAATAAATGTAAATTTTTTATTTAGAAATATGCAATGATGGATACAAAAGACACGGTTTATAGAATTTTAGGTGGTAGTTTAATAGGGATTAGACAAACTACTTAATTGTTTGACTGCAAGTATCGTGAAATATTGAATTTCAAGAATTAATTAACAAAAGCTGCGCTAGAAACATAATCCGCGTTATACGTGTAGCTCGAGATTATTCGTTACAAGTGGAGGATTCTCGCAGCAGCATCTCACGAGAAACAATCATGTTTGCTATTCTTCCTCTGAAATTAATTAGCCACTCTGGTCTACAGCCCAGACTGCGAATATCACGAGTAGTTTCCTCCTTCACAATTTCACTTGAAATAGCGTGTGCTTGCGTCTTTATGTTTTCTATCCTTAAAACAAATAATAAAGACACGTCACACTTGGAAGGAGGAACGAGAGTGGTTAAACAAATACCGTGATATTTAGCAGTCGATTAATTACGAGAAAAATAATTCAATTTACGCAATAATTATTTTCTTAATTTGTCCTCGAACTTGTTTCATTAACCAAACGAGGTATTCTATTGCGCGAGATTAGCATAACTTAAGTACCACTACGAGATACCAAATTACAAAAATAATCGTTTAAAACATAATCAAATAAAATCCTTCGCTCCTCAACCTGACAGTCAGACATTTCAAAGAATATGTTTCTGTATAATCAATTAGTCCAACTCAACGAAATACTAAATTTAACAAATAATCACGTAAAAGGTAATTACATTGAAACTGCCACCTTTCGATCTAACAACATCGAACATTCGATGCTCGAAGATATAAAACATTTTACAGAATACAAAAAGAAGAATATGTTAAAACAACAATTGTTTGAACGATAAATTACATTGAAACGATCAACGCGATGATTCGAAATATTCCAAAGAATACCATTCTCTATAATCAATCCATCTATTGAACTATTGTATGTACCTATAATACAGAGATGAAAAGATGGCAAAAGGAATAGGTGTGTGATGGACCGAACGTGTCACATATGCAAATAAGACCGCGTAACAACTCGTAACGACGAACGACAGGGAGCAATACTTACTTCCTTTGCACCTGTGCTATCCCGCTAGTCATTTTTCTAGCTATGTTGTAGCTCTGCGCTACGATATCTATGTAACTTGCACGATCAATCGATCGTAACTCTTGTCGCCGGTGGTCGAAAGACGTTGCATACAATTCAAAGAAACGATAGACTTCAGGTCCAAAGGACGCAGCGACGCGTTCAACGTTAGCATGGATGCGAAGGATAGGCGCGAATCATGCCAGGCCCTTCTCGGAAGCGTTGCCGGTGCCTTGGAAAGCCAGCCGTGTATCCTTTTTAAACCTAGCGATCTAGCAATAAAGCGTGTGTTTTCCGTTCTAGCCGTCACGCAAGTAGAAAAAAAAAACCGAACCAGGACACCATGTATTGTCACACGGTTTCCGCGGTTCTTCCAAAAACCTCTTCTTAGCCAATTGTGTCCATTTTGCTGTTTACGTGTATATATATATGTATGTCCCTGATACGTGTACGCATATATATACATACACATGCATATACATACATATACACATCGATGAAACGATAGATCGTCCAGAATCCACATATGCGCGAGCGCAGAAACGAGAGTGCCGGCTCATTCTCTTGGGACCTGGTCTCGCAAGCGAGTTCACGTCGTCGTTCCACTCGTTTCCGTAATTCCGAGGGTTCCGAGCATACAACGTGTATATACATATATATGTATGTGTGTGTATACATATATACATATATATATATATATATGTATATACATACATACATATACAAACAACGTTACTCGAATCCTCCAGGTTCGCCGAAAATACATTTACACTTGTTAGTCGTTCGCTCATCTCCCATCGGACGCTGGATCGCTGTCGATCGCGAGATCGACCAACAACTTCCGTCCGGTTCCCTGACCGGGGTTTTGCGATCGAATTTGAACCTCTCGTCGCGTCTTAACTATTCACAAGGCTACGATAACTATTCGCCTGGTGAACAGGCTACAGAGAGATAGAGAGAGAGAGAGAGAGAGAGAGAGAGAGAGAGAGGGAGAAGGAGAGAGAGAGAGAGAGAGAGAGAGAGATGGATCCGTGGATGGAAACGTCGACGATGGACGCGTCCACCGGTGGGAACGAAGATCGATCACTTGGACGGATGGTAAATTATTCGGCGCGTTATTCCGTCTTCTAAAATAGACATTAAATTAAGGATAAGTAATGAGATCTACAGCGATCGTTGTTGCAAACGTGCCGTCCCAGTGCCAATGTCTCGTTTACTTTTCGTGAAAGTTACCGCATAGCTTGCGTCGATCTTACGCCGTCTTGGTGATCGAGATCTGTTTTGGAGTAGCTGCGTGATATAGGAACGACGAGAGAAACTTTTGGTTCGATCGTGGGCGATTTCAGCTGTTTTTAACGACGCGGAATACTGCGACTGTTACTTGTCCCCGGGAGAACGTGGGATATGATATAGCTGTGAAGGATGCGTAAACAGAAGGTTCTTCTATATTTTATTCTTGTACACAACTTGCCTCGTTTTAGCGAACGCTGTGATTTCGTGATCGTTGCTCAAACCTGAAACCGAGAGCGGAAATGCTGGGAGACTGATAGCTCTTTGCGTTCCAGCCTAGCGAATTTAAAAGGGTTTGTCCTTTGTGATTTTTCGTTAGTCGCAGGTATTACATATTGATGCGACAATTATTTCTGAGTTACAACGTACGTATAGTTTACACCGTGTATTTTCCAATATTAACTAACTCTTAACGCTTAGACGCTTTTTTCTCTGTAAATAATTAAGAAAATGTTAATATCCTTGACTCTTTGCAAAGATTACCTTATGAAAATGCTTCTGACTTTACAGCATTTAAAAATGTAATTCTACACGCAGATAGATAAAGAAAGTATAAAGAATAACTTCGTCGTAAAGAATAACTTTGTAATTCAGAAGTAATTAAATCGTAGTAGTATCAATATTCATTTTCGATATCGAATTTCTTCGTCATTACGTGTTACCCGAATTAACGAATTATTTGAACCAAGAAACCAAGGAACGTTAATCGATATTTTCTCTGTCGATTATTCGAATTTCGCCAAGTCGAACGCAAAGAGCAAAATCCCCAGATCGACCGCGGTTTCGTACCAAGTTCAAGTCGATCTTTCACCCGCATGGATCCCACGTCGCGGCGCACTTTGCTTCTGTAATTTCCGGGGACACGCGATTACGTCGCGCGTCTTTGCAGCCGCGAAAATGGGAAAAGAATGCGGCATCGATTAACCAAAGAAAGTCTCGCGAGTCCGACCACGATGCACGAGGAACGACGTTAAGAAAGAAAAATGGAGGAGAAGTAAATCAGACTCGATTCTTGCGAGGCCAGTTTGCCCAAATTCCGTCAGAATTAACGTTTAGTCATTTAGCTAGTAATTTACGACGTACTTGCTGCTGTGTGTATCGCGCATTCGTGAAACGAAGTCGAATAACGAAGGTGCTATCTAAGAAAATAGAATGATCGTGGCCCGGCAGCCAGGAACAACGAATACCAAATGGCCGCTCGTGGGAAGAAGGTGCCAAAGAAAAAGACTATAATAACGAATACTTACCTATTACACGAAAGAGGCTCGTGTGTTAGACGAGGAACAGAGTCGACTTATAATAGAAATAACGAAGAAAAAAAGAAAGAAATTTCGAGCCTCGCATTTCCCTGCGAGCGGGCTGGTCCGGCGCCGCGATGACTCGGTTTAGTCGATAAATTACGTATATTACATTATATATATATATATATAGTCAAGTCGATTAAAGGTGTAAGTTTTACAACGCGAAGCGAATAATCATCGTCCCACGATGGACGAATGAACGAAGGAAGGCGAACATATTAGATTGACTTGAAAAAGTGAACCGAAAGGGAGAAACTATTAAAGAAGAGAAAATAAACGAAAGAAGCGGATATAAGCGAATAGAGAACATGTCCAACGAATGTCAACGAGTTTCAAACAAGCAAACAAATAAACAGAATTAAAGGAAACGAAGAAAAATAAGAACATTTGCGCGCGTAGGGAGAAAAGAGAAAAATAGAGGAAATTAAAACGAAGCCAAAAGAAAAAGTAGTGGAGGAAAATGATAAACTAAGAGAAACAAAAGAAAATAAAACGAACGAAGGAGAAGGAGAATGAAGAGGCGCGAATATAGAAGATACAAACACGGCGAGACTTTTAATTTACGCTGGTTTGTCCATCTCGTGCGGTCTCTCGAAAAGAACAAAAAAGAAAAACGCGCCGGTCGACAGGACCGCGTATCGTGTCCGTCTCTCGCGCGTGATTAACGATCCAAGGATTAAGGAAAATAGTTCCATGACGCCTGATGCCTCTGTTAGCTTTTATACAGGCAGCCACGTCCGCCCGCTGCCGCTCCATTTCCACTGCACGCCAGATTTACTGCGTTATGGACGGCCGAGGGAAGCTGCAAATCGTTCTGTCACTGAAAGACCGACTGTGCTTGACGTTTCCTGCTCCGCCGTGGTACGACCGACCGTGCTTCGAGGATCGTTCTCTGTACGGGAGAAACTACCCCTTGCAATTCGCGATCGCGATCCTTACGTCATCCGATTACCTTCCTTTTTTAACATATTTTTAATAGATTCGGAGGGTTTATGAATTTGCGAGTTTGCGAGTTTACCGAATATTTGATAGATTAGGTGATCGTGTAATAGAGTTCGTGATGACCTATTTAACTCTGGTCTGATCTTAACTGAAATCATTGGTCGTAGGTTATTACCGTAACAGAGTTTGAGGATAATTTTAGGATATTTAATTTTAACACTGTGTCGGCTACCGGTGTATATCGATAAGATTTCAGTGAGATCGAAATTCGTGTATTCTTCAAATATTTCGAGAATTCGTGATCATTTTAACGCCAGTTCCTTCGTTTACTTCTTAAGCTACACCGTTTGTGATGAAAACGATATTGTTTAATCTGTGATACCGGTATCTTGAATAAGAAAGTATTTTCTTGAATTTCGATAGATTCCGTAGATCTTCGATTCGAATATCGAACGATGGTTGTAACGATATTAGGAAGAGAAACGAGTGATTTTTAAAAATTACTTGTGCAACGAAAGCTATCTATAGGTATATTCTTTAAACTGTGATATCGATACCTTTAAATGATAAAAGAAATATTTATTTAGCGTACTAGTGTCGTTCAGTCTGGAATGACTAACGAATATTTAGATCAGTTTAGTCTGTATAGCTTGAAAAATGAGTTTCATATCTGGTAGCGTTATTTTATCTTCGTCACCTCCTTTATTTCCATCCGTCCTTTTAAACGGTGTGGGAATGAATGTGTTAGAGTTATGATTACAAAAATCGAAACACAAAACGGTGTTATATTAGCAAATATTTTCAACAGATACTCGTGCAAATATTTAGACAGCTAGAATTTGGTATGGAAATATATATAGTAATAATAACGGGAAATAAATGAAACGTGTTAAGGAAATAGCTGGAAAATTGTCCGATAAAACGAACACCCCGATCGCGTGTTTCATTTTTGTCCAGATAGAACATTATGAAACGAATAGGAGCATTTTTATTGGATAATTATTATCGGATTTATTGTTAAATTTACAGTGTGCGGATTGTTATGCATTTGTGGGAAGATTTAAAGACGAAAGTGTGAAGATGCACGGAATGCGAATAGTATAAAAAAAAATTGTCAAAATATGACGCTTTAAGTTCTATTCAATTTAAGTTAAATGTATTTATAAAAGTACCAACTTGCATAAAAATCCGCAGTCTTCTGATTTATATCCAAAATTGCTCGATACGAATTTCTGACAAACTTGGTATCACTACAGTGCCAAATATTGCAATGAAATTGAACGTTAGATATTAAACGAATAGCAATTATGCTATTCAATCATGCATACGTAAAATGATAAGAAATTGCATTTATCATCTTAGTTAAAAGCTTAACATGAACACCATTATGCATTAGATAGCGTGTTCAGAAAACTTATCAACGAATGCAGAAGAGATCTATGTCTTTATCTTTACATTAGTCATGTTCGTTTTCTCTTATTAATTTGACTAACTGAATTACTCTTTCCATTCTTGCATACAGAGATTGGTCTTAGAATAACAAGTACTTTACATTATTAATTTCGAGAAAATTTTTTTCACCAATATTTTAAATATCGACTATTTAAATATATTATAATTCCGAAATACATTTCACGTGATCAATTCGATTCTTTCGACTAATTTGATAGTCGCATAACTATTATAATTTAATATTGATTGACAACGAACGATATATATATTTTTTACAAGCACAATCTGTAATAACGACATATGCAACAGTGATAATATTTTATAACGATTACTATTACATATGTGATATCGAAATATCGACTCGAATTTTAGCTAGCTTTTATTATCAAGGTACTAAGTAAACGTTTGATTTACTGTGATAACATGATAGATAATATGAAATAGTACAAGAACGAAGGGGTCGGACGAGAATTTTTACAAGAATTTAATTCACCAATTGTGAAAGCAATTTTCCATTTAAAAACACGCGCGTCACTTTTGTATCCTTGCACGATAGACGCAAGATCGAATGTTATATGACAAATAACACATTGTGATTTATTTTTCAAATAATGCGTATTTCCAGGAATTTTTAATAAAAATTCTACCCACTTATTTATTTACAAATTAATTTCTTCACTTTGCTTTTCATATAATTTAATGGGATTTATGTAAATATAAATGTCATGTGTGATTATTTAATGCTTCTTTCAAATATGGTCAAATATATAAAGTAAAGTAAATGCTTTGACGAGACAGGACATCGCATGGTTTGTAGATATATAATTGATGGAAGCGATATAGTGAGGTTATCAAACAGGTCAGATGTTAAAGTTTACGTGTTTCAGAAGCAAAAGCAGCAGAACGTATGAGAAGATATGCCATAGCTCATAATTACTTCTCTCTTTGCAAAATATATTTTAAAGTATACTGTGTGTCGTACAATTTAGAAGGGAAATTATAATTGACTAAAAAGATAAATCATTTGTTATCTTGCAGAAATTTTGAATTGATAATTCTTCAATAAGTTTACGAATTTTACAAAAGATAACACGAAACGTATTTTAACGTTAAAACGAACATATCCGTCAATAGTCTACAAAATTTGATTATATAATTCGTCTTTCAGTTACACAATGTGTTAATTTATAACCAGAAACCGCGTGAAAATTTCGATCATAGTCAAACTACTTACTATCTTTTCAACCTTAGTTAATAAAGTTTAATTATACTCATTCGAGCCTATTCGTAATATTTAAGTGGAATACAGCTCACGAAAATATTTCACCATTTATCATAGGAAACTGTTATATCCTATTGTATGTATTATGTAAAACTTTTTGAAATTTCATTAGCTCTATAGCGAGATACAACAGCCACGTTTATATCGATAAAATTTGAAAGAAACTTGAAAAATGTAGGTATTACGAAACGTTTACTTTAAACATATATTTGGTAAAAAAAATTAGCATGTAGCATGGATAAATGTCTTAAGCGTATAATAAATATTAAAAAGAATTCCACCGAATATCGAGGCTTATTAATACAACGAATAATTGACCGTTCAAATATTTTTATCATCTCTGTACATACCCGTACCAAATGTGTATCTTGTAACTTCTATTTACATTTCCAGCTTTGTTTCAAACTTGACCGATGTAATCATGATGTTCGAATCTCTTTATAGCGCCAATGAAATATCAAAATATTACGTATAACACACACAATATATTTCTAACAGGTTTCTATGAATGTTGGAATACTTTCACGAGCCACCGTGGATGAAACTCGATCACAGTTGTGTTTCTATCGAGTGAATCGATAGCGAAAACTAGTCCTTTGACCGGGAGAAAATCAAAGGGCGAAAGTCGCCTCGCACTCTTCCAATTTGCCAAATCACAAAGTTAAAATCGTCAACGGTGCTCTAGCCGAGGTTTCGCAGCCCGTCCGAATTACGAGAGCGATTTTTTCGCCGGTCTCTCTACTCGACCTAGAAAACAAAAACCCACAAAGATTCTTCCGATAACTCTTCTGTGACGGCGCGGTAAAATCTTCATATCCCGCGGAAAAAAACATTCCCGCGGGACCGTGTGTCCGGCAAAAGAGGAACGAGAAAAACAGATGTCACGGAGAAGAGGATGAGCCACGCGTTGTCACGTTTTTCACAGACGTGAAAACTTCCGGTTTTACACTGTTACACTTGAAATTTCATGTATTCTTTCTGTGCAGTGTAGTAATTCTACGGGAATCGTCAATTTACACTTTCGAAAGTCTACTTTTTCTGTTTTCCATGGCTTTGTAGGGAAGATATTGGTAATAATTAAACTGAGGATATGTTTCTGTATTCATGGGAAATTTAACGCTACTATATAAAACTATCGACGACTAAAGCATAAATCTTGTAACTAGTGAAATTTTAACGAAAGATATACGAAGGAATAATATAGTGCAAGAAGAAAATCGTCAAAAATGCCGTTGTTTTAAATCCAATAAATTTTTATGTCTATTTTTAGTTCAAGATTATATGGGAAGAATATAAGTCAAGTTTCGTTAATCTTCTGATTCTTATGTCATTTGATGGTTAAGAAAAAGAATTTTAATACGAGACAGATAAAAAATGGAGAAAGAGGAGTTTAGAGAAAATACAAAACGTTTCTCTGTAAAATAGGAAGCTTTCGATTTTCGTAAGTTTACAGTATTTTTGTTCCTGTTCTATGAAAATGAAACGTCCACGCGTTTTTATTCTCAAAATACGATTATTCGAAAAATAGAACAGTAACTGTTCAGGCAATATCTTAAGCGATTATTGGGAACTTGAATTGAGATTAGTATCGTAAAATCGCTATTTGGTAGAACCACTAGATTTAGGAGAAACGTATAGTTGAAATAAATTTAATTTTTATAGTCTTTACAAACAAAATATAACGTTGAAATAATTTATTTACTTTAATAATATCAGCGAGTTTGATGAAATAATTATTTCTGATCTTGAAATTTTAACTTTTAAATTGATACGGTTACATTCTGGATATTTTCATAGTAATATTATCATTTTGCGATATTCATACCTATTAACGATGCCTCTGATTCGGAATAATCCAATTCGATCGAAAACGTGCGATGCACCGATTCGTAACAAAGAAAATAAAGGTAGCTGCATTCTGTTCTTGAAAAAATGATCACGAAGTATTGACACCGCGTCGAGCCAAAAATTTCCACGAATAGGAGCAAAAACAGACACTCGACACGCCCCGTTGTGAAATGCCATCAATCTTTCCATTGACAGTGTTATATCCAGCCGAATGTCTCGTAGTTCGAGTTTCCCATGCCAAAAGAGGCTCATGAATATCCATCGTCTAGGTGAAATTTAGGTTACCTAATTCCATTTGATCTCATTTTTTCCTTCGGTCAAACGTTACATAATATCATTAGAATTATTTTAAAATAGACGTATGGATAAAGTTTCCTCAAGGGAATCCTCGCAAGACTTTTCACAATTCTCTTCAACGAATCGTCGTTATCCTCGTAACCTTCGTACAAAAGGGGATCCTTTTTCTTGGTCTTTCAGTTGTTACCGTCCTCTACTGTAACGAAATATGGATTCCAACGTTTACGATTTACTCTACCGCTATTCTCGAATTTTTATATTTTAATCTTCGTCTTATCACGGTCTTATCTATAAACACTTTTAACGTTTCGATTGTAATATAGTAAATAACAATTGGTTCGTATTTTGTTGAAACTTGAGATACTACTTAATGTTAGAAAAACACGATTAAGCCGAGCTTTTCCTTTCACTACGACGAACTAAAACTCGAAAGTTAGTGCGTAACACCCACCATTCTAAATAATTTAAACTTCCTTCGTTTAAACTTTCTGTCGCTCCACCTCTAGCGTCGAATTCTATTCGTCGTCACGAGTAAGCCGGTCTTTCTTCCTATTTACCGCACGATCCTCAGCGGCCTCTGCCGAACACCAATCGCAGAAAGAAAACCATAGACCACCTATCTTTATTCTCTGCTAACATCCCATCAAACTACCAATACACGTTGTTACCGCGACAAAATATCGCAGGTCTCATGATCATCTACCATCTGCCTTTTGCTGAGGCGGAAGTTGCTTCTATATGAAGAAACAACGCTATAATGCGACTTTTACCAAACTTTGGTTGCAACAAGAAGACGATAAACCACCTATTTCTATTTCACAACTACAACTTCCAAATTTACTTTCTAACATTGTCCAACGCCTTCGCTTTCCACTGAAGCACGACCACCGATGATTACCACGAGAAACGCGAAAAATCCACGATCCTCGCGACCTTCCTTTCGCCGAACAACCTTGACGTTAAGAAATAACAATGCGACAATGCGACTCCTACCAAACTTCGATTCCAAAAGGAAGACGAAAAGCCTATCTATCTTTACTCTTCGCCAATTTCCAAATCTACTCTATACTCGGGTGTGTATCGAGCCACCACCACGAGAAACCTGAAAAGTCCACGAACCTCGCGATCTTCCTTTCGCCGAAGCAGGGTTGGTCGAGCGAGGTCGCATCGATATCGCGAAATAATGCATCGGATCCTCGTTTTAAGTTCGCCCCGAACTTACGACTGGGATTCCAGGAATCAATTAATCGTGACGCGGTGCGCGTTCATGTGCAACTCTGCGTCAGTGTGCATAAAGAGAGAAAGAGGAAAAGAGAGAGAAAGATAGAGACAGAGAGAATAAGGTAATAGTGAACAAAGAGGGGAAGAGGAGGGCAGACCAAGCGGAGTACGAAACGCAGGCCAAGTGGAAAGAGGGAAAGAGAGCGCGATAGACCGAGCGTGTGACTCCGCATCACGTTAGTTCGCGTGATAGCCAACCGTCTTTCAATCGAAGTCGGTAAAACGTACCTCCGAAATGTGCACGGCATAATATATTCAACGCGATTGTGTGTCCCGGCACAAAGGGATCGCGAGCAAAACGGAATGGAGCAAACCTGGGTTTTCCAGGGGTGCGCGAGCGCGCGTATGGCCTCGGCACGGTTCCCGAGCCCAATGGGGTGGGGCGAAGCTGGTTTTTCCGTCATACGTCCACTAACGAATATATCCGCGTGATATTTTTTTATAGTTTACCTACGAGTGATATTTATATTTACGGATATATTTACGCCAAGCGATCCGTCTATTTCATGGCCTATACGAGAACAATGTGCGAGGGAGGAAATCGGTGTTGGTGAAGGAACACGGGAACCGCGAGTCGAAAGCCTTCGCGCGATTCTTACGTATCTTGTCTAAGTACGTTGTTACGAGGTCGAAATTTCGAATATCTCGTATTTGATTTTATTTTGTGTTGGTATTTCTGTATAGAAATACTGTTTGTAGATATTTGGATACGGTAACATTAACAGTATTTGACGTACGGTCAGGGTATACAGAGTGAATCGACGATTAAAAGTTACTCATTTTCGTTTTTGGAACAAGCTCTATTGATTTAATTTTTTATTCAAACACATAAATATTTGCACTCCCTTCGCTGTATTTACAACTCTATTTGTTTCATTATTGATATTTAACACGAGATTGAGGTAATATTGATACACTCATTCGACTTTGATCCAAGTATGCAAGTTGAATTAATCATCAAAACCTATTTATTTATAGGTTTTATAGAAATAATTGTATTAATCGAATTGTTTATGTCATTCGATGGCGTAAGAGACTGTATTTATATAGAGATTCCTTTCGCTATATTTATGTTTGTCCTGGTTTCATCATTGAAATTTAGCAGAAGTTTCAAATAATATTGACGCACCTATTCGAATTTGAGCGAAATGTTCTCTCTGTTTTAGGGGAACCTTTGCAGCGTATAAAATTGTTTTCGCGGTTGAATTTTTCGATGACTTCGATAATATTACGAATTTAAGTATTTATTTATTCAGCAAGGCTTAATACCGTTCACTGTCGTACATTACCGTATTCTGGCGAGCTGCAAAGCGAGCGAACACGTTAATGTTTGTTTCGCATTAAGTAGCGGTGTCGATAATTAACATGTTCGCTGCGATGCACACCATTGATGATGCATTATTGGCTTTTCGTGTACACACAGCCTGCTGTCAGTACACCATACTATGCGACGTTGCATGCACACATAGTTCTCACTTCTTACGATCGTGATTTTCTTCCAATAAATTATTATTTATTATTAAAAACTTTTAGAGCGTAACTATAGAGAAACTTGAAACTGAATAGATACGTATATAACTGTACATTTGATTTGCATCTTTAACAAGACATCGTTACCGTACAGTAAATTTATGATACGATTAGAATATAGAAATACACATTAAAGAATCGTGTAAGTAGATAAATCCTCGAACTTATAGAACAAAATTTTTATTCCTTCTTTTAAACAACTCGTCGAACTTTAAATGTCACGGATAAACCTTCGGACTTGTGAGAAAGAATTTTTATTTCCTGTTAAACAACTTATGGTACAGTTTATAATAAGCGGCAATCTTTGTTATTTTCGATCATGGAAGTACACATGTTACTGAAGCGTATAAAGTCGGGCACCTCGTCTGGACCTCGAAACAACGTTAACAAAATGCAAGCTTCGATCACGCGTATTAATTCGGATGCGGAAGAATTCGAAATTCCAGGCAATTCGCGGCGGACCGATGGATGATCACGTTCGAACTTAATCGCATTCGAACTGAAACAACCCGATTTACCCGAACGAAAAGTAACGTTAATTCCGTAACATTATCCTAGAACAAAGCAGCACCCATGGCCAGGCGTTATGGAATGGATTGGGCATTTTAAACCACGTTTAAAAATTATAGCTACCTATACAACACCAAGTAATATATATATATATATAAATATATATATATACAAATTCTAATATATATATAAATATATATATGACGATGATAATATTATATATATATATATGAAAATATATTTAATGAATGTTCCTATATTTATACTATAAGTACATACTAAGTGTATTATATTGATATTCGATGGCGATTTCAGGTTTTTACCAAGCAACAACAAAATAAAAAAATTAAATGTCTGTTTAGATAGTAGCCGTACTATCGGATTAATTTAAACGAATCGGAAGAGAGTGAGAAAAATAACGAAAAAAAAAAAAGGGAGATAGGTAGAGAGAAAGGGAAAGGCTAAAGAAGCGAACGTGACGAAGAATGATATCGATGCAAACGATAGAGAAGGGTTAGACGAAGAAACGATATAAAATACGCGACGAGCCTCGATGATTCGAGATTTCGAATCGATCGTCGTGTAATTTTGAGATTAGACGAAGGTTAGAGGAAGAATGCTTGAAAGCGGGTTTGTGTGTGTTGGTGACGAGGCGAGGGTCTTCCTATACTGACTGAACGATCAGATGTGATATACGCATAAGGATTAATTAATAATTATTTACTCCAATCGTATATATATATATGTAATTAATATTATTAATATGGTTATGATATACAAACATTATATCTATATATTGTGTATAGGTAGATAGGAACATATACAATGTTTTTAACTGGTTTATCTATGTTCCGAGGATATATGCTAAGTGTATTTAGGTAGGATGTTGTAAGAAGGTCTCTCGGCGTTAATGTTTAATCGATAGAGACCACGCAAGTAATTAAAACCACGACGAACCGGTCCTCGCGACGAAAATACCACTGTTCCTCTGAATTATTTAATTATATATCGGTTTCTTATTCGGGTCTCGCTACCAGGAAGACGACGGTTCTTTTAAACGTTGCTCAGAAATAACTCAGAAATCCATTTAATGAAAATTTACAATTCCAACAATTCCAGAGATTTTAGAATTCCACGAAGTAGAACGGAAAGCAGGAAAATAGTTGATTGGAAATATTAATTTCATCTCTAATTTTTATGGTTTTTTTTTTAAGGTTTATTTAAGGCTATTTTTAAGGTTTTCAAAGAGGCGTTACCCGTTTCACATTTCCGGCTCTTCCGGAATTTATCGAATCTTTATGTATCATTTTTCTCCTTTAATAACGAATCATGTTCCATTCATGAAACGAATTCGGCAAGCAGAATGCGTTTCAAGTTTGTTTGTCATTCGAAATTTTATGTTAAAAAATTACTCAGCCATCCATCTAAGCGGAAGATACAATAATGCAAACTCAAGTAACAACATAGAATCACTAATATTAATTTACGAATCTATTCACAGTTATCGATTACATGCAGACAAAAACCAGCACATAATTCAATTTATAAAAACGCTCTAAAATAAAAGTCCAAAAACCATCCTTCAAAGTGTCATCGTCTTTCTACGAAAGTCAAAGTCGTGAAAATCTTCTGACCCGAAGGCTAGCGTTTCGATCGGATTTGCGAAAATCGCATCGTTCGTGACGAGGACCAGTTCCTCGCGGAAGCACAGCGAACCGTGCAGGTTCATAGGGAAAAGAAAGAAGCAGAAACAATTGGGGAGTGTTTCGAGTTTATGCGTTCCGTGCAATAACAGTTTGCTCAATCCTCGGTGTCCGTCGGTCCGTCCGTACGGAACGACTACTCGTAGGTTTAAAACGAAGCATACATACACGACACAGATACAACGACAGATCGCACACACGGAGTATCATACATACGCGCGCGCACACACACACACACACACACACACAAAACGAAAACACACACGCACTCTCTCTCCCGGTACAAACATCCAAACACACACACACACACATACACGCGCGTGCGCGCGTGTAATTTGTGTATAGAGAACAGCAGAAGTAGTAGCTAGCTCGACTCGTTAACGTAGCCAGACAATTTTCGAACGTAATAGCCGGAAACGGAAACTTTAATCTCCTATTTCAAACCTTCCTTCGAGTCTCTCGATGTCTTTTCGGTGTCTATTCTAAAGAGATTTAAGCGAAAAAAAAAATAATTAAATAGCACATATAAAAATATATAAATATAATAGATATAAATATAAATATGACAAGGATAAAAAAAAAAACCCTGCGAACGATTTCAGCGTTTAGCTTCGTCTGTGTAATAGTACGTACGATGTCTCGAAGAATAAAGTGAGATTCGAGAAACGCTAAAAAAAGTAAAAAAAAAAAAAGAGAAAATGGAGTAACGTATAAAAAAGATACCTTGGAACCCGTTCGCACGGCGTGGTTGCAAAACGTAACACATCCACGTTCCGACGAGGCGTGCGCGCGCGCGCGTCTGCACCAAAGGCGTAATAATCCTCGACTCTTCCGCCAAAGATATATAGAAAAATTATTGAGGCCGTCGAAAAGCTTCGTAAATCGAAACACAGATGTAAACGTCGCAGACGTTCTCGATCTTCTGACAACGACGGAAGCGGAAGCGGTGCGGCGCGCGTGCACGCCACGGTTCCCACGCTATTTCGGCAAAATTAATCGTAGATGTATCACTAAACCTTTTTCCTAATCTTCTCTCGACTTCTCGTTACCCTAGCAATAACGAACGATTACGGCTATCGCTGTTTCGTCCTCGAAAAGCGAACGTTCTTCCCGCTGCTGGAACTGTTTGTAAATCCATGGCACGAATGTCCGCCGCTTCGTCGTGTAATTTTGCTGAAATAGAGATCGTCCCGCTACTAATCCTGCCGCCAAGTAGAAAGGAGAAAAGAGAAACAGAGGTGCGTGGAAGCGTAAAGAGTACGAGGATCCATGAGAAAAAGAGAAATCGAAAAGAAATGAAACTCGATAAGGGGGACGAAAGAAGAATCGTTTCGCCGTTCTCGGTGAGATTCGTTCGAGTAGCCCCGCCGAAATTTACACTCGTCTCTGCCCCTTAAATCCGAGGCAACCCTCTACCGACCCGTCGATAAAACCCACCCCCGCCTTCACCCTTCTGTGTCGAAGCTTTAACGAAAGTCGATTTTGCAATCACACTTAGCCGGTTCGCGAGGATGTTTGAGTAATACGGCGCGATCGAGAAAGAAAAAATGAAAAGAAGGAAACGAAAGAATGGAAGAAGACGAAGATGGGATGAATACACACACAACACATACACACATTTCGTGGCCGTACTGTCGTAATTGTTTGTCGTACCTACTGTTAGATATTAATGATTGTAACTTGTAATAATTAGCGTAATTTGACGAATTGAGGGGGGCGGCACGTGCGCCACGGGTGAATACCAGGAGGAATTAGAAATTGGAAACGCGCGACGTGGCGCACGTGGCCATACCGCCCCTCCACGTGGATGTTAGAGATATTTTTCAACTTGTACTAAATGTGATAAACCGATGAATTGACAATGAGCAATCTAACTGTAATATATATATAAACATTATATTATATATATATTATATATATATTATAAATACGTGTCTGTCGTACAAGCCGTGAATAGGTTTTACCGTAAATAGTTACGTGTTAGCTTAATTGATTGATTGTACACATGTCGAGCGAACGAACGACGTTTCTTTCTCTACGTAACGTACAAGCGAGAGGCTTATAAGTAAAAAAAAAAAAAAAAGAAAAGACAAGAAGAAAACTTCGAAAAAAAAGAGAAACAAAGTGGAGAAGAGAGAAACGCGTGGGAAGAAAATAAAAAGAGGCGATAAGAGAGGAAACAGTGGTGATGATATCGCAGGCCGTCTCGAAATCTGTCCACGAATTTTTCCAATGACGCTGGGCGCTGTCTTCGAGATACGTGCCACGCTCGCTTCTTGGTTAATCGATTAATTAATTAATTAGGGAACTGGCCGGAACGGGCTGAACGAACTGCAGCCATGTCTTTTCTTCTATTTTAATTTAACCGTGACTCGATTACAAGTTTTTAATGAAATTATTTGTTACTTGAATTTACATCATGCAGGCGCATAGTTGGCTAAATTGCCTTTATACGCGCAAGTTACATACAGGAAAATCGATGCGCGATAAACTCGAGATTAAGTCTTGCCTTCAAAAATTTTTGTTGAATTTTGTAAATATTATTCGATTCTTGTCTAGACCAGATCTAATTCGAAACTTTGAGACGATTTAACTTATCAATTAGAATTAGTTTTCTAAATTCAAGCTTAGAAAACGCACTAAACGAGATATGTAAAAGTGTCAGAGATCAATGATAATCATAAGATCAATTCTATTTTTAGTAACACATTTCTGACCTCTTCTAGAAAAATAATTTTTCATTTATCAGTACCAAGCCAGAAATAATATCGGAAAATATTTCTGAGTAAAATAACGTTCACTAAAAGTGCATGCCTATCGTGTTTTTTCTATCTTTTAAAAACCTTGCTTGGATTAAACAAAAATTAAAAATATACATTTAATATGCATATTGTAATTTATTATAATCCTGCTTAAAATTTTAGCGCTAATATACATATTATGTCAGCACCCCTCAAGAGTTAAAAAATTGTTATAATAGCATCTACATATTCAAACTTGCTTGCAATACGCCACTCTTTTTATTAACGAATTTATGTTTCTTTCTTTTCCAACTTGTTAACAAAAATGTCGAGTAGCTGTTAAAAACAAAATGAAAGAATATCACGCGTGTTTTTCTTCGCGCCATTTCTTGCTAGACGTCAAAACTGGCAACAGGATGCCGTCAGCCCATTCACGGTAACCGCGTTCGATATATTACGTATGTATGTATAAATAGCCGTTGTGTGTGTGGTACAAAGCTGCGAGTCTCATCTGAATCCGATCCCATCGACCGCGAGATCGTCGATCATCACGGATCGACGATCGATCGACCGACCAAGCTGACGGTACGACGACTACGAAGCGGCGTGTAAAATTTAATTCTAGCGTTACCATGAACCGCCAGTCACGGCGCCCCACGTCAATGGCACGCTTTAGAAGGAAGAAGAGAAAAAAAAACGGTGAAAAAAAATAACGGGGGATAAAAAATACTGTGTAAAGGGGGAGAAAAAAAAAAGAACTAATAATACACTATTACTGGTACATTATTATATACATTGTAACCAATTGTTGTCTACGATATAATGTTATTTTTCTAATTCATATTCAATTGTTATCGTTGAGAGCGAGAGGGAGAGAGAGGGTGAGAGAAAGCGTGAGAGAGACAAACACGAGGGCACACACGAGAATATTTAGGGAAGAAGAAGCGAGAGAGAACTTAGCAGGCGGCCGCTGTATGCGTAGATCCCGCACATCTTTGCACCTTTACTCCTGATGCTACTTCCGATACGGCCGCCATTCCTTCCGATCGTTCGTTTACTGCGCGATTATAATTTCATGTCTCGTTTTCTCTCTTTCTAAATTGGTCTTCGTAATTGGCAATATCCTTAGAGTTCGTACAATTCATTTTTCCATTATTTTTATCGTGTGTTATTTTTGCTTTACATAATTTATTTTGGAAGTGCATGGCTGTAAAGTATAGGTACTTGTTACTATGGAATATTTTTTTATAGAAGAGAGATTTAAATTATTAAAATTGTTTATATTTATATGTTTTGTAATATGGAAGCGTTTTAGAGGAAATTTGATTGACAAATATTGGGAATTTATAAATTAATTTTATCAATTTATTGTTCATGTTTTCAAATCTGATACAACTCGTGTATATAAACGCACATGGTTTCCTACTATTGTTATTTTAGCTTGAAAATCAATAAAAAAGTACACCATAGGTCGCAACATTTATACATTCGAGTAGAACATTGCCAGAATAGACAGACACCATAGCTCGACAGAAGTCTGACCAATCGTAGTTTTCACTACTGGCAACCAATCTCTTCAAACAACATATAACAAGAGAAGAGTCTAATTTTCTACAAATTATATCTATTCTCTTCCCATTTATTTATTACCTTCACCATAATTATAGTTCAATCTTTCGTTCGGTAAACTATCATATTCTACGAAAAGAAA
This sequence comes from Bombus soroeensis, assembly GCA_014737365.1. NCBI lineage: Eukaryota > Metazoa > Arthropoda > Insecta > Hymenoptera > Apidae > Bombus > Bombus soroeensis. Next base: position 2,237,331 of record JACXIL010000179.1, on the reverse strand, counting down.
ATAGAAGCGGACAAAAATATGAAAGAAAAAGGCAAAGAAGAGATTCTATGAAAAATGATTTATTTATCGGGGCAAATGTCGTGTAGCAGAAACGACGATCGACGAATCGATGGCCGCTAAAGACTAATTGATAGATCAAACCCTTCTCCTCTCCTTAACCCCTCTCCTAGCCCTGAGCTTTCGTAGATGGATGATGCGAGGCGAAACAAAAGCGGTAGCGACGCGTAATTAGCAAAAGAATGCTAATGTCGGGCGGCGCGCTGGTCTGTGATAAAACAAAAAAAAACTAAAAAAAAAAAATAGAAAAAATGTGAAAAAAAAGAAACAAAACGTCGCGGGCGTGTATTGTATTTTTTGTAAGGCTCGTTCGTGCCAGATTTGTGATAGCCAAGTCCGCGGCATCCTCGATTAAATGGACGATGACGATGGGCCGGCGTGCCACCGGCGCGAGGGAAACAAAATGTCGATTAGACAGAGCGTTGGACGAAAGATGGACGGGGGATCGCTTGAGTTCTTTTAAATCGTGACGATTTTCTTCCGTGAAAAAAAAAAAGAAAAATCCCTGTACTTAGTGATCCGACGATTTTATTTTGCTCCGTAATGAAGTTATTTTAAGTAATTTTGAATTGTTGCAGTTAAAGAATCGTATTAAAGTAACGTGTAATTAGTATCGTGAAAAGTATGGAGTTGGAGCTTTGTGTTGTTAAAAACACTACGATGTTTTCTTCCCTTCGTACAATCTTGGGATTTTTTAAGACTCGAAGTTTCGTTAGCAATCTATAAAATTAATAGTTTCGTTAGTTTAAGAAACGCAATTAAATTTCTAGTCTTTTATCCTTTGCAATATCGTACATAAACTTACGATTTGTTATACAATATAATTAATAAAATCGTACACTACTTCCCTTTGCAAATTATTAGTTCAATTATTATTACATTAATAGTATATAAATTTCAAGAATCTTAATTACCGAAATCCACGAAATGAGAGAACCATGAAACGTATGATCAAAATGTGTCAGACTCCATACTTTTTACTACTGAAATCTATCTTTATTTCCTTGTATTCTGATTCTTCGTATACAAATGTTGAAAGAGCGATACTTTTCAACGAATTGAACATCCGAGCAAAGTAAACTCGAAGAATCGCTAATAAAGAAAGGAATATCTCTTAAAAAACGATAAAAGGAAACGAGATAAAAAGAAAGAAGAGAATCGTCACGGAGGAAACAAGTGGACACTATACTTATTTCCAGTCGATGAGACTGGTATGCGAGGAAGCCTAAGTTTACTAATTGTAAGCAGCATGCCGCGTTTCGCGTTACTTTAAAAAAAAAAAAAAGCCGCGAGAAACGATATTGAATTTGAGATTTGGTGCGTGTACGTGTGTGTGCGTGCGTGTGTGTACGTGTGTGCGTGAACGCGTGTATTGTTGTTGAATCCTGGTATCCACGATGCCAAAGATGTAAGTCATGTAATAAAGTTGTGGCTAAGGTACTATGGTAACGTCAATGATAACGATAAACAACGGTGATAATCGTTATTGCTATCTTGTAACGTTTAATGTATATCAGTGTCGTGCAAAAAAAAAATTGAGCGGCTGAGCTCCTCGGTGTTGTGGGTATACATACTCGTTCCTAGCAACTCGTATGACAATTACTACTCGATACACTACTCATAACATTGCATTGATCTACTTTACTCTACGTACTTCAAAGATAAATAAATACATTCTGTCCAATCTCAACAATTGCTGGTATTCGATTTTTTTCTACATATCCTTTATAGGTAAGACAAGAATTCCTTTTTCATTTTTCTATATATTTCTTATATATATTTTCTATATATATATATAAGGTAGGTATCGGTTTCGATAAATAAATTCGTTAAAGATTTGTATAGTTTTATTTTTTCAGCGTTGACGAAGTAAATAAAAAGGGAAGAAAGAGCGTTAAGTATTATAAAACAGGTAGACTCTTTGTATAAATTATATTAAATGTAATGCAATTATAAATTAAATTTCAAGGTCTTTTTTTAAAAATGTTATAATAGATTACACAAAAATGGAAAGAAGATAGGGCAAACGGAAGATAATATAAAATCTAAAAAATGCATTGCATTTATAAATCCATTGAGATGAATTCATAAATGAAATACTTGAAAACCTATCCAAGACCAGAGCTACATTTGAAAAAGATTCCTCGTGAAATTTCAAAATATAAAATATATAAAAGGAAACGATTGTAAATTATCATCTTGAAATGAATAAACTCAAATGTGTCAATCTCAATTTTATAAAGCGCTAAAACATTTTTAGCTTCTTTAAGAAATGTCCTATCACAGAGGAATTCGACAAAGAACTGCTCCAATTTTTACCTAATAATAGAATCATACAAACACGTAGAAAAGAAATAGCCATACAGAATAAGAAAAATCAATGCAAAAGAAGCAATCACTTTATTACTTTCTCAACGATTTCATACAAATTTCAGATACATTCTATATATTTTACAATTTCACATTTAATATACTTCGCATTTTGGACTGTGCTCTTTCCATATACCTACTATACGTCTCGATACATTAAGCAAGAAATAGCGTTTATCGCTATTCTTGCCAATATTCACTTCAATATGTCATGGTACGGAGTATTTTAAATCTATTTAATCTCTGAACAAACGCCATTGCTTTTATTGTACACGCACTCTTTATTCTTTTCCTTGTTCCCACTTTTCTATTTCGCCAGTTTCTTTCTCATTTTACATCCGTCAAAACGCATCTCACGCGTTCGCGTATAGAATTTCGCGTAACATCTATTAAATATCTTTCGAGAATGGAAAACCAAGAGACAGGTGCGATACCGATCATGACGCGCTCTTACATAATATCCCTGTTATTACTTCATTTTAATATAATACCTAGCAGAAGCTGCCTTACAATCGATTAAAATCCATCGTTATAGTTCCCAGAGAAAAAATTCGAGATTCGTTACTGTTACGCTATTGCTGCACTTCGAATACGTTTTTCTTCCTTTCCACTTTTCATTGTAAAACAATAAAAATCAAAGCACGTACCGCCTCGTTGCGAACAGTCTCGTATGGCCCAGTCCATGTTGGTTTTCGTTTTCTTTTTTTTTCACGCTTTTTTTATATTTTGTATTTTTTTGTTTACTTTCTCTTTATTCTGGCTAAAATCTATTTCAAGATTTGACAAAAACCGATACCGCGATGCAATTCGAGTGTCATGTCAAATGTTCACAGAACAACGTGTTTTAGACAGAGAGGTTATAGAGAGATGAATTCGGAAACTGTACAAATCATGTTTGGTCATGTAAAAAATCCATTTACATTAATTTTGAACGTTAGGAGATTATTAATGTAAAAGCATTTTATTTTACGCAAATGACTATGTTTTTGTTTGTTCTATATACAGTTAATTATTAATTACTATTATCTTCAAATTACCAATTTTTAATGTTTCTGAAACTATGCAAGATAAAGGAAAGCTTAGTTAACTCACTGTAACTGGAATTTTACGTAACTTCTAGATATAAGAGGATTTGTAGAGGATTAGTAAGAATTGCACTATTTTTCTATGGATAAAACTATTATCACGATATGAGTATCAGTATTTTTACATTTTATTCTGCATTTTTAATACGATGATATATTTCTATCCATGAAATAGTATTGAAACACCTCCTAAACGAATACAAGTATGTATCTAGCACTTAAGATATTAGTCTGACCACGGAGCAAGTAGTTTCAGCGTTCTTATGGTCAGACACTACGTATTCTACCAGAGAATTCGCTTCTTTACCTATTCCTATCTGCTTTTCTTAGGAAAAAAGATAGCAGATAAACGAATGATAACTCTGCCTTATTTTTAAAAGAGATAATAACTTTAATGAAATATAAAAGTTGAAGATGATTCAATTTTTTTTCTTTCTACTTGTACTTTTCATCTTTTCCTTATCTCGGATATCCTACATAGTGACGTTTTTGGTATTAATGAACAAACGTTTCGTGGACTTGCATAGTTTTAAAAACACCAAGGTGACGGTAGTTACAGTAGAATCATCCTGTACAATGTTTGATCGGCAAACAACCAATGGACGGAAATGAAAGACAAGGTAAACTGCATAATTTGATAATGCTAGATTGTTTCCACTGCTATTGGACCGAACCAAAGTTTGTTTGCGTTAGATAATCTACTGGAATAAGAAGAGCTTACGAAGTAATTAAAGTAATATTTATATGAGTAATTCTCCATTAGAAGGAAAGAATCGATTTTCTACGAAAACACGAAAATGATGATATTTTTAATCATCGTTTAAAATATAAAAACTTGCATAAACAAATATTTCCACCTAAATATTATATCAAAAAATTAAATACAACGATAAAACTATAAATATAAATTACACCTCAGTTTATAGAAATGTTAATTAAATTTTCTTTAATTAACTGACAAATTAATACAGTTCACCCAATATTTTATCCTTTCTTTTTTTTCCTATAACGAAACAGACATCGTTAACAAATTGGATAATTTCAAGAATTCTCGTTCACGATAATGATATTTATCTGTCTAAACACTCGAATCGCGAACGCATTCGTAACATACATTATGTATAATATGTATGACTATTTATGAAGTGTGACTAGCTTAAAATTATGATTATATGATCGATATCTATTGTCATAAACAACGGCGAACATTTATTTATACCATTGTATGTATATTCTTCACTGTACACTTTTTTTTCACTGGAAACCAGTTATACTGTGCAATATTAAGCATGTGATTGTACAATCGTAACTGTGCGCAAATACCTCCAGTTCTCTGGACCACGTCTACACACAGAAGTTAGAAATCTTTCAAATACATAACAACTGCTAGAAATACATAGATATACAGAATGCTTCAAAGTAAACGTCACACAAAATAATTGCTAAATGAAACTTTTTCGTTATTTCTCTCTATTGCAAAGGGCATTCTGCTCTAGTTATTTTTTAATTTATTTAAAAGTTTCTTCGTACGTGCTCATTGTTTAATTCAATGTTTCGTTAAAATTGTTAATAATGTATAAGTTTTATGAGAATTTCTTCTGTTGTTAGGAACTAATAATTTTGTTTATTTTCATTTAGCAACTATATATCTCACTCGTTTCGAAGCATCCGTTGGAAAGGGATCTCTAAAAATTCTTCAAAAAATACAATCAGTATGATATATTTTCTTGCGTAGAAATCGGAATGCTGAAAAATGCTAACTAAATGTCATGGTTTTATTGCGATGTGCACGGTTTTCAGAAATTCGCGAAAATTTGTATATAACAAAAATTTTGGAAGATCCTTCCGCACCAAAATTATTTAACAAAGTTAAGCTATTTTAAGCGTTATCTCGTGTAAAGTGTTTTACTTGATGCTTTCGATTAGAAGAATTATTTAAATATGGATCTATTCGATCAATTTATGTAAATTTAAAGTTTAATATGAAATCCTAACGTCAGTAGGTGTAGTATGTGATATGCATTTCTAATATCTACTTTCGTAATATGTAGATCAAAATCTATCTCTATATATTTTTTATCTTTTCCCGATATAAAGGCAATCGAATTAGTAATCAATTCTAACAAATGATTTTTGCACATAAATTGGGATTTACAATGTGGATAAGAGACATGTAAAATACTTGTTTCGAAACTTGTTAAACTGTATAATAAAATTTGGAACCTCATAATACCCATCACAATAGAATTTGAAGTTCCCTCTATCTTGACGAAATATTTTTTAATGTAAAAAAAAAGTCCATGATAAAAGTATAATTTTTATATTATGAAAACAAACAGTTTTTTTTTTCTTTTATTTCGACTAAAGCACATTTCACATATTACACTGTTATATTGAAAATGCTTTAACAAACTAGGAAATCTAATTATTCCTCAAAGCTAAAACTAACGATCTCGCGGAAGTAAATGTAACTATCAATTTAATTTAAATCTAAAATGTAATCACACTACGATTTTTTTCTACTATGCAGAAAGGATTTTTCAAAATCTGTCGAATTAAAATTCTTAAATTTTAACTATAGTCATCATCGACAATAATGTTACGAAATTACTAACCATAAGAACTTGGTTCCCTGAAATACCATTCAAATGAAGTTACTCATAATTTGATTGTATCGTTTCAAATACGTCTTGAACAAATTCTAAAAGCCAAGGTACCTTCAATGCAATCCCTTCTTCCATATTTCGTACTATATTCTACAGATAAAATATTTATTCATGATCTAGCAATTACGGCAGTGATACGTGTCGAAAATTGCTATTGGTTAATAACAATTATCTATGGCTTTCGGAGCTGTCCAACTAAAACTGCAGTTCAAGGTACAATCGTTTATAGTAATTTTCATCTAGGCGATATATACATCTACATATAGCTTTTAAAACGTTCTGCTTTCTCTAACATTTCCATTTTACATTCAACAATTCCTTCGTTAAAATTCTATTTCCATTTATTGTTTAATATATAATAATTTCTTTCATTTTCCTCTTTCTTTTTATCTTCATTATTTCTGTTTTTCTTTTGGCACCTACGTGAACAGAAAATTTAGAAAAACTTCACGAGGTAAGAAGTTGGACAGCCTTGCATGAGATTCTAACAATCGTACAATCTAAACTGCGAACAATATCTTTTCTCTTTCCCTTTCATAAAATGTTCATCTCTTGTATCAATCATTGACTTGACATCGGTATCTATCTATTACACAGATACAATACTTGATCGCCCTTAATAAATTATGACAGTGTTCATTTTTAATGTTAAAAGATCAAATGAAACGCTATACATACAACAATTAGCGAATAGCGAACAATTTAAAAGATATCGTGTTAAAGAATGGTTCGCGTGACTGCGTAATTATCGTTTGATGCACAGTCGAGACTTAAACAATACATATATATATCACTTAATTTGATACATGAATTTCTAGTTAAATTGCACTGAATGTCTCAATAGTAGCTGCGCATTAATGACTACAGATAAATGCAACAAATATGCAAAAGTAATGAGTACAATTGAATAATGTAACCATAAGACGTTAATCTAAAAAATGTTAGTACGTTATCGCTCGACACATTCAAACGTAAATCACTTTTCCGATAGTGAGTCATTCCGCAGTAAATCGTGCAAGATTTGCTTCCATGGTCGTGGTGCTATTTTATAACTCACGACATTTATTGACAACAGTTTCAAAAAACAAATTCATATAAAAGTTTGATCTTCTATAAACCACTTCTTTAATTAATTAAAAGACAAGTATAATATTAAATCAAAGATTAAAAGCTTAACATTTTTATCATTATATAAATTAATTTGTATTGCATATTTCAACAAAATACTTTGATTGATATATTTCGATTTTCTTCTACGAAACTTTTACTCTTTCTCGCGTTTAAAAATGTTCAAAGCAGAAAATCGAAGCTTTCTCAGAAGTAATTTTTTGAAGTTATAAATAAATATAGAGAGCTAAAAGAAATGACGACAGTAAGTGGTTCTAATACGTTTGAATGTTTGAAGACAATTACGATAACACATTTTACGACAAATAATTTACATAAAAAAAAGAAGGAATTATATATATGTATATGTATCTTCGAGTGAAAATTAATAGAAAAATAATATGGATATTTAAATGTTTATTATGAATACGTACTAACTATAGTCGAACCTTTAGCTCTTCCATTCTTTGCCGTATTCTTCGCCGCATCTCCTTATATCTGAAAATTCAAACAAAAAAGAAAATATAATTTCAATATATTTCACTTTAATTAACTCTTCGTTTCCTAATTTAAATAATAGATTCATTTATTTTGAAAGATTTCAAGATGGATATTAATACAGAAATATAAGAGGACAGTATTTTTTAAAAAATAACTTTTTAGATGAATAAAACATATCTAAAATATTCGAATAAAATGATCAAAATTAAGAATTATGTAAATATTTAAAAAGACATACTTTTCTTTTAAAAGAAGAATCTGACGCTCCTCTTCGTAATAATAACGCTGCAATATACCGTGACACTCTACCAAAGAGAGATTAAGAAATTGCGCAACGTCAGAGCTAATTTCCGGAGTCGACAATTTGTCTACTAAAAAAAGTCGCGCGACATTTTCGTGCGGACCTAATACTACACGAACCTCCAGCGGATATTCGTCGTCTCTTAATCTTCTTTGCTCTATAAAAAAGAAAATTATCTTTCTCAAATAGTGATTAAGAGTAGATATGTGTTTCCTAAAATGATTTAACTCACCGCCATTATCGCGGACGACGAACAACGCAAAATTATCTGGTTTAGCATCAACTTTATATTTGTCTAACATAAGGTTGATAACTTCCTGAGTATTTACTAAACTTGTAATCCAAACGGACATTTGAGATCCATGCGGAGGTGTAAAAAAACTGGTTTCACGATTATAAAAATGTCCGTTAATTGAACAACGACGCCGCAGTCGGCTGCGTGACTGTCGTCGACCACCCGGGCGACGTCTAATTGCGGTGGAGCCTTGTTTTCGTCGTAAAACTACGCCATCCAGCTAGAACGTATTACAGATATGCATATACAGGGAGAATAATAAATTCAAGACTATAATTGTTAAATACCTCTAGTCCACTGTCAGTCGACATTGTCATGTTATCATCTTCTCTAAATTGTAGAGAATTTACAGAATCTGTATCGCTATCAGTTCGATGTCTTTGGAGGCAATCAGGTCCGGACATCGATCGATTTAAGCCTTTTTCTATCCAACTGTCATCAGTGCTAATAGATCTATTACCGGACATATTTTTCTCCAAGTTATCGAAGTATTCTACCCTTCGAAGCGTTCCATTTCGATTTGGTGTGCCATGGTAAATAGGCGTATCGGTACTGGAAGAACTACCTATACTGTGCGTTGGTGTACTAGTTACGCTACTATCGTTACCACGGTTGCTTTGATGATTCGGACTATCTGCTTCTGAATTTTCGCGAGAATCAGATCTATCAAAACTGGAGTGAGAGGAAAGAGGCAGTGGGTCGGAAGTGGTTTGCGAACTAATCGAAGGTAGATTTTCGGGCATCGTTTGGTATAATTTCTTTCCATCTTCGATTTTACGTTCAACCTAGATAATTAAAAATCAGATAAAAATAAATAAAATGAAAAATATTTAATAATCAGAAATTTTAATAATCTATATATTACCTGAAGAAGCTCATCTATTTCATCCCATTCCATATTCTTAACGTCTAGTTTCATTGGTAAAGTGAGGCTCTTAAGATGATCAGGTGAGGTTGGTACAGACTTTGTTTCAGTTTCTGCATCTTGTTCACAAGTTTCTTTCACACAATCTTCCTCTTTTTCTTCATCTTCTATACTCTATTGGCAGAATTTACAAGATATACGAACATATAAAATACTTTAAGCATCCCTTTTTATATAAAAATATATACACACATCAGAAACACTACGTCTACATGAATTTCTATTACGAGCTGTAACTACTGTGCGTTGATCATCATCTTCTTTCAAATGAATCACTCCTCTGACACCCCAATAAATACGAAGTGCACCTTCCAGTATCAATCTTCCGTTAACCTGTTAGAAAATAATATTAATTATATAGTTAATCTATATTTTCTTAAGCATAAGTATAAGATAAATACCTCACGGCTTCTTATTCCACCACTTTTGCCTTCATAATACTGGTTAAAAACCTTCAACTTTGATTCCAAGTGTGATCTAAGTATAAAAAATTATAATAATATAAAACATAATGTATTAATATGTTTAATAGTATAGTATTAAAAAAATACATTGTTTTGAACTATATACCTGGGTAATGATGGCCTAGCTTCTTTTTTCCCAAAACTTGTATGTGATTCAACTCTTGTTCCATGACCAAATAATTGTGGCCCAAAAAGAGCTCCGTAACATGGTACGTGACAATATGGTACACCTTTATGCTACATAATAGTTTTTAAAAAGAAAATATAAATTTTGTTGTACGATTATTAAGTAAAAGCTAGCAGTAATACATTAAAAATGAAATATTTAAAGTGATGACACAAAATTAGATAGATTAAATATTTAAATATGACTAATAATATCACAATATTTAATTAACAATTTTATAAAAAATACAATGATGCACCTCTGCATGCTGGCCTGGATTTAAGCGTTTCCCACATTCTTCGCATCTTAAACATTCTGGATGCCAGTCATATCCTAATGATTGCTTGCGCTCAGCTAAAGTCAGTTTTTCAAAATATTTATTTCTATATGTACAAAATACTCACTTTATTTGTAAGACTTTACAGTATTACACAAAGCACATATAATTTTATAATCAATTGAGATTTCATTAATTCTTTAATAAATATATTTTCTTAAGTTTTATTTAATATATGCATTTTGTTTTTATAAATAATAAATTATTAATTGATAAATTGACATATTAAAATATTTGTTTAAATTAGTATATAAAATACATAAATAAAATTTATTTTCACCTGTAGTATTTTTTTTTAATATTTAAAATATTAAAATCGTCATATCTCTCTCACGACAATAAACAATTAATATTGTAATTTAAAAAATAATTTTTAATAATAACAAAGAACTTGGATAAAATGCAGAAAAATAATAATAAAATAATTTTTTTAATAAAATATATACAAGTAACATGATAATTATACAGATAAAAAATTAATCAACTCATTATAATGACAGGAAACGGTACTTGTCAAAATTAGTACGCCTTTTTAATATATGCGAAGATTGAAACTAACCGAAATATACTGGTTTTCCACATTTATGGCACTTCCACATGACGGCAGATTCTTGTAATATCCATAAAATAATAGAAATTAACTCTTACGAGAATCTAATCCATTTTGTTTATACTATATGAATAGGCCCATTGAAAATGACATGCGGGTTAATTAAAGATGTTACTAGTAAGGCAACCTTCGCTGGATAATGAATAGTTCCTCTGCGGGTTCGAAAACTTATCAAGCACTTGACTTACATTTTCTTACTAAAATCATAGAATACAATATAGAAAGGAAACTGAAAGTACTAAGTAGTAGCACACCATTCATTCATGGATCTTCATTAAATATTTTGATATTTGTATAACTTTACAATATAAGTACTCTGTTAAAGAATTATGTTAAACATTTTTAAGTAATATATTTCTTCTCTTATTTATTAATTGTAAATAATAACATATACAAATACAACGTGGAATTGATTAATTGGTAGTGAAAATATATTATATATATAGTAACATTATAAATTACATTATTACAAATACTTTTTATGTATTAATATCATAACATTTATTTACAACTTTTCTACTTAACTTTACTTGACTGTGATTTACTGTATAGTAAACTAATCATAAGTTTAAGATTCTGAATGCGCTGAAATAATTTGTAAAATGTCGCAATAAATTATTTTGCAAACATCTATAATTATTCTATCAATATACATTTAAAAAATGTTTTGTGATGGTCATATTGCAAAAACATTTAAATTGAACATTTAAAAATTACGTAAAAAATAATACGTCATTATTATTACAATAAAATAATTACATCTTCTTCAAAGCCTGTACAACACTTAGATTATGAAACAATTTATCTCTTAATACAAACCAAGACCTTGACTGTATTTTTTGTAATGTGTCTAAATAATTTCTTAATGTTTCGTCATCCGTTATTGTTGTTCCGTGGCATCGCAAAAATACGGCTAGGTAAGCTTGTGCTAATTCAAAATCCATTTTCTTTTCCATCATATGATATATCATTTTCATAAAGTGAAGTAATAAAGTATTTGATGTTTTCTCATCCGCTGAAAGTGATTGAATTTCGAAATCGATAGAACTAGGACTCATATTTTTTAATTTTTCAATAACTTCTTCAAATTGTGGAGATTTCACAGACAGCAAGGATTTGGCAAACAAAGTAAGGTTTTCTAACTCAGGATGAATAATCAGCTTCGTATTGACTTTGGTATCTTCAACACCAGAAAGGTCAAATTTCAATTCTAAGGATGGAATCGTTGGCAGAAAGAAAGGTGCACTTTCCGGTGCCTTTGGCGGTTCTTTCGGCTTGTTCTTTTTTCGTATGACATCGATATTTAATATATTCTGCCACCTCGAGTGAGGTAAACCGGACATTGTAATAAGATCCTCCTGAAGTTGTGCTGGAGAAACATAATCCAATTCTGGTTCAGTAAGTTCATTTTCATTAGTATCACTAACTTCTATTACTGAACCAGGTAGACCAATCGTTGGAATCGGATCGTCCTTGTTTACTGCTTTCAAAGAAATGTGGGAATACAAGGTGCGGTTCGACCATAAATATATACCTAAATTACATACATGCGCTGTAGCAAGAAATGCACCAGTAGGCGAAAAGCTTAATGACGTACATGCTTCTGGTACCTAAAACGTTACATTCAGTTAATATTATTAAATTAGATGAATAATTAAGTTTTACTAATATATATTATATATACCTGAAAAATGTCTACTAAATTAGAGGAAGGAATATCCCATGTTCGAATTGTACAATCCATAGATGCTGTTATCAGCCATCTANGCCAAGCATATATTTCTTTTCCACATGCTGTAAAAGTGTGATAAGGGTCTCCCGCGAGACATGTAATTTCACCTGGATGCGTTTTTGATACGCTAAGAAGCGTGAAATGTGTACAACTGTACGTAAGAAACGTATTACCGATACATGTTACTATGAGATTTTCTTTTCGCCTTGTAATATATCTTGTTATAAGAGGAATGTGATTACTGACATATCCTAATGCGCGATTCTTGACAAATATTTTACTGTGTCCCATTGTCTTTCTTTACTTTATGTCGAAACTGATGTTTATTTACCCTAAACGAATAAGGTTAGGATATACAGCCATGCTTATACAGCTATGGGTGCGTCCATGTTGGAAAGCATAAACTATGTTTTTAATGAGAGCGATTTCTATTATTTGAAGATTTTGTTTTTGATACGTATATTTCAAATTTATGTATTCGCATATATTTATATATTAAATTCATTTATAAATTATAAAGTTACAGTATAATTCAATTTTCTATGTAATGCAATAAAAAATAAATATTACGCAATATTAATTAGATTTTGTTGAAACATACATAAAATAAAGAAACAGAAATTGTTAAATAATATAATTTCTTATTTATTTGAAACAATCATTAGTATTGTTGTATCGCGAAAAAATTACTTGATATCCCCAGACGAGCCCTACTTGTAGGATTGGAAGAATATTATCTATAATTTTTCCCGAATTGTTTACAATTTATTCAAAATAAGTAAAATGTAAAGAATATTAATTGGATAGAAAACGATGGTTGATTAATCGGTATTGAAAATACTTTGTATACACAGTTACATTATAAATTACATTATTACAAGTACAAAATACATACTTCAATTCTTGCTTTCTAATGTATTAATATCATAACATTTATTTGCAACTTTTATAGCACTTTCATTTGAAGCATATTACATAATTATATTATAAATTGCTAATTATTACAAATACATGAAGGAAACTATGTTGTTCATTATGGCGTGCTTTTATATTCATATGGTATTTACTTAAATTAAGGAATCCGCTTTCTTAAACTCATCAAGTGTTTGAAATAATATATTATAACTTCAACAATTTATTATTTAATGAAGATTTGTTTAGAATTTTATTGAAAGTCGATTGTATTTTTAGTAGTCTCTTTTTAAAATATATATATTTAGTATATGAAATATAGTATAATAATTATTACAAATAACAACCTTTATTTTTAAAACAATACAAAAAATACTATTTAAAGATATTGATAAATTTATCAAAAATTGATTTGGAAAGTAAGGAAACTTTGTAGATATAAATCAACTCTAAATACTTCTTTTAGTAAAGCCAATACATAAAACTTTTAATGTTAAATATCCTGTTGATAATGATTCGATAAATAATATGTTTCGTTCAAGAAGATAATTTAAATTTGATCATAGTGATAAATATCATCCTTTATGTTCTTTTCATGAGAACAGCCATGATGGCGCGCTTAAATTCAATGGAAAATTCATAATCATACCGGCTTTTTGAAACGAGGAATTTATGTATATCATCTTTATTCCTTGATAAAAATACGTATTTGAAAAGTTAAATAGTTGAGAACGTGTAAAATATTCACGTAAATGTTACTATTATTAAAAATATAAAAGTTTAACTATTACATTAAGTTTGTTGGCAAGAATTTTGAGTTGCTCAATTTGTGCGGTTTTATCAAGAAAGTGGAGGTTAACCGTTACAAGTAAATAAAATGACACAGATGAATAAAAAAGGATGCAAAGAATTGCTAATGCAGAGAATGTTCTTAGCTATAATTTCCAGTATAACGGTACAATTTTTTCTTGTGACTTGCTTACTTTTAATTACAAATTTAAATACAGATTATATGTCATGGATTCAAAACACATGGACAGCGATAACCTCTTTTCGAATGTGGAGTTATTTCTGTGTTCTTGCTACCGTTACATTTTTTCAAGGAGTTATTTGTAGCAAAAGTTACTCTAACATTCCACCCTACTCAAAAAGTAGGTTTATTAAATTTTTTGGGATATTCACATATCAAAATATTTTGATGGGTATCCTGCACATTGTCATTGGTGGTCTCCTTGTTTGGTTGCATTTATCAATCAAAGAAGGCAAATATGGTTTTTTAATGACAGAATGTAACATAATTTATGGAATGTGTTTAATGGAAGAACATTACTTTTTATTCTTAAGTGGATTTTGGAGTGGATTATATTTTTTCTTGAAGATCAGTATCTTTCATATGAAATATTTGAAATTTCCTATCATATCTTCGTCAAAGCTTTTTCGATTTAAAGCAGGAATCAGCTCCCTGCTTCCATCATTAATGGCTGAATGCATATGGCCAACTCTATATTATTTAATTGGTTATTATTTCCTGGGTCCTTATTGTTGTTCTACAATATTATTTTTGTCATCCTTACAATTAGAAAGTGAACCATTGAGTAGCATTCCTAGCTTGCTGAATCTGTCATTGATTTTTCAATTATGGTTGTACCAACTGGTATTTGTATTAACAATTGACAGTATGTATTTACTATTTGAAATATATTTGACAGAATGGGTTCCTTTTGAATTCAGACATAGTGATGTATTTAATACTGGTGAAACTGGAGTGACACTTCCTGAAGCATTATCTATAGACAAAGTGCCAATAATGCAACACTTAGGCTATTTAGATTTAATTACAATAGCACAAAAGGATAAAGCAAGAAGAGGTGTATTATTCACACTAAGTCAACCTGGGGGTCATCCTTACAATTGGAACTGTGTTATAGAAAAATGTACTGGACTCATCAAGAAATTTTCTGATGATCTTAGCACAGCATGCATTAAACCTCAGGAACCAAAACTGTCTCCTGGTGCTCCAAGTTCAACAATGACAGATGTTAGTGCATTTCAGAAACAATATATATATCGTATGCGCAGTTTAATAAAAGAAGAAGTACAAACCTGTACAGAACAAAGTAATATAAAAAAAGATGTTGACAATGAACTGTTTATTCAAAAATTCATAAAAACAAGATGGAACAACTTTCTCTCATACTTACTTTCTAAACCACTTATTTCATACGTTTTTGGTGAAATAGAGGGTGGTAAAGTATGTCATATTTTATTTAATGGACAGACGATAATCTGGGCTGCGGATGCAATTTCATCTTTAGCTGTATTATCATTAAATGAAGATTCTTATGGAATTGCTCAAAAAGATCTACCACTTATAATCAATACTTTACTTGCATTAAAGCAATCTCTTGATAAATTACAAAAATCAAATATTATGGCAAAGAAACAACATGGAGATGATAAATTTATTAAACAAATCTTTCATTCTTTACGTGCTGTTGCAAAACGAAGTCTTTATAGAATAGTTACATGTTTTGAAATTTATATAGGAGATTTAGGATTAGAAACAACAACAGTGGAACAGTTACATAGTTTTCTTGCTTATAGGGAATAAATTCTCATCGTTCATAGAAAACTTTGATGTATGTATATATATATAAATAACTTTTACTTGTATCTACATAAAATATTTTTTGGTATCAAGATATGTCAAATATTGTAAGATTATTTTTGTAATTGTTATATTTATATATACAAACAAATTATACTTGTGATTAATCTTTTCTATCTTTTCTATTTAACTTTACTTAACTGTGGTTTACTGTATAGTAAACTAATTATAAGTTTAAGATTCTAAATGCGCTGAAATAATTTGTAAAATGTCACAATAAATTATTTTTCAAACATCTATAATTATTCTATCAATGTACTTTAAAAAAATGTTTTGTGATGGTTATATTGCAAAAACATCTAAATTGAACATTTAAAAATTACGTAAAAAATAATACGTCATTATTATTACAATAAAATAATTATATCTTCTTCAAAGCTTGTACAACACTTAGATTATGAAACAATTTATTTGCAATAAAATTCCGGGCAAAACAATGTCGCCGCTACGTCCAACCGTCGAGCAAAGTCAAATTCGAATTTTCCGACACTCCCCGATCAGTATAAGTAAACAGACGCAATAGTGAGCGAGCAGTTTTTTGAATATCCTACAGTATCAGTCATAATCTCCCGAGTATCTTGCGAGCATTTATCAGCGATCCAATAACGAGTAATTAACTTTGTGACTTATACACTGTACGAACGTCTCAGCAAATATTGTCTGTACGTTAATTTATTTATTATCTTAAATACACTTGACGGTCTAAACATCAAGCCATCTCAAATAATTTACGTCGTCTCAATTTCACATCTTCCACAGGTGTTAGGATGTATTATTGTTGTAATTTTGAAATGTTTATCACTGAAATCAAGTTCTGTTACTAGCTCTTCTGTTTGAATATACCACAGTTTAACATTGTTGTTCTCATCAATAGATATTAAATGAGAACCAAAAGGTAACAGAATATGCACTGTGTAGTCATGTCCTTTATAAGTATGTCTTAGTTCTCCTCCTCTCCGCCAAGCATATATTTCTTTTCCACATGCTGTAAAAGTGTGATAAGGGTCTCCCGCGAGACATGTAATTTCACCTGGATGCGTTTTTGATACGCTAAGAAGCGTGAAATGTGTACAACTGTACGTAAGGAACGTATTACCGATACATGTTACTATGAGATTTTCTTTTCGCCTTGTAATATATCTTGTTATAAGAGGAATGTGATTACTGACATATCCTAATGCGCGATTCTTGACAAATATTTTACTGTGTCCCATTGTCTTTCTTTACTTTATGTCGAAACTGATGTTTATATTCCCTAAAAGAATAAGGTTAGGATATACAGCCATGCTTATACAGCTATGGGTGCGTCCATGTTGGAAAGCATAAACTATGTTTTTAATGAGAGTGATATTTATTATTTGAAGATTTTGTTTTTGATACGTATATTTTAAATTTATATATTCGTATATATTTATATATTAAATTCATTTATAAATTATAGAGTTACAGTATAATTCAATTTTCTATGTAATGCAATAAAAAATAAATATTACGCAATATCAATTAGATTTTGTTGAAACATACATAAAATAAAGAAACAGAAATTGTTAAATAATATAATTTCTTATTTATTTGAAACTATCATTAATATTGTAGTATCGTGGATAAAAAGGCCTGATAAGTATCGAATAAACTATAAAAACAGTGTCGTCTACCCTTCAGTTGTTGGTTTACGTGAAAAAGCCTATGTGACTAAGGTCACCTAATTCTTGTGGAACGTGTGCATGACGAGGTCAGAGAGTGTTGACCAAGAGGTCAGAAAGTTGAGTTTAAAAGAGAGTGTGAGTCGGAGAGTCGAGTTGAGAAGTCGCGTTGCGAGAGACAGAGTTGTAGCGTCGTCGCGTTGAGAGAGTACAAGTTGCGTTATCGAGAGAGAGTTGCGAGTTGATTGTCGAGTTGTCTGAGTTAAAGCACGATTTTATATTTAGTTCACGTTAAACAACCATCGTTTTCTGTCCAATTAATATTCTGTACAGTTTATTTATTCTGAATAAATTGTAAATAGCTCGGGAGAAATTATAGATAATATTCCTCCGATCCTAGGGAAGTGGGGCTCGTCTGGGGATAATTACAAAAAAAAATTTTCGCGATACTACAGTATAATTATTTGCTTGGACGAAACAAGGCTAAAATTTTTATATTTTTGTTACAGCAGCGATTCAACAATTTGTAGAAAAAATTGTTTTGTATTTATAATATTCTTAAATATGTTGTAACAAGTACATAAGTAACAATTAATTTATTAAATGAAATATTAATAAATAGTAAAATTAAGTTCTTATATAGGTAAGGAATGGAGTAGGAAAACAATTATTAATACTAAGTATTTTTTTTTATAATTTCGTTTCAGTTATCCGTCATTTCCACGGGTCCATATAAATCATTTGTATGCTAATATACATTACATATATGTATAAAACATAGTGTCTATTCTATAAAACCAAGTACTTTTTATAACAAATATGTATGTTAATATTAGCGAGTACTAAATACAATTTAATAACAAATACGATGAAGTAAACTCACATACAACTTTAAAACGATTGTATATTACTACCTATTAAATATTATATATAATATAAGATGTAACTGTATTAAATTACAATTAATAACACTTAGATAATATTATCTACAAATTTTTTGGAAAAAAACAATTATTGTATATTGATATGTGATATGTGGATAAATAATATACTATATGTATGTTTAAAAAATATATCATATAAATAATATAAATATATATTACAAAAATTGAAAGCAAAATATATGTATGTATAATTGACTATAGGTAAATAGTAAATAATTAATGTTACATTGTTAACTCTCGGTTATTTAATTATTTACAAATGAATAGGATATCTATTTCTTATGGAAGCTTATCATTCTTATATAATTTTTACATCCACGAATAAGATTTTTCTTAGCGTATTTTTTTTTATAACGAATTACGAAATTGTTGGTTTAACATTAAATTTAATATGGTTTTTTTTCATATGAAAGTGTTTCATGTTCCCATAATTACGTATTTTTAGTTCTTGTTCTATACTACCTGCAAACATTATTAAATTTATTTTGATGTTAAACAATTTTTTATGCATTTGATTAAATTTTCTTCTACTGAGTCAAGCGATCGTAATTAGAAATGCGAAATGTTTTGTCAAATTAATAGAAACTGAAAGGAAAGATAACATCTAGAATAAATATACATTTTTGTCGCCATGCATATATTAAATTGAACGAAATATAGCATTACGAAGAATGTGTCTTTGTAGTACCCGGTAGTATTATCGCAAAGATATTATAAGAACATAAAACACAATGAAATCGTTCTTTACAAATGTTTTACAAGTAGTACTTACACAAAATTCTACTTCATCAAATGATTTTTACAGTTTATGATTCTCATGTCTTTTTATCTAGAAGCAACAAATCCTATTGATCATAAAAACAAAATTCATTATCGAACAAAATTTAATATATTCAATATATTATAAGTAACATATTCAATGTATTGCACTGTAATACGAAATTATATAAAATTATAGTACGTAAAGCTAACTGAATAGTTCTTTGGTATTGTTTAATCAAATATGTTCATAGATCATAACCATTTGATCAAAACCAGTGATCTTTCGTATAATTTTGCAGTCTTTAACTACAGGTTTCAAAAACTTGTCCCGATCTCTACGGTATCTGGCTTAAAGAATCGACAGAGTTTTGGAAAGCCACAGGGTTTTTTCACACGATTATATCGTCATTTATCGGGAAATCTCAGTTTGTGTGTCCTTTCATTTGATACATATCAACCAATAAACGGGAAATAGGAATTTCGCCTATGGTTTCGTGAAAAAACAAACGTTCGACCAATTTTGGGAAGATGGACGTCAAACGCCCGACAACGTGCATTAATGTCCCGCTTCTACCTGGTTGTCGTTGATAACGAGATTTCGTGTAATCTCCTAGAATGCATTGAGCCTGATCTTGTAACATTTTGATCGACTCGCTGGCGTGGAGACCCTCCGTTTCTGTGAAGGAATATATCGGTATCGAAACAGGATTTTAAATATCTGTTTGATCTGCAGTTTAGGAACACACAGCAATCGAGATCGAAATGTAAAATATTTCGTTACTTTATATTACTTAAAGGAAAGAGAAAAGAAAGATTGAAGTTTTAAGTATTTCCGTGATTTCAATTATTTAATTAAAAATATTTTCGTAAATTCAAATTATGAAATTTGTTTGAAATATATTTATCAACTTTTTCGAAATTAAAAATCAAAATTTCTTATTACCTGGAGTAAACAGTGCTACTGCTTTCATACATCCCCATTCACTCATGTCTGGTGAGAGTTGCCTAAAACGGCATATCGTGTCCTGAAATACAGACATACATAAAATCGTAAATAATTTCTTTTTTCTAATTTTCACTATTATTTTTTATTACTTAAAATTATAAAAATATTCTTATTCATATTTATCCAAAATATTAAAGAAAATGTTAATTATTTATTCATTTTCCTATGACGAAGTTACCAAATATTTCATATTCTATGCAACTTATAATTTTATATAAGTTAAA
The DNA here is from genome assembly GCA_014737365.1 of Bombus soroeensis. Classification (NCBI taxonomy): domain Eukaryota; kingdom Metazoa; phylum Arthropoda; class Insecta; order Hymenoptera; family Apidae; genus Bombus; species Bombus soroeensis. Next base: position 2,216,556 of record JACXIL010000179.1, on the reverse strand, counting down.
TTATCACCTGAATAGTAATTAATTGTTGATTCGTTGTAGCTTCGTCTGGCAATCTTGCTCGTACTTGTTCATCCTCCAGTAAGCCAGTAATATTCCACGATATGGACCATTGTGCTAGATGAAGGAGAAAAAGTTGTGTCCACGAGCCTTCGAGTAACAATAATTGATCGTTCTTCGAAAGGGATTGGAATAGTGGTAAGCAACAAACCCATCTTACTGCCATAAATAATAAACGTGCAGTTGTTTCCTGAAACATATTAATAAACTTCGTTCTCCGAGTGAAATTTTTATTTCATCTGTTTTATCAATCAGTCATTTTTAATATTTAGAAATGTAAAATAATAAAATATATTAAATCGCTTTCTAATATTAGATGTATATTTTTATAGCAATTTCAAACTCTTTAATAAAATTATATGGGACTAGAAAAAGAACCGTTTCACATATATACAAATCAATTTGTCATTAACCCTTTCGCTTCGGCAGTCCAGTCCACCGAAGTACTGTCACTGAACGGAAGCGCGCGCCAGAAATGCGCACATTGTGCGTGCTTGCTGTATATACGTTTTCCTAAGTCTTAAATAACAATAATTCTTGTAAGAACCGTATATGAAATATCGTTTCACTGTCAATGGATTTAACAGATTTTTTAGCACGAAACAGTATACGATCGTTTGGATGTTTGAAATATATTGCGTAAACCGTCATAATGTTGTTTCAACAATTAGTAACTTTTAAGAAGTTATTAATCCAATATATCAATAAAATCAACAGAAAATTTTCTGCCGATAACGAAAAAATGTATTATTGACTACAGATAGCATTGGTGTATGGCCGATATATGGGGTGCCGAACCCAGGTCATTTCGTGGATGTCGCATATAAGTGACGCTCGTACTCACAGGTCATCTCGCGAGCGCCGCCTATAAACGGCACCCGAAGCGAAAGGGTTAATTTTATTTTGAAAATTTTATATTTTATAAGAATAATTATAGTAAAATTTTTGGTATAATTACCTGTAATAGTTCTCGCGTAGGATTGGAATTTATTAATGTTCCAGTGGAATTATGACTAGCTTCTGTTTGTTCCAAAGAATATTCTGTTTCCGATTGCAATGGTGCATTCCATACGAGTTCCTTATAAATAAAAATGAAAATATATTTAAACAAACAATACGCATCTAAGAATAATATTTTAAAACTAAAATGCTTTGTCTAAAGAATAACATAACTTACGATGTTATAAATTATTATTAAGAATTTTTACGCTATTTTTAAGCAATTTAAAAATCTAGATATTTCAAATATTTAATATTGTATTATTAAAAATCAACACAAATTTCTTTATTCTTTCAGAAAAGTTATCAATTCCTTCTATTAATACTTTAATCCCCAAAAATTGTGTCAATATTGCAATAATATTGAGCTATAGCTCTAAACAAAAACCCTGTAATAAAATTTAGAAATCTAGAGAATGCATGTAGTATGCGAAAATAAAAAAGATATCCCCAGTAACTCAGTGTAATATCACGAAAGGTAAAATCTCTATTTAGTTTCCAAGTTTTTTAGTCGTATTCGTATAGTATGAATCTACACTACATTCGTATTCTACAAAATTATCATATAGACATTTAAAATTTCTCTAAACTTCTCCCTGCGTGTTACAGAAAAGTTAATTTCACGAAAGTAAATCCAAAACAAGGAACGAGGATCTCGTCGACACAAGGTCCATGATCGCTCAGTTTCAGTCCAGCGTGTGAAACCGGCAGGATTTGTCGGATTGACGGTTATAAAGTTTGCAAAGGGGAAACACCAGACTCGAGCAAATTGAGCTGAATTACTTACCTGACACTGTTCCGCGGACATTAGTATCTGAAGAAGGGGTGGCTGCGGTGTCAGAGCGACGCTCGGGGGTGCTGAGTAGAGGGTCGTGGTCGAAGGAGAATGCGGTAGAGCCAATGGTGCCGGGGACGAAGAGTCCTCCGGTGGTTTCTGCACCAGTGCCACTGGCCGTGGATAAGGCGAGAACCTCTGGTCGCACCTGAACTTTCTGCACACATTATCCTTAGCGTCCTTTTATTTGAGTTATCAAGCTCTAATTGCTAAGAGTAAGGTTTTGCAGTAATATTTAGATTAAAATCATAGATGATTTTTTTCTCAATTATATTTTAAACGATGAAAATACTTTTATCAGTGAAATATAGAATAATTAATGATATGTATAAAGTATAGAATGAATAATAATATATCTTTGATAGCTCGTATGATATTTCTGGCACGATTTTAAAATCGACTTAAGAATGTGTAGAAGATGATATGGTATATCTTTTGTAACTCTGGTTTGTTCATAGCTCTTCAACATTGAAAGGAGAAATTGAATTATTCCTTCATAAGCCTCGTCAATTTAAGTAGTATGAGCCATTGATGAGTCAGACATTGTGTTTAAACAGAACAATAACGTAGCGTATTAAGATACAATATTTACCACCTAATTCTAATGTGTACAAATATAAGTACAGATTTTAAAAAGAACTTCATACACACCTTTGATGTAAAAGAACATAAGGGGAACCAAGACCAGTCCTTAATCGATCATTGTGTAAAGGTGGTGCGATCGGTGATTGTTGTTGAGGTTGTTTTGGCTTCCTCGGACCTCGTTCGTGTTGTACAGCTAAACATCAATTATAAAGAATATGTGTTATTTTCATGTTGGATTCTCATTGTCTAACGATTCTCTATGAATTTTTTATAATATGTAATTTTCATTATTAAAACTACTTTCTTTATGTATTTCCTAAATTTAAGTGTTTTTAATAATAATGAAAATTCCCAAAATACTTTAGCGATAGCAAAATCCGAAAGAAAGAAGTTAAATTGACAAAAAGGTAGATTTATTTAAGTACATAAAAATTTATTCCTTTTCCCTTTTCATAACTTTCATAATTTTGTTTATTAGTCGTATATGCCGTTAATTGATTTTCAAATATGTTCTTTCCGGTTTCTCTGAAGCACATCAATATGATTGATTTACGAAATACATTCTCGATATAACCATGAGTGATCTCTTAATGCCGGAGCATCATCTTGAATGGCTCTATTGATGCCACTCAAGTGCTTAATAGGGGGAGCAAAAAGGCTCGCGAAGGATTGAATACGGGATTCTAAATTTCTTTAAATACGATAAATTACACTTTAAAAGGATCAATCTTTAATACGCCTTATAGAATTATTCACATCGTTTGAAATATTATCATCAAATAGGGTGAACTACTTTATTTACGATATCTTTGAATATTTCATGAAAGTTCGAAGAAGTTTAGAATAAAAATTACTTTTTAGACATTTTAATAAAAGGATGTTGATAAAGAAATGATGGAGAATTGACGATAAATTATTTGTGGTCATCATCTAATGTATTAAAAAAGATGTTTTCAGATATAATGGCATAATAGTAATATTATTACATAAATAATTCCATGTTTTGAGTTTTTTAATAACGTTGAATAAATGTATTAACATATCCTATATAATAACAAAAAGAACGGGATCTAAAAAGGAATTCTCCCCAAATCTTCTACCCAGAAAAGACTAATAGCACCCCTAACAAACTCTGAACACCGACAAAACCAACTTCCACATCCATCCGTCTTAAAAAGACCGCTCGAATGAAACTCCTGTGTACACAATCCTGTCACGATTTTTCACCTCATTTACGCACCGATAAAAGTCGCGTCTTACTTGTGATCAAACCATTCCCTTATCCCTCCTCAACAACCAAAGACGAAAAAGAAACCAAACCAAACTTCAAATAGAAAAAGTCCGCGCAAGTTGCTTGAAATCCAGATCAGGGGGAATATTAAAACTTTCATTTAAATACTATATCAACACAATCAACACAGATCTCTCTATTGCCAATTAATGTCGATTTAAATCGGAATTAATATCAACGATTCTCGTTAATGCCTTCCGCAGGAATTATGCGAATATTACAATAACATTACACAATACCAACGAATCCTATCACGATCTTTTACCTCATTTACGAGCCAATAAAGAAGAAGATGAGTAAGAATATCATCAGCTTCAGACAACCAAAGATGAAAAAGAAACCAAACGTACCTTCAACTACGATAGAGAGAATCACAAATCATCTCGCGATAGGATAGCCCCTCGCTCGATCTCCGGGCGGTTTCCTATTAATATCGCCTAAGAACTTAACGGTGGGAGCGAAAAAGTCCGCGCAGGTTGCGCGGAATTGAGTTCAGGGGGAGTGGTACTGTTCGAGATGTACGAGCTGTATTTCCGTGGCTTGGCTGGTTGGGGAGCAACGATGGTGGGTAGGTAGGTCGAGCAGCCTGTAGGAGGGTTGAATCTACCAAGTGTGAGGGAGAAGAAGATAGAAATGGGAGGGTGAATGCGATGGCTGGCCGGGGCGTCAGCTTCCACGGGGTCTCCTTGTCAAGGCATCGCGAGAAAGGATAGAGAAAGAGACAGGTGCAAGACTGGATAGACTCTGGTAGACATAGCCGTTACACACGTTGAAATATGTAGAACGTGTGGATGTATGCGTACAGGAAGAGAGAGGGAGAGAGAAAGAGAGAGAGAGGGAGAGAGAGAGAGAGAGAATGGAACTGCAACTGGGTGGCAAGCACATCATCATTAATGAGGCTGAGCGGATCGCAGCCGTGGATTCCCACGTTCGCACTGGCGTCGCAATATCCGCGCTTTATCCGGCCTCTCTTTGTACCATTGGCGGCGTAAGTACATATCTCTTTCTCTGATCCGCCTGATGATGGGATCGCGTGCATACATCCTGGAAGGAACGAGCGCAGAAGGAGGTCAAAGTTCGTCCTTTTTGTTTTCGGAGCAATTAACGCTCCCCAAGCTCGGTTTCTTACCGTGAATATATTAGGTACGTATTGGAAAATTTGGTGTTGTGTGGTTTCTTATGAAAGAACTATTTCTAACGTTAACGGAACCATCGCTCTTGAGAATTATTTTGAGGATTATTAAGAAACTAAGATAATTTAAGAAAAGAAGAAAAAGTTTACACAATGTCAATATACCTAATTAAGAGATTGCGGATGTTAATATGTCTATGAGAAATCTAAAATATGGAAAATATTGTAAAAATATGCAAAAATATATAAAATAGACAAAGTACGTATTTAGGCGATGAAACAAATTCTTACTTAAGTTCGATTTTTTTAGTAGTATTTATGAAAATATGGACAATTTGGTTTTATTTTGTTTATAATAATATGTAGTTGCTTTCTCTATGTAGTCCATGGCTTGCTTAATTTGCAGATAACTAAGAATCACAGAACGTTCATTAGAAGCGGAATGCTTTGTAAGCATTGTAAGCACAAATACGGGGTGCATGCAATCAGTTAGAAAGTAAGGCGAGGTGAAATCCGCTTCGGGTCTATTTGCTTTATCAACTAAATTGGCCGTGCATCGAAACAGGTACAAATATTATTATTTTCCGAGAGTAATAATTGTTTTTTCACCGGAGAATTTTCAGTCGAGCGAAAAAACCAGCGAGAGCCGCGAGCTTGTTTGCTTTGTAAGCAAAGTTCTTCGTATGCCACACGCATACGATATATTAGAATATAAAATTCATTTTTAAAAACATTCTTCCTTCTTTTTTTAGTCATTCTCCGTTTCGGTATATCGTGTTGGTTTTTAAATTATCGATAACAGTACAAAGTCTTTAAACTTTACCATTATTACGTGATGAGTTGCGATATTTTGTTTCGTAATCTAGAACTGAATATTAGAAGTACGTAGGTTATTATTTTTTAATATATTTCTGATTATTTTACAGTAACATTCAATAAAATGTGTACACATATATATAGAATCTTCGGGGTCAATAACTTGCGAATCAATTGGATGTATCTTAAAGAAATCTTTCAATATTACTTACTATTAGAAAACCTAAGTTAGTTAATTTCTTCTTATATGCAGGATGTAAGAATATTCAACAATATATAATACAAAAAGTTTCAATACGATTGAAATTATAAATATACGAACTATATAAATTTACTTTATATGTATATTTTAACGAATTTTAATCTTACTTTATTTATTAACGAATTTCAATTGAGTTTACTAAAATTATGAATCGTAAAAGTAAAATATCCTAGCATGTAATATAAATACATGTAGAGATTTTACAAATATTTTTAGAAAGATTAAAATATTACCTTGTGTCATATATCATCAATAATCATATATGAATTAATAAATTAACAAATAACGACCCTACGTCATTTTTCTTAGCGTTGACGACTTTACTTCGCATGCGCAAAATTATAGAGCGGATATTTTTTTCGTTCTTTGATAGAGGCTACATTATTATTTGTTCTTAGTATATTAATCTGTTTATTGGTTTATTCTTACAAACAAAATAATTTGTTAAAATAAATCTATTAATTTGAAATTTAGATCGATATGAGTTTAAATTCTCAAAATGTAAAATGTAAAGGGCTATGTGTTTGGATATAGTAACACATTATTTTACCATAAACAAATTGCATGAATTCAATCTTTAATGTAAAATATAATAATACGAAGTACGTAAATCAATAACTTTAAACAATCAAATAGAAAATTTCAAAAATGTAAATGTCACACTAGTAATTACTTAAATAATGAAGTCTATTTTCATGATTAAAATTACATTATATAATCCGTAAATAACATTCCAATTCTTCTAACAAAGCTTCTGAATTAATTTATACAACCATTCAAAAATATTCCTCGCTCGAAAAATGTGCCCGAGAACAGGTTAAAAATCCACGAGTAGTGGTATCAGGCGAGAAAATCCGTGTGTGGATAAACATCGTTGATCGTCATTGAAGAACAGACCCCCAATTTCACCCCCGATGGCCGTGTCTCGACAGATCCGACGAGCGGACGAGCGCACGTTCCTCTTAATTCGCCGGGACAATTTTTCGTCCGGCCTAGAGGGCTTAAGGGGACGATTTTCGAGTACGTGCGTGCTCGCGATCCGGACGTCGAATGGACGCGGGGATTAGGATCGCATGCGCTGGAATGGACCGCGCCCTGCTCCCTTTTCATCCACCCATTCTCTCTCTTTCCTTTCTCTTCCTTTCTGTTTCTGTCTCTATTGCACGTCCGCGATGCTACATCCAGTGCACACAGAAGCCACGAGCCAGCGTAATACTCGCATACCACGTGCGGTCCACAATGCGAGTTCCCACAGTTGAGTGGCGTTCGGCCTATGTACGCACGACGTGGCCAAGTTAGGCCTCCAAGCCTTTGCGTTTTGTCATTCGTCGTTAGAAGTAAAATAGAGAATGATGTCCACGTATAGCGTCGTTCGTAAGAGCTCGAACACTTTGGTCAATTTGTAATAACAGTATACAAATTTTACCAAAGTGTACGAACGATGAATTAGTAGTTAGAAGCAACATTTATTACTTTTTTACAAAATCATCAGACTGAATCTAAATTACTTATTAATTAACACGACAATAACATATTTTAGTGTTTGTTGTACGAAAAATATAAATGTTACGTATTATTGCCTTACTTCTTCCAAACTAAATCAAATCGAAGAACGAACAATAGATATCTGTCTGTACCAGAAACGAGCTAATCATCGCAAATAAGGTATACAGCGTAGAAATTCAATAAAACCAACTAAATCAATTATCCCAGAATCAAACGAAATGGAACAAAACTTGGACATAAAAGAAGTCCTAAAGAAATCAATCAACTTAAGCTCCTCTGTCCTTCGGCAAGGAAGAATCTAAAAGAGTACTTAACGAGTTAAGTAACGAAACTAGAATAACAAGAAAGGTAAAACGAAAGCAAGAAAAAGAAGATAAAGTAGAGAAACGGAAGAGCGAACGTCGAAAAAAGCAAGCGGATAAAGGAGCACAAGTGTACAAGTGATAGAAACGATCGGAGAACGAGCGCGCGTGATCCACGTATGCGGGAGAACGAAATTCGAACGCTACGAGTTGTATATGTTTCTCTATATGGTGTATATGTGCGCGTGTATGTATGTGTATGTGCTTGTGCGTGGGTTTGGTGCTCACACGGGCCATGGATCACGAGGGCTCACACTCTCTATCCTGCTAAACGGTAAACCGATCTGTGAACATTTCAGCAGTCAGCGATCTCGAAGGCTAATCCTCGAGTGAGTGGGGTTGATACATCGACTACCACCACCAGGCTTCGCCTTCACCACCATCAGCATCGCCATCAACGTTTCCGTGCCGTCGAGTTCAGCCGATTGGAGGGGCCAAATTCACGATTCGTGTGTCGGACTCGCGTGTACGACGCGCCCGTACACGTGTTATCACTCCAGAGAGATTCATATGGACGCTCCCAGTGTACATGCATGGAGTGCACGAACGTATAGGTGTGTTGTGTCAAACGGATGCCCGGAAAGGGAGCCGACCCTCTATGAACTTGTTTTCTGTCTTCTGGAAAATGCTATGAATGTTCTAGCACGAGGGTATGTTTATAGAAGATCGAAAGGTTTGTGTGTATTTAGAGGATGTAAGGATGTATCGAAATAGTGTAGTATGTATAAGGTTTGTGTATATGAAATATTTCTGGTACACTATAAATTTACACTTTAAATGTACGTACATTAGTGTTCATATGTATTAGGACACTTATTAGTCTCGTATAGGACACGGCAATTAATTTAGATTATCAACGAAATGATTAATTGGTTAGAATTTTGTATTTATGCAAGATTAAAGTCGAAAACGTTCAAGGAAAATTTGTAGAGTTTATGTGCAGCAGTTACATTATTGTTGGTAGCTTTCCTTGATTATTGAATTAATTAAAGTGTAGATATAAGTTATTCCAATAGTTATACTAAATTGTTTTACACATATTATAAGCTGTAATAGGTTATTACACTTGTTTCTGTAAAAATATAAAGTAGTATCCCTAAGTAGCTATGGTCAATGATTCTACCATCGTCTGTATTATTGACTTGTACTACTGTCTTTATTGAAACATAATATAGTCTATTATAATATAAGCATTGTAATCCTTCGTGTCGATTATTCAACACCAGGTTTTGAAATCGAATTGTCGGATTGAATTATAAACTGTTCAGTGTATGATTATCTGAATCATAAATTTCAACATGAAAATTAACTAAAAGTTGTCTATATTCTTTGATGTATATATGCTATTAACAGGGTATGATCTGTTGTCTCTTCGGGAAATTGTTGCCCGATTCACGCGGCGAATACGTATGTATGTATGTTATGCAGATTAACAGAGGAGGGTTAGCGCATGACATTTCACATATGTGTAAATGAGATGACCAACGATTAATGGAGTGTCCAACAGGATTATGCGTCCAATAGGAACCTGTGTAAGAGACCTTGTACACGAAGATTCCTTGTCGTATAAATTCAGACACAAGTTATGTGTCTGTTGATAATTACACCATCCATAGCCAGAATTTTGCTTACTTATGAGAAACATAAATTATAATTCACGAATTCCTCTTACTGAGATCATTTCATTTTTCAAACGCTTTATAAAAAAGATACAAGATTCGTCCACCAATAGCTTTTATAGTAAAGCTCTTTTCACAAGGATCTTATAAAATTGTACATTTACAATGGCGTGTACATATGCAAATATCAATTCTTCAACATATTACAATATCCCTAGTTGTATATTCGATATTGTGCATGCATTCACTATACATTCACTGTACCTTTAACATTTCATTTTAACGATAAACGCTTTAAAGCTACAAATAAAATTCAAGCCTCGGCAATTAAGCGCAATCAAGAGCCATAATCTTCAAAATGAACCTTTTTTCTCGCAAGAATCCTACAAAATTATGCATCCGTGAAAACGTGCCGAACGTGCCACCAAAGCGGCCGGGAAACGAACATGATCCATTCGCGGGACGGGAACGGCGCGTTTCCTCGTTCGCGAGATGCATAAGCTCGCGGACGTAATTCTCGCAGTTACGTGAACCGTATCCGTTGCGGGGTCCCTCTGAGCGTTACTATGACAGGTGACGATCAAAGCCCGGCTTAACGCAACGACCCGTTCCGTCCACACACATCGCGCGTCCTACCGCAAGAGGGAGAGCGTCCGCTTCCTGTCTTCCTCTTTTCAACCTTGTCAGCCCGCTTCGCACGCTCAGCCCCTCGCGGCTCACCCTGATCTCCCATCTCTCTCTTCAGAGAGACCCGCTTTACAGTTTACCGTTTATGTGGATGGATTGATGCTGCCGGCCGCGTGTACGGCACGCCTCGCTTCGTTGCGTTACCAGCCGTCCACTCCCACGCAACCCCCATCCATCGTTCTCACCCCTGCTCTATGGTTTTCACCCCCGCGTCCGCCTTTCTTCGTCGCCGACCGTGGTCGACGCCAACACGCGGTCGGCCGATCGGCCAGCAAAACCCTAGTAACGCCGTAGGCTCGCTCCTTTTGGCTCAAGTTGCCTTTTCTGTTTCTCTGGCTCTTCCAAAGATGCTTTGGTTTCCTTTCGAACGAAGGTCCGTCGATGGTTTTACGATCGTTCAATCATAAACACTTTGCGATCCCCGGTATTTCTGAACCCTTGCGTTTCGTTCCAATAGGTTCGCGTTGATATAGTCAGTCATTGTCGCCAAGTCAGTATCGTGTAATTTTCCCCTATTTCAATATTTTGGCAGCAAACTAATGCACTGACATATTTACATATGAACGGATTTAATTTAAGAGAAATTGATTTAATTTAAAAGAATTTAATTTAACTGAATGTACACAAAGGAACGTAAGAGATAGACTGCGGATGTTTTATGCGATTTTATATTTTTGTGGACGATAACTAAAGAAATGGAATGTAAATAAAAATTTGTTTTATCTACTAAGTAATGTAATAAATACTTTGGATACTTTGTACGTTTTTGTACGTTATATGCATTCCGTGTGTATGTAGCATCCTGCATTAAAAGCGAAGCGAAATCGAATCGTAACATCACGGAGATTAAAGTCATTCTAATTATTTCCTTCTTCGTAGACGCGGAAACCGTGAACGTTGGAAAGTTATCCTGGAAACGAAGTATCGGAAATAATCCCGATTTTCCACCGACGAAAGGAGCAAACACGGGGCGCGCCGGTTTAATTCCGGTTCAGAGTGCTTGCTACCTCCAGAGAAAGGGTGGCTTCGAATTATGAACGGAAACAAAGAGATTTAAACTTGGAAGTTGCGAGCCGCGATCGATTGGGCATGAAACGAGGCAAAGTTTGCGGAATCCAACGACCTAGCCTCGATTTGTATGTGTACACTGGAAATGATGTTGACCGTAAGGCCAGAGAGGACTAACCGGTTCATTTATTTCGTTCTAACAAGTCAAGACTTAACCTCTCACACCTTGTTGTTAATTGGAAAGCTTCGTTGCATTGTTTGGATTAAAATGGATCCACGAGGAATGTGTGATAAGATTTGAAAATGAAGATCTTGACTTTACTATTTGAAGATTGAAAGATAAGAAGATGAAGAGTAATATAACTTTTATCGAATTTCTCGAGTTCTTTCAATTAATTTCTAACTATAGCTACGTTCCCTCTATGGAAACGGTCATAATAATTTCTTTTCTATTAGAAATGCCGGGTGTGAAGTCTCGACATCAAGACACTGAAGCAAATTTTATGCAAACAACTTTCTAAACATCAGGACAATGGAACGAGTTTCGAACAAAACATTAAAACATGAAAACAGTCAACAAAATATATAATATATGTATATATCTTCAGTAGTATCAATATATTCATTTTTACCAACAATGTTTCTTATACTTCCTGACCTAACAATTTTATCTCCTTATATTTCCATCACGAACTATTATTATAAAGATACAATACCATTTAGGAATAAGTACCACTATCAAAGTATATAGATGTAAAGAAAAGTAAATTTTCCTTTGACTTAAACAAATATCGAAGAAAAGCACCGAAAACAAGAGAAGAAGCGATCGCAAAGGAACAAAATGATTCGATATACTGTACGATAATTTCGTAAGCAAAGCTCGAAAACTTGTCCGTTGGTTGCAAATACGCGAAAAAAGCAAAAAGAAATTGAAGGTTCCCTCGCGAGATGCGAGAAGCGGAAGGAACGTTCTACGGGTCGCCGCGGATCCTCTCTTTCCCTTTACAAGTTACAAATCCTACGCGGTAAGCCGCTTGGTAATCTTCTGATATCGTTTAACGCCATATTTCGCAAAATATACGGGTCCGCGCTGTGCGGGGCATTTCGTCGGCAAGGTAGACGAGCAGGGCAAATGACACCGAGAGGGATGAATTTCCGTGGAACGAACGAAGGGTGCTGGTATACGCTGGTGTGAGGGGTTAGAGATCTCCGGGTTGTCAGGCGGCGGATGATTGCATGCCTGCGGCGGCGTTTCGCGAAGCGCCGAGCACCGCATACATAATATATACCACTTACCGAGTGGTCACCTACGTCTTATGGGTGTTTCACAATGTTTCGTCATGCGATCTACCGGTCCGTCGTAAAGGCGCGCCAATAAAATGGTAATAGCGCAAGGATAACGTAGGATGTAGAGTAAAAATGGCAAAATGATAAAAAGAATGGTAAAAATAAGGTAAGGCGTTGGTGTGAAGGAAAAATAAGACGCAGACTGTGTAAATTTGTGAATGCAAGTAAAGGAATAGAATCCAAATGTGAAATCCAAGAAAGATGATAGTCGGATGTAGGATGCAGGGTAAGATACAATTTTATATTTTTGTGAATATAATTGGAAAAATACAACTTAAATAGAAATCAGATATTGTAAGGAATATACTGTGTTGAATACATCCTATATCTTTGCATTCTGTACATTTTGGCGCCATTTTAATCTTTCTTTAAATTAAGAATTAAGAATTTGATGTCCTTGGATAAAGTAGAATTGTTATCATTTTCTTTTCTGATAGACGATAAAAGATTCGTTTCTTAGTATTGGTAGTATTATCGGTGTATGGTGATATTTGCTTGATTATATGGTAATCTTAGTCATATCGAAGAAAGAATTTTCTCTTATTCTTTATGATAGCATTAGATATGAAACTCAATATACTATTACGCTCAAAAGAAAACTGTCTTCGATAATACCTTTAACTATCTAATTACTAATATCTAGCCAATTAGTTATATACTCAATTAAAAATATGTACAGATCTGACAATAATCGGCATTTTTTAATTTACCTATACCACCACTCTCTTTATCTGCCACAACAACGATCATCTCCTTCGTGAACACAAAAGTCTTCTCACCGTTGATAATCTCCATGAATTGCTGTTAATTTCCGTGAAACTAATTGTGAGAGCAAGCAGAGGAAGGAGTCTCGTAACAAGCACATACTCGTGCGTTTTTCGCGCATAATGATCGTGAAGAGAAAGAGAGAGAGAGAGAGAGAGAGAGAGAGAGAGAAAGAGAGAGAGAGTGGGTAAACGAGAGACAGAGAAAAACAAGGGGTAAGAGAGAAACGCAAGAACTAGAGGCTCACCTCACTTCGTGTGGAGCCTCCTTAACGTTAGGAAGCTCTGCCACTAATTGAATCTCCTCTCTTACTCGCGTCTGGAGCCTCCGCAACCGCTGGGAACCAGAGCACCCGTCCTGCATTAAACACCCCCCGACACCCTGGCCACCCTCATCCCCATCGAGCGGTCTGGTCTGCCCCTGGCTGCCTTTCTCTTTCGATATGTACCTCTATCTCTCATCCGCCGCTTTTCCTACCGCTCTTTGCCTTCCTTTGAATATGCTCTGCCTTCCTCGCTCTTCTTCCTTTCGTCTTTCTTTTCTTATTTTCGTTCGTCTTTCTTTGTATTTCTGCTTCTTCTTATATTTACCTGGTACTATCTGCGCCGTTTCCCTCTCACGTTACTGCTTCTTGATCGGGCTTCTTCGCTCGAAACCTCCTTTGCTCGTTCTCCTTTGATTTTTCTACTTTTCTCGAATGTTTTTGGTCTTTCCCTCTTTTTTTGTTTCAAGCTCGCGTGAATTGCCCGAGTATTTTATAACATTCTTCTTTGGCCATTTTCTCACAGTACGGCGGTTCCCTTTTACGGCTATATGTATATTGAAGATTTTTTCGCAACTCATCGAAAATTTCGGTGTTTAAAGAAAAATTTAAAGTACAAATACTTAATTTCATTGCGATGTTATTTCTGGTCATATCGCTGTTTTAAATGAATGTTATACTTAGAGAAATGTTTTTTCAAGTTTTGATCATGATATTGTGGCTCGTTATTAAGGTAAGCTTGGTTTAACCGTGTCTCGTTTAACTGTTTAACACTCGCAACAAATTCATGTGATAGTATTTAATTCAACAGTTGTATTTAGCATATAAGGAGCTTTTTCTAATTTCATGGTTTTCCTAGTATTATATTTTCTTGTTCAGAATCGATTGCAACATGATGACAATTAGCGGATGTCAGACAGTGTTTAACAGAACTCAATAGAGTTCGCTTCAAGTGTAAGCAGGATATCAATGTCGTCTGATATTTCTAAGGCGGAAGAGCAATTAATATGAACATGATGCATGATAAACGTTAAAGACGGTTACAGAGAATGAATTAAATATATATACAGCAAAGTCAGCTTATTATATACGTATTTATGTATTCATATTTTTGTATTATATTGACATTTAATTAAAATTTCTCAAAGTTAATTTGAAAGCTTAAAAAAAGATTTTCATTCTTCCGAGGAAGCATGTTGCTCATGAGAATTTAAATTAAATTATTAAAATATCAAATGTATTACCTCGGTCGTATTTAAATGCAAATTTCTTGGAAGCAATTCCGCAACTCGAAATAAAGAGCTACACATTTCTGTGATTTAAAGTGTTAGAATTATTTCAAAGGTTAAACTATCAAAAACTTATGTGAAATATAGAATAGCTCTTTAGAGAAAGTAGCGAAAAATAAATCTAAATTTTAAACGGTAAACAAGAATTTAAGAATAATATTTTGCATTCTTTTAGGAACAATAACACGGAATTAATATTTTACAGAAATTCCATATACCTTGTAAATCGCGGGTTTTAACAAGAACCTATTAATTACGCATATAACCATGACACGGTATTCAGTTGAAATATCAAACGAGGATTACACAAAGTCGTGTACTTATCGATATCAAATCCGATTTGCCCTGGCACGCAGAATATATGTATGTATACCTTCAAATCAATACATGTTCGAATGCTTGAGGCTAACAAAAGAGATTTGAAATATTGAATCCTTGTACATCGTTAAAACTATTATTATTAATTTATTTTCTACAATAAACAATTTATTTCGCGGTGAAACATTGTAAAACAGACAGATAGAAGCAAATAACATAACGTTTACGTGTTATACAAGAAGAGTGATAAAATTTACAGCAAACGAATGTTAATTACTGTCCGACCTTTCATCGAGGACATAATGTAATGCTACGTTGAAAGAAGATTACACGTTTTCGATCGATTAATTAATTAAATGGAAATGGTCAGCAACGTTCGTCGAGAAGTATACACGTTGGTATCCGTGAATTTTGCGGCGAAATATCGAGGGCTGGAAGTAACGATCAAGTGAGAGATCATGGAAAAGCGAAACGTGGTATGACGGTGCAAAATCGTTATTGAGTCTCCACATTCGAGCCAGTTCTATTGAAGTCTCTCGTGTCGTCGATTAATAGAGACACGCAGCATGCTGTGTGATAACGCAATTTCGATGAAACTTAATACTGTTGGATGAAAAATTCAGTCGTTCAGAGATTGTCGGAAAAAAAGTCGTATGCAGTTTCATTTCACCTCATATAAAAGTTGTTTCCAACATATTGATTATAACAATGTAACAAGTTTCGAATTTCCGTGAATTAATCAACTTTGAATGAGGAATTACAATATTCTTTTACAAAACAGCTTCACTTTTTCAGGATGTTTTTAAGTTAAAAATGTTTAGTAGAATGAATATAATATTTATGGCAACTTGAACATTTAAGAAATTTAGTTTATAGTCTTTGTTTATTTGTGTGAATAATTAAAGAATTTAATGTATAGTATATATATATATATATATATGTATTTCTAGTTTTGTATTTAAGTAAAACTTAAAAATACTCTTTTGGTCTATTTACAGATCTATTTTTTCAAAAAGTTTTCCAGTTAGAAATATTCAGTATATTGATACTCGTATAGTTTATAATTCACGTGCTTAACAAAATTCAATTCTTTGTTTATGTAACGACATACGTCATGGATCAAATAAATCCTTTGATGAATTAGTTGTAAAACCAACGACAAATAGAGTATTTAACCATGATTACTGTTTTACTAGATCCACGACTACGTTTGCTTAGGAGGGTTTGTCTGACCAATAGCCACTGAAGTCACTGTCTTTGCGGGGCATTCGCGGTTCGAAAATCTTTGTCCCGTGAAACCACAAGAGAATCGCAACAAGACTACTAATATCTAAATCCAACTAATTCAGACGAAAAATTCAAGAAAGTCTAGCAAAATAATAATTGTTTTGCTCAAAACTACACTTTGGAAGAAATCAAAGAGACATTCAATTGTTACAACTTCTACTTCATTTTCTACTGAAATCCATCACAAAATGATAGCACAACTCTGCAATATTAAACGATTAGATTTATCTATTGAAGTAGTATAAATAATTGTATTGAATTTTAAAAATAAGTTAATTTTCTTTTTCAAAGATATAATTGAAAATAAGTTAAATAAGTCATTATCTACTAGAAACAAATGATAATTATCCAATTAATATCGATTTATATGTACATTTTTTCATATTGATTTTATTTAATATTAAATTGTTTACAAAAATTATGAAACGTGCAATCATTTTGTCGTGAATCGTGTCATATAAGATTTAAAAAAAGCAACTACATAAAAAAATGTAGCAAACAAGCTATTTTTGTTACTATAGTACAGACAGAAGAAATAGACTATCCAAGATCAGCGCTACTTCTTTGCTATCGCTGTCTCCCATTGAATATTAGTTAAATTATAATAAATTCCAATAAATTGAGTATGTATATATCTCAAGTGCATTTATTTGAAAATCAATTAATTTTGTAGGTATCATTATCTTTTACATTTTTTATTACATAACTTTTATTTATTTTTACTTTCGGTTTAAAAAATTTTTCAATATTACATCTTTCTGTTAACTAGATTCTTTACATTTCAATTAATATTTACAACATTATTAAAGTCGTAACAAACTTCATGAACAGTGAAAACACGTTACAAGAGCTATTACCACTAGAAGAATAATATAAAAAAATATATTATTAAAGATTATTTTAATACTTCTGAAAAAACTATCTCGTCAAATATAATAGAATATCTTTTATTTTACTTTATCGCTCGGACCACTTTAGATTTTTATTTTTATCTAACAACCCAGGTATATTAATCCTTCAAAGAGGAAGATAAAATTCTCCTTCTCGAAAAATAAAACAATTACTAGGAGTATAAATAAGTTCCATGGTCAAGTATCGATAATATTAACGAACGTACAGTGATATTCTTTTGTTAGTGAGAAGACTGTCCAACGTTTCAAGAATTATACTATAATCAGTTCTCCGTATTTTTCATAATTAGGGAAGGAAAAAATTGTTAAACAAATCAACTCGATAAAAAAAATCAATCTATTATCTACCAACGAATCCGTTTTTCTGATTTAATTTTAATGTAATTTAATTCTTTAAAATTAATTAAGAGCAATAGATTGCAAGGGAAAACAAATTGATTAATATTCTACTATCGTTTCTTTCATACCAGTAAATATGTTCACCCCATAAAACACGAGAACTTATATATACTATCAATATTATCAAACATCGCATTTATCGAGAAATGGTTGTTAAAAGTTCCGATCAATCTTATAAAAAGCTAAACTCTTGTAGTTAGAAGATTGAAGCCTATTTCTTTCGTCTCTACTATAATTAACAACGGTGTAGAGTCCGCGGGGAAAACAGAGGCAGTCACAGCCTGCTCTGCTTGGAGCTCTTCGAGGCCTTCCTCTTGACAAGCAAGCACGCCATTAGACCGCTCCCGATGTCCTATGATATCGTGGTATTCTTTCCTCGCGCGGAATCACACCTACGATACTTTTTCTATAGGAGACGTATCTGATCTCACGATGCTATGTAAACATTTCCAAAAAAGTTTCATCACTTACCGTCTCTGTTCATGTTAGCTTCGAAACACTTGGCGAGTCTGCAGGCACGACATTGGTTCCTGTGGGTCTTGTCGATGGGGCAGCGCCCTTTCATGGCACCCTGAACCTTGCAGATGTACCTTCGATTGCTGTGAATGCTCCTCTTGAAAAATCCTGAACAACCTGGACAGCACAGAAAAATTCGAACGTTGTGTTAAAAATCGATCGTATCTTAAAATAATGTAGCAAGAAGTAGGCTGAATAAAAATCAATTTTATACAAGGTGTCTTATCAATTCTGTCTATTTAGTATAATAGATGAAAGTTGCAGGCTTGAAAAGATACGTAACGAGATGGTAGACATTTGCACAAAAATTTAAAGAGTAATAATATTGGTAACAATATATTACATGTTATAGATTATAGGAATATATTTTATAATTTTATAACTTTACGTTTAGATTAAAAATTAGATGATCTTTAATTTGTAAAATTTCAGTTGTTTTATTATCAAACTTGTTTCTGTTATAAATGATATTAGTGATTTATAATTTGTGATTCGTAAAATCGAACTAATAATATTAGTTTAATTATGCAAGAGAACCCTGAATTCCAATTTTGATTGACGCGTAAGATTATTAAAGCAAATTTATTAAAAATCGAAACTAATCTCCAGATTTCCCCTACTCCTTCATCTGCGAAACTGCTATCACCAAATTACATATATATTTTTTTCAGTTGTACAACATTCATTGGAACAGAGTTGATAGAACACCCTATACCGTCGGATAAGTTACGATCATTACGTAGATTTAACCTTTATGATTTATTTAATTGATAATTAAACAATCTTCTCTCTCTAAACATTTTGAGCGAATCTAATCTAAAGCATTAAGCTGGTCAGAAAATTATCGTGAATACGTGTTGTTTCGGTTAGCTGTCAAGAGAATGAATTGTTAAATAGAAGCGGATTGTAATCAACGAATCTGTTGTCTCTTATAAAAGATAAACGAACGTTTGTCGAAGTGTTTTTTTAATGAAAAATTTAAGTACAGAAGAGCTTGATAATTACCGTCGCAACTGTAGATGCCGTAGTGTTTTCCAGAGCTACGGTCACCGCATACCAGACACGGTATATCAAGTAATCTGTCCCCTACAACAGAAATTGACTTAATGGAAAAACGGAAAATCTAACAATTGTTAATGATAGCTTTGTTTCTTTTCGCTTTGTATTTGTCTGTTTTTGAAAGCAAAATGTTTTTCAGAGATAAAGCCTTGTTTAATATTCTTTCTGTTTTTAAACTTTGTTCAAATTACGATCAACTATAATTAATTAATTAAACGTTCAATTGTTTTTCATTCCTAAGAATATTTGATTTGTGTATAATACGAATATTTAGTATTTATTGAGTATGCAATTATTTAAAAAAATTTTCAAAAATTACTTAATGCATTAATATGTATTATTTAAATCGAATATATATGTTTATAGTGTTAAGTTTTATAATGTTTTTAAGAATTAAAATGTTGATAAAGAAGATATCATTGTAATTAAAGTACAATTATTAAAAATATTAAAAATATCTTCTTTTGAAGATTTGTGCATTATGTTCTATTTATGAACCAGGGTAATTTCAAAATTTTATACAGCGAAAACTATAAAAAATTACATTTTCCATAATTCAATTACTTGACATCTCTCTCAACGATACGAGAAATTGAAATGATAAAACAAATTCATTGATTACGTTTGTAGCTAAAAGAAAGTTGCGTCCAACGTGTCTGACTGTATACAGATATTTCTACTTAATTCTTATTCCATCATGTATTCGAACAAGTTTCTCTAAAACATTTGTTTCATCTATACTACGTACATTTTACAAACTATACCATTCTTAACAGCTTCGTAATGATAAAAATACGAATATTTATTTATATTTTTACTGTTTCGTTATGAACCACCAATTTCTGAGACATACCTTCCATCGGTAAACGCCATAAACAACTAAACAAATGCAGATAAAATAAAAGAATTACATTTTTATCTTCAAGTAAAGTGGAAAACTCTTTTAAACGCGTTAAATAAAATTTCTTAATTTATCTCTCGAACAAATGGTTGACCATGCGATTAATCCGACGTGAGAGATACCACCGAGCCACTCGTATAAACCGGATAACCTAAAAACGAAGTGAAAAGCTGGCGGAAAGAGGACTCCGTTTAAGAAAGCAAAGCGGACCGCAAGAAGAGCTGGAGCGTTAATCTGTTCTCCCCCTTTTTGGAGGAACCCTAATCGTCCTAATGATCCGCGGCAAGAAAAACACAGCCATGCCTAAGCCAACCAAAGCTTCCGTTTCTGGCCTGGGGAACCAACCACCTTCTTCTCACACCAAATACCTACCAACCTAACCCGATCAGTCGAGCTGCTTCAACCCCAACAGATTACCTCCTTCGACGTTTACGCTTATATCTAGACTTCGTTGTCTTATGTGTCCTACGCGTCGATTAACTATAAACGATTTCAATAGCAAGGGGGATTAAGTATATCTGAGGATAATAGTTACAAATTTATGCAATCCTACTATATATGAATTTGAAGTATCTTCTTCGAAAGTGTGGAAGGATTTAAAAGATCGCTATGCATTCAACTCTGTTCAACGCTTAGAGTTGCTATGTTACATTGTGAAAATAGTAAATTATTAATAATAAATTTATATTATAAATAATTATAATTAATGTACATTACGTCGAAAGAAAAAGAAAACTTAAAATAATGTGCAGCTTTTTAAATGACATCGAAGGATGAAGGTAAAAGTATTTGAACATTAGAATTTAATATTTAGACTTTCATTTTTGCTATGAAATCGAGTTGTAATTTAAATAAAGTTAACTATGTAATTGGAAAATTTTGGGAAATTTGTATCGAACGATTAAAAAGAAAGAGAAAAAGAAATACTTGTTTCTCTTCCTAGAAATATTTGTTTTATCATTATTTTATATCAAGTGGTATCAAGTAGTATTTCTTGAATTTTAAAGCGATCTATTCTGGATTTAGCAAAATTAAATAGTCGTGAACAAAAGTTTGGCAATGTTTCTTTAGTTACCAACTCTTTTCATCGAATACAATTTTGAAACGAATAATAATGAGAATAGACACTTCATTTTAATAACAAGGTACAACATTCTTTATTTCATTTCGTATTTCATTAAAAAAAAATTATACTTTGCAAAAAACGTAAAATCTAAACTAGATTTCATGTATCTTGTTTTAATTGAAAGACAAATAATTTGAGAGAATTATAAATATTAATTTTTTATATAAATATCTCGAAAATTGAAATTAATGGATTAACGAAACATATTTGAAACAATTTTTAATAAAATATAAATTAAATCATTCCGATTAAATACATAGCGACCCAATCTTGCTTTCAAAAACCATTGTTTCGTTATGTCACATCTATAAAAAGTCAATTAAACCATAATTATACAAAAAGCACAATTCAAAATACCAAGTAACATAGTTCCATTCAATACGAACCGAAGATAACCGCTCCTCTATCCAGAATAAACTTTCTAATCTCCATTCAATTACAAATCCCAAACCATGGGTCCCAGAAGTCAATCACCGGGACCAAAAACCATTGCAAGGCCACCAATCGAACAACCGATAATCGCACACATTTAAAACGAAAACTTCAACTCTTCCAATCGTCCAAAACCAAAATCAAAACAAAAAGAGATCCTCCGAAGCTAAAGCAAACCAAACCGACGACACAAGCTATTTTAACGCGCACCCAAAACGGTCAAACGTCGACATGCCAAAGTTCAAACTAAACCTGTCAAGTCACCAGGTCATCGAAACTCCGAAACCATCCGATGGGAAACAAATTTGAAAAGGGAAAATTTAAAAACAATAACAGAAAAAACAGGAACCAACGTCACATCTTACCGATGTTGTGCATAAATAAAAACGAAGAATAATTAAAAAAAGAAGAAAGAAGCAAAGCGGCACGTGTGTCACTGTCTTCTAAGTACCGCGTGCCCTGATCGGGGGTTGGCGAACCACTCCAACGTATCACTGGCGAGAAAAGCAAGAGAGGCACGCTTTATCGAACTGACCTGTGCCCATCCTTCGCGACTGATCAAAGTCGAGCATCCCCAGACGGACGACTGGACCGGTGGTCGTTCCGACACGACGCCGAGGGAGTCGCGCGAAGTCTCGAAGCGTTCTCCGTGACGAGGTGGCTTCGAGCCTCGGCGTAGCTACTCATCTCGTTGGGAAGGGCGGGTACCGCGGTTCGCGTTCGTGTGTACGAGCTGCTCGTATCGATGTGTGTGCACGGTGCGTCTGTACGTTCGTTATACGCACGTATATAGGGGCTGCTGCCCGATTGGCTGTCGGAGTTGCCTATCTCCCCTGACCGTAGCCATACTAGCTGGAATCACGGGTCGTTCTTCGACACGCTCGACGTGCTTCTAGGAGAGGATGGCTGGCCAGGGTGTGGGCGATCCCTAACACACGTACAGAAGTTCCTAAACGGCCGCGAGTCGGCGTAGCTATGACGTCGACATGAGGATAGCGAAAGATTTGATCGTCTCGCGATGTAGGTGTTTGTTTGGTGGGATTTTGCAGTTGATGGACGATTTGGTAGCGTTAAAATTGAGATGGTGCCAATTTACTACTATTTGCTTTTATTTGGTGATGATTGCTTTATTTCATTTTTTTCTTCTTTTATACGTATATTGATTGCTTTTGTATATTAATAAGGAACGAAAACCCATCAATCAGGAGAAGCGGTATTTTTCCGATTTAACGGAAAATAATTTGATCTTAATCTTGAAAAAGATCTGTTGTTAAATGTTAAACAGTTAACCGAGACGATTCATTGTGTCATTTATATATAGAGTAATTATTAATAATTATGCGAAACAAATTATGAATTAATATTTACTATTAGTTGCAACGATATTTGTCTTATTTTTTCTGTAGCATCTATATGTAACAAAAGACTCTATGCGTGGAATAATAATTTTCTAGATTTCTTAATTATTTCGTGGCTGCATCAACCCTCAAAGCGGTGCAGGATAAAAGATATATTTTTGAAAATTCCCAGGGTTGTTGTACGAAACTTACGATTTTTGAATTTGTAAGTGTACAGCTTTCCCCATAACAGAGGATCGTTACAACGTGATATCGAATTTTATAGTTTGATTAAATCACGTAAGTAATTAGCGTAATCTTTTATACGTATAAATGAAATTGTTCGATCTTCGCACGCAGAAAGAGGGATAAGGTTATAACCATCGCTGGATGCGGCTTTAGTCAGGCTATTGCACGATGTACACCACTTCTTCAATGTGGCTGGTACGTTGGCCTGAAATTGGAGGGTGGTAGCATCGATGAAGAGGGGTCAGAGGAAGGTGACAGGAGGATAGGTGGGGAATTCCAACGGGCGACTAGACGGCCCGGGGACTTGCTGGCCGAGTGGCTGACGCGACTATAGTGGGGTAGTGCTAGTTAGCCACGGGAAATGCGGGGGCGGCTCCAAAGGCCACGTTGTCAGACGAACGTTACCACCGTGTCATTGGTCGACTCCACCCCTGAGACGGCACAGGGGTGCAGATCTATGTAGCAAGGGTGGATGGGCGTTTCCAGCACGCCCATTCGACGAGGGAAAAGAGCCAGGATCTCGACGACCAACCGCTGCTTCGAGATTAGATCGACGTCGTTGGTGGCTGTTAGGGCTCCAATGCCATTTGTCGTTGAAATGGTATGCCGACGTTTCTTCCAGCTCCTGGAACGGGGGGATGCTTGGAAATCGCTAGGATGATACGAGAGCTGCGGTTTACAGAAAAAGAAGGGGTGGTAAATGTTAATGCAAAGATACTCGACGCGCGACCTCCTCCCTCCGATCCTCAAGCCGTGAAATGAACATTGTGCTTCGATTCGAGAAACTTTTGTCGAGGATGTGTTATATATGTGTGTGTGTGTGTGTCGATGCCCTGATCCTTTAGTCTCGTCTTTCTTTTTCTTCTTCCAGTATTTTGGGTCCTCTATGGGGTATCGTTTTCACGAATTGTAAATTACATGTATGATACGCGTTATCGAAGTAAAATTGTTTATATACGATAATTACGATTTTTATATGCGCATTTATATCTGTTAATTTAGCTTTTAAACGTTATTTTATCGTCATTTATAATATACGTATAAACGGTATAATGTATGATATAATAACATGAATATATTTATCGATAAGGATATGGTTAATTAAAGATGCGGTTTAATTTGTCTATTGTAAGAAATATACATTTAAAAAAAAATATTACGTAATGTTTGTAATACTTATTTCATACAAAATTGTTGTTACTTTGTCGTTGATGATTATTATTTGATAAATATTATTATGTAACATCGATAGTAGTATATACGACTATTATCACAATGATGCGGTAAAATCATATCAAATTTTTGTAGTTTTCTTAAAACTGGGATATATTACTCGAATTTAAAGGAATTTTAAATCTCTCATTATTATAAGAAACTATATTTTTACCATTGCACGTTAAGTAGTAAACGATTATCACAGATGATAATTATGCAGTAATAAATGATAACTATAACATAAGATGAAATTGTTCTTATAACTACATTTTATTTTATAACTTTAAAACATTTGCTGGAAATATAGTTTTATCAGATTATTTAAAACATATGCATATAACTTATACCGTTACTATTATTATCTACAGATGGTACTGGACCTGTCAAAAAACCGGTATGTTCCTTACGCCCTCTGCAATTTTCTACGGTGAACGTAAGAATTATCTCCGAGGAGGTACAGAATACACGTAAATTTATAACAACTTACTGACATGTTCCTGTCTTACCGATCTAAGTGGGTTTATAAACATAATTTATAAAAACATCATTATAACAGTATAGTAAAACTTGCGGCATTGCGTATATAAGTTAGAGATTATCGTATTTTTGAAAATATTAACAATTTTTAAATAGAAATGTATAGATTATTAATTTATAAGAATATTACAAGAATTTATTTAACTTGTGAGTGGAAGGTGGACAGAGTTAAGAATAAATTATAAAACATTCCAATTCGCTTCGGAAATCCTATTTATTGATCTATTCTATTTATTAAATTTAAAGAATAATACAATAATCTTTACAATTGAATAATTTAATAGGAAAATTTAGTTTTAATTGAAACCACTACCATACTGAATCGATAACAAAAAAGCATTGAATGTCACATCTATTTTGTACCTCATCGATGGTATAATTTAAAGTGTTTTGTTTGTTTTTAAGTGGTTTGTTAATAATAATGATACTATAGTGATGTTAATCTATTTTAATGAATTGTAGAAATGTTAAAAGATTGATTTTTATTGGTTAATAATTTTCACGTGATACCTATTTTGTCCAAAGTATGTAATTTGTATTGCAATTTTAATAAATAAATATACAGAACATTCTAATTCTCATTATATTATTAAATACATTTCAACATAAGGTATAGAAGGAATTATGCATAATCGTGATCGATTTGAGGTTAGTTTAGTAACTAACCTATTCGTCGTAATCGTCATGTACGTATAGGAACATTATATTTATAGATGTAAATACGAAAGAAAACTAGGTTCTTTTTAAACTTATTCAACAATTGTTCATTGTTAGTGTGTTACCATGAATGTACGAATATTTAAACAAATTCAATTGGATTTTAAATGTAATAGCAGTATTTTTGTAAAACATCCTCGTTCTATTCATTATATTTCCAATGCTTCTCCCCTAAATGTATATAAGGATCATTTTTTAAATAGTAAAGTATTAATGGGATATTTTTCAAATAAGCGGAATTTTTCAAATACACAAAATGCTGTTTTACATCAGCAACTCCATCCAAAAGTATTTCAAAGATCGTTACTATGCAACAAGGATGTAATTCTAACTTCAAAAATTCCTCGCAATTGTTATCCTACTGCTGTAAATAGTATTAGACAATATTCAAATTTAGGAACCACAGTTGTAAATGAAGCTATTAAATACAATGGTGGCATTTTTCAAATGATATCTGAAAGTATATTTGTAGAATGGGTCACCGAAGCTTTTAGATACATGCATTATCAAACAGGTTTACCATGGTGGGCAAGTATCATGCTTACCACAATTATTACAAGAACATTTATAAATCTACCATTAAATATACTCGATGTGAGTATCATTACTATGTTATCAAATTAAGTTAAATTACTATTAAGATTGGAATATATATTTCCTAAGTGATCTTTAGCTTCACAATAGGGCAAAACAGGAAAACTTGAAAGGTGAAATGATGGATATTGCGGAGGAAATAAGAAGGAAAGTGGATAGGAAAATAGTATCATCCCAATTGAGTCCAACACATGCGATTGCTTTATATACACGCGAGGTATTTAAATGTAAAGTATTTGGATAAACACTATTATATTCTTCTATTTATATCAAGCATATCGATTTTTTACTTTACATAATAGATTTCTAAAGAACAAAAAAGGTTATATATAAGAGACAATTGTCATCCACTTAAAAGCATTGCAACTGTATTATTGCAAGCACCGATATGGATAAGTTTCTCAGTTGCAGTAAGGAATATGTGTTACGTATTGCCTCAAATAAATCCTGGTGAGTAATGTATTTTATATATAGCGTTTTTAATACCAAAATAGCAACAAAACTAAGTCCTAAAAATTTTAATGCTAGCTACCGTAAAGGATTTCCAAGAATTGACTACTGGTGGTTTCGGATGGATACAAAATCTTGTAGACATAGATCACTTTTTTATATTTCCTATACTTTCTGTATTTTCTCACTTAGTTACAATGGAAGTATGTATGCAAGTATTTATTTTCTTTAATTTAGATGTCTCTGTATCAACATGATACGTTTTTTTAGGTAAATTACGTATTATTTAATATAAAGGATTCAAGATTTAACAGAATATACAAGAATTTCTGTAGAGTACTCATTGTTTGTTTTGTGCCTATCATGGCATGCTTACCATCGGTATGTTGTACTTTTGACAAAATGAATAATTACTTTATTCTGTGCTATTATTCATTCTATTAATGTTTGCAAATTAAATGTTTTAGTGTTTATCCTTGTTTTGGGTTACCAATAATTGGTATGGACTGTTACAAAATTTAGTACTCCTATCTCCAAAAGTCCGTAAGCTACTCAGAATACCTAAAACTAATTCTGACATCCGGCATCCGTATCAAGAATTACATAAACGGTTATTAGGCAAATTTTCTTTAACGCGATCCGCAGCAAAATCATAGAAATAAGATGAAATATTTTTCTCATATGTTGAATGTAATATCATTTAGTATGAAGTCAAATAAAGAAGAATAATTATCAATGTGTCATTAACTAAAATAAAAACGCAGGAAATATTTTTTCACGACCTACATACATCGCGGGTAAGTTCCACTAAAATTAGAGATTTAAATTTGAGGATGGAGCCGCGTTAGTTACAATAGAGGTGTACATGGAAGAATTGACTTTCTTCAATTCAAATGTGAATATTATCGTATCAGTGCGATACATTTTTCAGAATATAGCAGCAGGATACACAGGAATTTTTTCTTAGAGCACTCATTGTTTTATATTTCTTACGTACGTTTATCATCGGCATGCTGAACCTAGATTTTGCGAAAGCGATAAGTATTAATCTTTAAAAATTAGATATTTTAGTGTCTATCTTTTAATTAGTGATTATAAAATCAGTCCATCCAACGACTCGACTCAGTGCAAGTAAGTAAACGGAGGGGCGTACTCACAATCTTCAGATACTATAATTTTCCGGGCGTTGTCTGTGTCATAAACTCGAGAAGTCGAAGCAAGTCCTATAATATAACAATGCCCCATGGTGAGTAAATCCCCTCCTGAATTCAACAATTGATTATCGTTCTTCAACCAATAGCCGAAGTTCCTTATATTTATCGCGTGCTTAGCACAAGAATATTTTCTTTACTTCTACTAATTTGAGTCGCTGCATATTGTGGAGACAATGATATTCGATGAAAAAGTTCGTATCTGAATGACTTCTTTTTTTTAATTTATTCTTATAAGATATAGTATATACATATAAAATGCATTTCACTAACGGAGAATGCATTTTGCGGAATGAACTAGCAGATTCGAGAAGCGAATTACGGAGAAAGTCATGGCTTATCAAACTCTCTACATTTCTTCTCTGTAGCATTTTTTGTATCAGCTTCTTCCGTGGATTAGTAGTTGTAGGTATATCGTCGCAATATTTACAATTACATAGATTTATTGTTAATATTCTAATAACTGTCACTTATAAATTTTGTCATTTTCTGATAGATTGTACTTCTGGTAAATGTAATTGATAACTATCAATGGAAATGTAATAATGCTATATTTTCAATTGATACGTGTTTGCTTAAGTATTGGCACGAAAGAAAAATGTGCTGACAAATGAATCGAAAGAAAATATTAATAGAAAATAATAATGCATATTATAATACGATCATTTTTAGGAGGAAACTCCAGTTGGTCCAGATACCCAAGTTGGTCTACGTCCACATGTGGATGATTGCTCAACATCCTGTGTTGTTAATGATTGTAAAATCCGTTATCCTGCCCCTTATATCTATATTACTCTTAGAGAACGTTCCTTTTTGTTGAAAAGGTGGCTATAGATAATCCATATCAAACGAGGATATGTTTTCTTTTGACGAAGACATACACAAGCTTAAATGTGAAGAAATTTAATAAAGTGAAATCGAATAAACAATAATCATATTATTAATACACATAAATACAATAATTAGAATAAATCATGCATAATCGTTATCAAATTGAGATTACAGTAATATTTCTGATGAAATGTAATAATTTTTATTATAATATCGAAGATTGTGATTTAAAATAAATTCTACGTCTTCGCGTTATTTTGGTATTATTTATCCACATAACAAATTTACCCCGTAAACGTTTCCTGTAAATTTTCTCTAGCATCTTATCGTTAATTAAGATGAAGAGAAGAAAAAAATATTAACAATGGGAAAGAAAAAGGTAATAAAAGACAAAGAAGTTGTCGATGTGTCCAGGATGTGATGAGTTATACGCAGATCTTCTTTTAGAAAATCAGAGAGTGGGAAATACGTGTTACTCATAATTTTGACAATTTTTTGGAGTGAATATTCGAATTTCATTCAGCAAATTTATACGTGAAGACGTCTCTTTTTAAAAAGTACCTCCTAGCCCATGTCCAGTCATTTTCTTCCTTGATTTCTTCATTGATAATGCTGAAATAATAGCTACACAAACTTTCTTCTTACTCGATATCGTTGAACAAACGCTAACATGAAACCGAATGTGTCGTCAATAAATATTGAACGTGCGAGGGAAATACGGTTTGTCAATAAATATTGCATATTGTCAATATTGTCAGTATTTCTTGACAAACCGCGATGATGTTGAAAAAGTTGAAATATCGACAATATTATCGTTTGAGGTCACTCTTAGACTTTAGGCCGAAAGTCGTGGAAAACTGCGATTTTCACTATTTTAAACCGTTTCTAGCTCATAGAGACATTAACCAATTTAGATAAAATACTCGGCATGTGTATAACTGACATAAGTCTGTAAAAGGTATTTAAATTATGTAAATTACAGGTTCAGATAAAAAAGTTGTAAAAGGAGACTTACTATTTTCTCCGCAATTCCCATTAATTGCAATTTTTTCACATTTTTTTACACGTCATTTTTTAAGCAAATCGTCTCAACTACCCAAAAAATTCAAGTCGATTGATCCAATTTTCGAAAAGTTATTCTGTTTTAAAGATTGTTCGATCAGTCATGTGAGTAACTGTATTTTATTTGTATAACAAATGAAAAGATTACACTACTTTCGCTTAGTATCACCATCTCTATCTCTATTTTATTTCCTTCTATCTCATTTCTTCCTATCGGATTTTTAAATTGTTCTCATAATATAATGTAATTATATTTGAACTTGTTATTCGTATCCTTGATCCTGGCTATTTAATGGCGATAAGGTCGGAAAAAATGTATCATGCGTATGTTCGATAATGAAAATAGATGTGAAGTCGGCGAAATAGTTTATATCGAGATAACGTATTAAATTACATTCTTTATTTCTGCTTGCACGATGCAGTATATATAAAATCCATTTCATTGGCAAATAACGTACTTTGTGGAACGGATTAAAGTAGATTCAACAGATTCGAGTAGCGAATTACCAGCGGAAGTCATGGCTGTTGTCAAGCTCTCTGTACTCCTGCAGTGCAGCATTCTTTGTATCATCTTCTTTTGTGGATTAGTAGCCGTGCGTATTTCGTTAGAATACTTTCAATTATACATAATATTTTACTAACTGTCATATATAAATTTTGTCATTTTGTATAATATATAAGATGATAGATATACACAAGTTGCTATGCTAGATGAGTCGAGGACTCATCTATAGACATATACGTTAATGAGTTCGTTAATTTATGTAGAGTATATGTAAAAGTATGTTCTAACTTAATTATTTTTAGGGGGAAGTTTATCCTTACCCAGGCGACTGTAGAAAGTACCAGCATTGTGATGGTAGCGGTTGTTTCGTTTTGGAGTGTGGCACAGGGACGGAATTTAATCCAAACATCGGCACCTGCGACTATCCTCTCCAAAATCGTCAGGATTGTATGCAACGTGGATAATTTGTGCAACAACAATTTGAAATATTTATAGAATATATCGCCATATCAAATATATATATTCCTTTTTTACGAACAAATGTACCAGCAAGAGAATGCGAAGAAGTGAAACAATTTAAAGAAGTGGAATAATTGAATAAAATTTATTTTCAATTCACATCATTAATTATTTTATATTCTTATTATGGTCTCAAATTTTTCAACAATAAAATCGTACATAATCTATGTATAACGTGTTATGTACTTACTTATATACATATACACCTACGTATATATATTACATATATATAACAATATAACCGAATAACAATATATATATATATATATATATATATATATATATATATACACTTTCGGTTAATTGGGATATATTGCTTTAAAGATAATTATCTAGCTCATAAAATTTCAATGTCTCGGCGAATATTACACATATCTTCAATGATTAAATATAATTATCGATGAGCAATATTATAATACGAGTATCTGTCCCTTACAATTACTAATTTAGCAACGAGTGCCGGAAGTGCTATGCATGCTGGCTACTGCTCGCAAAGAGCGCACAGTCTACAGACGACTTTCGTTCGTGTATCAAGTAGATAATCGACCAAATAGTTTATAGTACATAAAAAAAGAGGAAAAAATATTCGTCAAATAATTTTGCTGTTTACTCTCTGAAACGTGATCTCCACACTCACAGCTTATCCGGAACAATTTGATCACTAGTGTACTGTACAATCAAATATAACAAATACAACAGTTATTTTGCATGCAAGAGGATGACATCTCGATCGTTGATCTTACTGTGTGTATTATGTTACTGTTTCACTGTGTCGACTACTAAGAGAATGAAAGTGGTAATGAAGGTCTTTTTGTTATTAACAATTATTGCTGATATGATTGTAACTTTTCTTTAGTTTATACTCGTACAAATTTACACTGTGTCCATGCAACTGTATATTTAATTTTGTTTATGCTTTTAAAGCACATTGATGTTCATTCCTTTTCGCAACTGCTATTATTATCTTATTCTCGGATATTTAGAATAATCTTGTCACTTATTTCTTGTCATTTCAGGGTATTATATCACTATAGAATCTATCTCGTAGTCTTTTTCGTTATTTTTACTGCCTATTCCTTTTATTTATTTGTAAAATATATTAATCAATTTATAACCATTAGAAATGGTTATACTCGCGTAAGATGCTACTCAAATTTTTAACGATATTTCGACGTTACAAGATTTTTAATTCCTTCAATGAACAGAAAAACAAAATTATCATTCAAAATTGTTTTATTATATACCATACTATAGAATTGATAATTGAGTAATATTTATCAGCTTCCTCTTACATCACAGATTTTTTATTATGTAAGGTCTATGTTATGCTGATAGCATAGACCTAAAGTTATTTCCTAGTATCTGCTTCTTCTTATTTCAACATAATTTTATCTACATCTGTTTTTATGCCATGAATTATTCTTAACGTCTTAATTTTCAAATGTATTTAACTGTCACAATCATTTGTTCCGAATTTTTCCACTTGTTAGATATAGTGAACGAATTTATAAAAATATCTTAGGATTTACGAATGTGTAGGAATTATTTATAAATAATTGATTTTTGATGAGTTCTACTTCATATTTCTCTCACCAATTATACTTACAGTAAATATATGTATTATACATAAATAATCACGATTAAAGTATATACATATATATTACGTATATATAATTATATATATTCCTATCTGAATAATATTAATTATAATATCAATATTAATTTTTCTAAAAGCGCCTGTATATATGTATATAATCCGTAAATAATGATCTTTACTAATATTTTAGCAATAATTTTTAATAATGTTTTAAAATGTAAGTTAAATGTTTACCAAAAAAAGACAAGTAATTTGTCATTTTGTCGTGTTTTTCAGTTACAATGCTGAAGCAGGACATAATCAAGATAATATTACTGCAGAATTCCATTTATGTAAACTCGTTGAGGCAAGAACAGTTCATTTCACTGAAGTTTATTTCCTCCATTACTTATTACTCGTCCTTTACACACTCACATATAAATAGAAGTTCAAACGAGTGGATACAACCGGTAGAAGTTTAGTTAACTCAATCTCTTGTTTTAACAGGCGAAAAAATTCTTAATATTTTAAGAAATCCTTCCGCAAATACGTACATAAGATGGGAAATTACACATATCAACGATGATTTTTCTATATATTTCTCAAGCTTAGAAAATTTGTTCCGAATAAAAAACACGATTGGATCAAGTAATCGAACATTAATTAAAATTTTGTTTCGATAAACAGAGTTCAGATAAGTGGAGTTCTACCGTACTGTTTCTTCTTCTTCTTATGAATATTCTTAATGCTTTATCTCCAACCATAATTTTTATCATTGCACTTGTTTATTCACAGGAAGGGAAAGAATTCGACGTGCTACCATATCCAGGAGACTGTACGAAATATTTGGTATGTCGGAAAGGCGTGTGCAACTTAGGAAGTTGTATGTCCACTTACGTGTTCGACCCTGCGGCTGGCACCTGTTCACATCAAGCACGCGGATTCGTCGATTGTGGTCTTCGTTCGCCAAAGAAGTATAGCCCCTCCTGGTGAAATAGCAAGGCCGTAAAATCAGTCGAGCAGAAAATTAGAAATGTTTCGACTGAGGAAACGGCGACTTAAAAGATTTTGAGGAAGATATTGTTGGGAGTGGCATCGATCCATTATCGATGCGAGTTTAAATCTCAATTTTGACGAGATTCGAAGATTTTCAATGCTGGAAACGAAATGCGAATCATTTTGTATATAATTTGATATGTAAAACTTTTTCAAGTCCTGTCAGTTTTTAATGTTGAGTCTGGGGATCTGAAGTTATATCAAGTTTTCAGTTCTCACAGTTCTGATGAATCTTAAAACGTTTCGATTGTATATTGTTAATAGTATTATAGTATTTATATTATATACCTATAATATATAAAATACGATATATCGAAAAGCCATGTATAATACACTCGTATAAAGTATTAACTGTAACCATTAAGCTTTCGAGTCTTTGAAGCTAAATCTCTCAGAATCACTGAGAACAATAATCAAGACACATCAAAATCTTAAAGACTAACGAAGACCTATAGTTCATGATTTTCAAACGTTCCAAGTATCGAATCATATCTGAATAGATTCGAGGTATTCTACGATATATCGTTGTCTATGACATGACAATTAGCGACCTAGCTATTTCATCATCAGGCTCTCTACTTCCGCCAAAGAAGCTTAAAAGATCGATTCACTCGAACGATCATTCGTTCATTTACCATACACCTGCTTCATGAAAATGTAACACGACTAGAATAAACCCGTGAAAAAAAAGTGAATCATCATCTCCATCTCTTTTTTTTCCTTTCGTATTTCCGCTGGTGTAGTGTTTGCAGTCACACAGTCGGCCTCTTTATCAGCCCTCGTGTCTGATCGTTGTCAACGAGGGCCAATTTGTTCACTCTGGAGTCAATTGGCAAACAGTTCTGTGTGCACTCGCTTTATTAGCATGTTGATAAAAGCACGTTCGTTCGTCTTCCTTCGACCCAACGCAATAAAGTTTTTCTCTTTTCCTCCAGTTGTGCCAGCCGGTCTCGCTCGAACCGTTTCGATTATTCGTCATCTTGCTCGTTCCTTTGCGTCAGCTTGAGATTCTTTTTCCCAGCGGCTGATTTCTGCATTGACCCTCGACCTCTGCGACCGATAACCCTTTCCGTTCATCGTGGCGCAGCTCGTTTTCTCCGAAGAACGCCGACTATGTGCAGCTTCTGGGTAAGTATGGAACGCAATTGTGAACGCGAACTACAGTTTCATAAGGAAAACCGGGTCAGCTTGCCGTAATGCCAGCAGTATCGTCAAAGCGTCGAGGATGATGTCGCGGTATACCGGTCGTTTTCTCGTTGTTCTAGCTGTTCTCTGTTTTGTCGTCGTTCTCACACACGCGGTACGTGCTCTTTCTCCCTTCTTCTTTTGTTCTTTACCATCGGATTGATACTTGGACGGTCACGTGATTTTAACACCTCACCGGAAGATCGTCGTCTGTTCCAAGAGCCGATTTTCTCTGACGTGGTCACGTGTACGGTACCGCTCGTTATTATTCGAACGACACGTCTATTAAATTATAAATTACTTTCTTTTTATTCTTGTATTATTATTATATACAATGTAACGCATGATAAATAATGCATTTATGTTTTGTTGTAATGTGACGTGATTGTGTGTTATAATTATAATGTAATTATTAGACCATAGATGTTTATTCATTTATGGGGAATTTAAGGGTACTGGATTGTTTGGAAAATTTGTAATACTTTTGACAACCGATATACATATTTTGTGTTCGTTTAATGCAGTTGGGATTATTTATTGCAGAATTATTTAGTTTCGTTTGCTAGAATATTGAAGTTGTATAATCAAAGAGAAATATTACTTCTTGTTGAGCTAAAAGATTGCATTCTTCGCTGAAACAATATAGTTTGTATGTGTGGAGCAATGAAAAGTATAGCATTATATGTTAATTGGATGGACGTAATGTTTTTTCTGATTTTTATAAAATTCTTTTAATGGTAGAGAAATGTACAAAAGATATGTTGCTAAAAAGAACGAAAAGTTTTACGGAAAAGGTCTCACGAAATCATTTTGTACGTAGGATAAAACCAAGGAAAAAATTATATACTTATGTTGTTGTACCTAAAATTGTTTTTAAATTTTTCTACGAATTTTCCGAACAAGGCAATATAAAAATGCAAAAATATATAAAATATCCAGTTATCTGTTATAAAATTCAATGGATGAAACAAACCTGTCTACGCTTCATTTTGTTATTTTCCTTTGTAAAAATATGAATTTATATAAACTTTTGCAGTGTGTAAAGTGAAATTGTTAGATTCTATTTTGATCGTATCATTGGTTAAAAATAGACCAACATCCTAAACATCAATTATTTAAACAGTGCCCATTAATTTTTTAAGTCGTTCGAATAACTATGAACGGTAATATATAAATATTTCGTATGATTTAAGAAAAGATTTTTTATTCCTCTCTTCTTCCTACACTTTTTTCTGCTACAGTTGAATAATTTTTTTCTGACTCGTTTTGGAGAGGTTTCTTTCGGTTTCTCCTTCTTGTCAATTTTGAGAAAGTATTTACAATAATTTGCGAGTAGTAAAAGTTGGTAAAAAAGTTTATCAAGGATTCTGTTGGAAAGTAAAAATATTGCAACGAATGAATTTGAAATTTTGAAAATAGTTATGAGCAATTTATGATATTTTAATAGTTAGGTGTTTTCCTGTGAATTTGCTGTATTTGAAGTCGAGAATTGACAAATATGATAGTTCTATCGAGTACCGAGCGAAAATATTACAAAGAATAAAATCTGATGTTCTCAAAATGATTGTTTTACAATTAAACAATTAAATTAAGACGCATGTAGCGTAAATTAAAATTCAATTCTCGAAAGAGATCGGAATCACGACAATGTGTTGTTTTACGTATACTTCTACGCAGTTCCTGTTTTTCGTTCGCACTGATGATCGTCGTAGAAAAGAAGTAGCATATTAATGTGTATTGACGAGATAAGCGCTGATAAGGTGAACGATAAAAGTAAAGAATGTAGTCTGTAACGATTAAAACAGAAAAATATAACATTAGATGTTTCTGGTAGTGAATCTCAATGATGATTCATTTTATTCGTCCCTGTGATTATACTTTTTTAATAAAAAGCTAAAAGCAAAGTGAAATACAGTAATCGTGTAATAATATTTGATTTCACATAATATTTTCTCTTGTTGTGAACAGTTGTTATAGAGCTGGAAATTGATTAAGTGAAATTAATTCGAAATTCATCAAGTTTGTAAATTGTATAATGTGTAATTTGATGTGTAATTTCTTAAAATACTTTATTATTATCTGACTATCTACCATTGTTTACAAAATATTTTTATAACAATATATACATTTTTTTACATATCTGTCTTAATGTCAAATCAAATTCTTATTAGTATATTATACATGTAATAATTGATTTAGGAAAACAAAAGATTCAAGCTGATCAGCTTAAATGAGATTAATATTTGGTCCAAGGATTGTTACTCATCAATATTTTCTCGATTTTGCAATTTCAGGTATATTACTATCTGCGTATATCTTCTTTCTTATGACAATACATTCTACGTTTATTACGTGCTTCCCCCATCTTAAAAGAATTTAATTTTCCATGTTAAAACAAGTGCTAAATTGCAACATAAACGTCGAAGGACCGCAGCGGTGTTAATGCGATATTTCATAACTTATTTCACACATTTTCCTTAATTTTTCATTTACAAATAGATCTACGATCGCAGAGAAATAACGACAAAACCGCCGAAACGAAGAGAACCAGTGCTTCCTTGGTATATACCTGGCAAAGTCGATTCTAACGAAGATTTATCGCGTTCTCCAAAATGGCAGAAAGATCCAGAAATTCCTGCTTCCAAGGAACCGTATGTGATAGACGAGGAAGCAAAAACGTGGAGTCCTTGGAGAAAAAGTCAGGGAAGTGATATCGAGCAAAGGACAGAGGTCGCAGATGATTCTCAAAGTACGACAAATTTTGATCAACATGCTGGTTCTTCCTTCGAGTACGGTCAGTTCGAGCAACAAGAAAATAAAAAACTTTTTCCGAATTTTGATGGTTTGGAAAAAGGAAAGAATAAAGGGGAGAAACAGGAAGCCTCGAAAGGAAATGATTTCCAGACAACAAAAAAGGATGACCAGGACTTTTACGAAGGAGTACCTGCCGATAGCACTGTAATACATTAACTTTTTTCTTATTTAAATTCTAAACTTTAAACATCGCAAAAAGATTCTGGTCTTTAGAGAATCTTCTCTTCTCTTAATGATATTGCAATATTATCTTCTTCCTCTGGAGTCAATTGCTCAAATTCTAAATTTTTAATATTAAGGAAAGATTTCAAGTTTCGGAAAACTCTTTCTACAATTTTTATAATCTATCTTTTGTTTCGCTCTTATTTACTACGAATTACACTCGATCGAATAAAAGATATATTCAATAAAACATTAAATTCTTTACAGAAAGAAAAATCTAAGGAAGAATATATTCTTTAAGAGTATAACTGTAAAATTTGTATAATTTTTTCAGAAACCCCGGAAAGAAAAAATTCTTATTTCAACGATTCAAAAATCTACAGTGGCTCGATACGATGTTAAACGGGGTGTCCAATGTCCGGAACTCGATTCCACTGGACAATTCGTGTATCCTCCTGATTGTAAATTCTTCGTAAACTGTTGGAAGGGTAGAGCTTTCGTTCAACCATGTGCTCCTGGTACTCTTTTCAATCCAGACACCTTGGAATGCGATTTTCCGCACAAAGTCAAGTGTTATGGCGGAGAAGTGGCTGATTTTCCATCGAATGAGCATTTGGATTCTTCGGGAAGTCGCGAGCCATTGTTGTCTGGTAGTCATCAGGGTTACAGCGGGCACGGAAGACCACAGGTCAGTAATTAATACCTCTAAATAAATAATTTGTTTACTTGGTAAATGCTATCGATGATTGCTGAATTTTTCAAATTAATTTGAAAAAATATTAGTATAAAATTAATTGGCTAAGACTTGTTTCAGTCACTTTAAAAATGACAAAATATTAATTATAATGTTTGTTTTAGGAAAGAAGATTTAGTCTATTATATTTGTCAGTAATAATAGAACTTGAAATTAAATTAATTAAAAAAATTAAAACAATTTTTATTTAAGTTATTTAGGAATAATTCATTAAAGATTGAAAGCTTATTTTCAGAATATAATTTCTAAATAATTAGAAAGTGATACTAAATTTTAATTGCAGGAACCACAATGTCCACGATATATAACAGGTTTGATAGCTCATGCCTCGGATTGCACAAAATTCTTGCAATGTGTAAACGGGGCTACGTATATTATGGATTGTGGTCCTGGCACTGTGTTCAATCCTTCCATAAGTGTCTGTGATTGGCCACACAACGTAAGAGGCTGCGAAGGTAATAAAATATACAGTTATAAAAATATATTAGATTAAAAATTTAAATATAAAAGTTTGGAACTTCAGAGAAACGACATTTCGTACAGTGTGTATTAACTCAATGACATGGACAATGAATCAATATTAAGAATTAATTCAAAATTATCAATAACCTTTTGGCAAATAGATGCGCTAAAATCTAAAGAAGAGGTTACGACACCAATGGTTCCTCCCGATTACGAAGACTATGGAAACGGAAGACTGCAATTCCATACAACTGAACAGCCGAAGAAAATCTCTTGTCCTGTTGATTATACAGGATTGCTGCCGCATCCAGATACATGTAAGAAATTTCTTCAATGTGTGAATGGTGGAACATTTATCATGGATTGTGGACCCGGTACAGCCTTCAATCCTGAAATTTCTGTCTGCGATTGGCCGTACAATGTACCTGGTTGCAGCAAAGGTATACTATATTATTATGAACCATATTATAAGTACTTTAATATTATTCCATTATCATATTGGTATTATACTAATATTATACCACTATATCAATTATACCAATATTAATATAATGACATCCTAGTATTCACAAGGGATTGGTCAGTTTATTAGAAGAGTGGCATATTTCGAAAATTGTCAAACTCGAGATATTTATTAGCATTGTCTCTAAAAGTTATACTATTTAATTTGATCTATAATTATTATTTGTTATTTTGCCTATCGTTATTTTATTTAATAAAATTATACCATTTAATTCATTAATTCAAAACTATTTCAACCTCCTTTTTAATAGTAAGCAATACTCTCCTATAAAGTACAATAAACATACAATTTATTTTAACGCAGATAAACCATCGCAAACGCAACACTCAGTCGGTTCACAAACCACCTTCAAACCCTGGTCGTCCCACGGTTCCACAGACTCCAGAACTTGGCAGTATACTAACCATCACAACCACACATCACAGGGTCATCATAGACCAGGTTACTCACACGGTTATCCCAATCATCCAGTAACAATAACTCCTTCAGGAACAGATTGGGATTCTTTAAGACCGACGTGGATACCAAGCTGGAAACCAGGTGCTTGGACGACTGCCATGCCACCCTATTCTCAAGGCCAACCTCCTACTAATACCAACACGCATTATGGATCTTCTAATGAACACCAATGGCACCAAGGTCATAGTCAATGGGGTCATACATCAAGTTCAGGCCATCCGCACTTGCAATGGCACCATCACAATCACGAACCGATTGATCCAAATAATTATAATAATAGGCCTTATCATCATCATCATCATCATTATCACTATCCGCACGGACCAATTTATGATCCCAATAAAAACACTGAATCACAGCAGCCTGCGCCTCCAAGCGGTCACTCGTTTCCTCAAAGACATCCTAATCACGGATATCAACACGAGCATCATCATAATAACAAAGGTATACCAGAGGCTATTCCTAATTATCCATGGCATGGAGAAGAATCTGGTCAGCAGACGCAACAACCTCCTTTTGATCAGACTGAGGATCATAAGACTTCCGATGGAAGATTTGATTATTCTTCTAATAGAGGTCATGTTAATGTGAATCAAGGCCAAGAGTTCACACCTAACAGGCAGGACTATGGCAGAAGTGGTCCTGAATTCCCTCAGTCGGGATCTGATCAAACGGTTATCCCAAATGTTTACGCTGGTGGTAACTCTCAATCGTCAGTGGATGATGATTCCAGATTCAATGTACAAACCGTGGAGAATAGGACAAGCTGGCAACCAGTGCCAACAGGAAATAGGTTTAATCTTAGCAGTTGGAGTCAACACGGTTCAGGACAGATGCCAAATCAGAATCAGAATCGACGCTGGGATCAAGGTGATTTTTAATTCTTTTTTCTTCAAACTTTGTATGACGTGGGTTGATTGACTGACACAGTGGCTCGTAAAAGTATTCGTATGCTTACTATAGAAAATTTTTATGAATATACATCGTACGTTATACGACATTTCTTGAAATTTGTCACCCACTAGATATATTGTGGATATTTTACATATCTTTTTGTACACTTTGAAATTTCCCATGAATACATAAACATTCACACTCTAGACACGATTATCGTGATTAGATTGATTTTTAAAACGAATTTAAAAATGTATACAAAAGTTACACGCATATAGATACTGCGTACATATATGAGACATTTTATTTATTTCCTATTAATTGTTCCAATATTTGTTCGGCATTGTTACGTTTATCACTTAACGATCATTTTTTTATTCGCTTTTTGGTCGAATATTTTGCTTTCTGGAGCTTTCGAATGAAGCATGTTTTAGTGAAATAAAAATCCACATAGGGCACTCATGCCCTATGATGCATGAGGGTTATTATTCTCGTAGCATGTTTTGTTGCATTATGAGTATGAACATTTAATTCTTATTTATCATTGAATCATCCTGATTTACGTCATCCATTAAAATAAAAAAATCTTACGACTAACAAGTTTAGGTAAAAGCACTCAAACACAAAAAGGAATTCTCTTGCAATAATTCGTAAGTAAAATTATGATACTATAACTCATTACTATAATCTTTATTTCGGGCGAATCAAGACGTTGATCGATTTTACGATTGCCATAAATCAGGTAAATATTTTAACAAACTATGACAAAATAATATAATTATTTAAACTTTATTTATACTTTTTTTTTTAACAAATCACGTGATTGAATGAAGATGTCGAAAAGAGGGGAAACAAACAACATACGTATTTGTCAATATATTGCCTTGCTGGGTGTTTTGAAGTTGTTACTGTTTCTGGGTAAGTAACATAAAATAATAAACAATTTTAAAAATATCTTTTCTTTCAGGTCCTACTAACGAGGATGGCAAAGTTCGTGATTGGGGATCTAGAACGGATATTTATCAGAGTACAGCTGATAAGCAAGCAGATTCAAAGTTAGATGCATGGGCGTCGAAAGTGAATAATTTTCAGCATGGTAAAGGGCAACATGGGCCAGGTAGGGTACATTTTAATGTACTTTAACCCTTTGAAGTTCCAGTAGCATTTGACATTTGTACAGTTCGTAACAAAACGGACCTTCCCTCTGTATAATTTTATCAATTTTTATTGTAGGAGTAAAAACCGCTTCGTTCAATTCAACGAAACTTTCTTATCCAAATGGCATATACGTGAATATAAATGGTACAAGAAACCATTTTATCACGAAGGAAATCGAAGTGAATCAAGGCCATTCGAAAACGAAAACTTACAGGCCTAATGATCTTCGTGGGCCGAATGAATTCAGCAAAAACGATGAGAATCTCTACGTTAACTCTCACATGACGAATTTTGATCACATACCACCTGCAGTTCTTCAACCACCACCTATTACTTCAGTTAATCGTCCACCTGAATCCAACGACGAGTCACAAATTCAAAATTCATATTCTTACGGGAATGATCCTCGAAATCCAAAATTCACGAGTTACATGAATTCTACGAGTTCTGGAGATTTAGCAGGATCTGGTAATATTTATTTTTAATTCCTTAATCTTTTCATGATAATATGAATCAATAACGTGATTTCTCTTTATTGTTCAAATTCAATTAGTTAGTTGCACTCTTGCTGTAAAGGTAACATGATACAGAAACGTCAAAAAACCTGAAACATGGTAACAAATGGTCTCTATTTAACAGGTACTAATTACAACCAGGTGTTCGTGCCGTCATCGAATCCTCAGCCACCATATTCAACTCTCAAGTGGTCCGTGCTTTTTCCGCCTTTAGTCAATTTCCCACGAAACGATAATTATTATCCACCAGTACCATCTATCTATTTGCAACCGCCATATGAACCTGTTCAAACAAACAAAACGTTTTCCATTGATTGGCAACAGCCACCTGCTCCATCCTTCGAACTTCAACCACCGCTCATCGAACCAACGGACCACGATTTTAATCCAAATTTTACAATCAGGAATCAATTGACTCCTCCAAATTTCTTACCAAACGTCACTGGCCAATATCCACTCGTTCCATCGAGTAATCTCGAACCACCGTACGAAGAACCCAGTGATCGATCCAGTGATTTGCCTTCCACTGTCAG
Source organism: Bombus soroeensis (assembly GCA_014737365.1). Taxonomy (NCBI): domain Eukaryota; kingdom Metazoa; phylum Arthropoda; class Insecta; order Hymenoptera; family Apidae; genus Bombus; species Bombus soroeensis. The sequence goes on along the minus strand of JACXIL010000179.1, from coordinate 2,173,467 downwards.
TAGTACGACTCAACGAATTCCAGAGACGTACGCGTCAATTTCACCGCAGAAGAAAAAGAAGAGTACCGATACAGCTGAAGATAAAATAATTACGACGACTGACCCGAATCTGCCTACTGTGTGGATAGAGAATGAAAATCCTCCGAGCAACGATTATCCGGATATCATTGAGCCTGATTACGAACCTGACGTGGACGTGTTGGATGATAAGAAAGTTTGGAAGCCGGTATTGGTTTATGAGAATAAAACTCAGACTGCTACCGAGTCTACAGTTGTTATGAAAATTAATAAGAAGAATGTGGATCTAGACCTTTTTAATGTCGAGGCTGCTCCGTTCGAAGAAAGTAAGTTTAATGTTGATTTATAAGTCGCGGATTTTTATACAATTATGACGAATTTAACAGTGTAAAAACTCAGAGATGCATGTAACATACAAAAATGTATAAAATATCTAAAGCGAAGTACTCGTCATAATTTCTAGTAGACGAAACAAATTGATGTGTAGGTTTCATTTCATTAGTCCTATTCGCAAAAGAATGAAATTGTATAAAAGTCCGCAGTCTATTGATTCGTGTCTTTAAAGAAGATTGCAGTCGTTTCAACTAGAAATTCAGCAAAATATAGGTAAGTTTTTCATTTACATTTTATACAATTGAATTTCTTACATAATTGATTGGCTTTTGGCATGAGTTGCTTTTGGAATGATCTTTTGACATTGTGCTTGAAACAATTTGATATTTTAATAACATTTTAGTGCATATGATCGTTTATAAGTTGATGATTTAATTTTTTGGTTTCGGTAATTTTATTCTCAATTAATATACCGTGGCAAAAAAGAAAAAAGAAAGAGAGAGAATTGACACATATCGCGTTATACTTGCGGCATATCTTAAATAATACCATCGATTAATTTAAATACAGAAATTTTTGACTACGTATTACATTCTTAAAAATGATAAGGTATTGTTGTTCCAAAGTTTTATAAATCACAATGCAATATTTAAAGTGGAAATATTATTTTACAGAAGAGTCACCATTCCCATCGTACTACATTCCACCAGTAGAACCGATAGATCACTCCAAAAAGACTACTTTGCCAACACCAATTTCCGGCCAGGTATGATTTAGCAGTATTTTTATCAATATCACAATCGTTATTATATAAACATCTTATTATTGAGATACAGCATGTAATTCAACGTATAAAACAATATTTACTTCTATTATGCGTTTTGTTAATGTACGGTTAAGTAAAAATATTTTCTTCAAATTCTACGAATGTCTTTCAGTCTGTGAATGTGTCTTATTTTTAATAATATAATTTGCGTATTCTCAGGTGATTCGACTTAGAGGGGGTTCTGGTCCTCACGATGGATATGTCGAGGTTCAAGGTACGAATCCTGGTTGGGGAATCGTTTGCGATGCGAGAAACAGCTGGACTTTGAAGGAAGCACATGTTGTATGCAAACAACTTGGATATTACAGGTATTTTATAATATACCTTTAAATTGATAAAATTTATTTCCCATTCTCCTTTTATATTTACTTAAATTCCAAGCTACTGCAAAACATTCCTAAATTTATAATTCTGTAAAAATTTTGTTTATTTTGTATTTTCCTCTTTAGACTAATTTAAGTTGCACAGCAGTGAAAATAACTTCTACATTTATAAGAATTCTATAAAAATTCTGATTTTATTTCGAGTTATTTATCACGCTCATTTATATTGCGTATGTATATCTTCAATTTAAATTTACATTTTCCCGTTTTCAAAAATTATCCAATGTATCACATATAGTATAACGATGTATCTTATAAGAATAATTTGTTAAAATGTATGTTGCTCGTATGAAATTCTGCAACAACATGGAATACATGAATGTGCGAATACGAAGTGATAAAAATTCCATTGTTCTTTACAGAGGCGCCGAGATGGCTTGGCAAGGGAGAAATACTCGAAACGGAGTGCCAACTTGGATCGCCGCAAATTCTGTCTCGTGTCAAGGCAACGAGGGCAAATTTCAATCGTGCAAGTAAGGCGCCATGTCGATGACGATCCTTTACTATCTTTTTCAGATAAGACATTTCTGACGTCGCTGATATTCCAAACAAATATTGCGTAAATCGTTGAAACATATTACGAATGATACGTTCTTAGAAATTTCGAGAAAACATTTTTCAAAATGTAATTTAGAATTGAGAAATTTCATTGCTGAGTTGTGAATTTCAACAAAAAATATTTATTGAGAAGACAGATTTATTGCTTGTAGTTCTTATGTCTACAGTGCTTGTTTCGATTTTATGGCGTTTTATTGCGTTAAAAATTCTCTGTTTAGATTTGATGCGATAATGGTAGTAATTATGGATGAATTTTAAATATTGCATAACTGCGAATGCAATATGTTTAGTTATTCCAGTATCAAGACAGGGGACATTTTTGAAGTTGATTCCTGAAGATAAAATTAATTTTGCTTATCCATCTTAACGGCGTATTGTAGTATTTATACCATATTATCAGCGTAACTCTTAAAAATCAAACAATCACTGGCATTATTCCTAAAAATTTCTTAATTTTAGGTATCACAATAAACGAGGAACAACTCTACATATAAATCAATACGTCTAAAAGAATTTATATAATTCTAAATCAATCAAATTGATCCTAGACTTTTGCAATTTGCTTTTCTCTATGATCTCATCGATGTACCGAACGTTTATTATTAAATATACATTTTTTTAAAACAAAAATTTTATTCTTCATCTTTCAGATTTACTCATGAGCAAAAATGTCGCGTGGAGAGAGACGCGATTGGTGTAAGATGTGTACAAAATCGCATTTCTCACTGTCGTAAGGATGAGGTACCATACGAAGGACAATGTTATCACTTAGCTGAACCGGAGAGTGGTTTAAACCACCAGAAAGCGTTCGATTATTGCACGCAGAGACAGGCACGACTCATCGATATTACCAGCCAAGCGGAGAACAATTTCATTTCTGAATGGGTTTTGCAAACGCGACCGGAAGTCACGTCGATAATGACTTCCGGCGTTGGTCTTACTACTCTGAATCGTACCCTGTGGCTTTGGGAAGATTCTTCTCGCGCGAAATTTAGGTACATTATTTATTTTGATTGTTAAAATTACGTTTCATCCAATAAGGGTCGACATTTTTCATCAAATGACTAAGTTCGAGAACGTCGTTTACATCGAATTATAAAACAGCTTATAAATTCTTGTAAGAGTTTGCAATTTTTCGAATTCTAAATCCTTATCAAGCCTTCTCGCCTGAAATTTCAAAATTTCAAAATTAAGGACTTTCTTCATATACATTTGGTATCTTCCTTAAAAATTTGAATTTTTACCTACAGGTATTTTTTGGCGATAGTTTGCAATTCTTTTCAAACGCATAAGTACACTGTATAACTTGTGTTATCAAGTCAATCCATTGTCTTATCATTCGTAAAATTTAAATCAAAATTAAATGGATATTTTTTAAGATCGTAAGTTAAAAATATTAGAACGTGAACATGTCGCAGATATTGCGATATTTATTCAATTTTGAAACGAGGAAGTAAACTATTTCACAAATACGAATATTGTACCCACAATTGTCGACATCTTATACCAATTAATTGTAATTAGGTTTACGAAATGGTGGCCTGGTTGGATGGAGGACAAGAAACACCCTTCGTCCGCGGGTGTTCGCCCCCTTTGTATCGTAATGAAGCGCAAATTTCCATGTCACGAGAGGCCAGACTCGACTTGCCTTGCTGATTACTTCTTTTGGGATGCCGAGGACTGTGCTTCCTCTGCTAAAGGCCACTCTTACATTTGCGAGAGGCCCTACGACGACATTGGTACGAACTTTACTTTCTAATTAATACTTTAACTCGCCTCTTGATTCTCAATTAACTATTTAGTCGAAGATGTATATGGAAATTTTATGCTTGTAACAGCGAGAGGACTTTTTTAAGTAAAATAAAATTATTATTTTTATTACTATGAATTATTATAAATTAAAATTTATTTTTGTTCGTTAATTATTTTTCTTTGTCAATCATATTTAGCTTTCATTCCATTCTTTTTAGGTTGCATTTATGGAAAAGGAAATCAGTATGCTGGAACTGCGAATGTGTCAGCGTCAGGGAAGGATTGCTTGTCATGGAGTGATCCCAGAGTTGCTCACTCACTCGCATTTCATGTTAGTTTTTATATTCTTTACACCTACTCCGCGATATTTTATATTTTTCTACTCTTCTTCATCTAAATCTGAGAAATAAGAAAAGCATGTTTTAGATACTTAATCATGCGTTAGATTCTTTTACGATTTATGTTTCTTCTATGATTACAACGTACGAGAGAGTTACAATAAATTGTGTGTCTTAGGTTCTTAACCAAGATGTACGAGAAAAACTGAAAAAACACAATTACTGTAGAAATCCAAATCCGAACAGAGAAAATAGGCCATGGTGTTACACGGGATCACGCGGAGAACAAGAGCATTGTGATATTCCACCCTGTGGAAATACAGGTGTGCTTTGTATAATAAAATTTGCGCGACGCTACTAATTTTCTGTTATATTAATTTCTAATTTTCTTTGCTAATTTTATGCTTAATAATTCTTTACGTCAGATTCTTTTATACGTCTTATTTTTAACATCTACGTTTAATTGTTTCTCCAGGTTCACAGAGATCACTTGCAACAGGTCGATGCAAGCCTAAGCATTTCGAATGTATGCCAGAAGAGTGTATTCCTTCACCATGGGTTTGCGATGGAGAAGAAGTACATAATATACCATACTAAAATAGAATCGAAATTAAGTAACAGTGGTATGAATTAGCAATATATATTGACCTTCGATATATTTCAAGGATTGCACAAATGGAGCAGACGAGAGAGATTGCGTTTCACACATGGACTTTTTTCAAAAGTATTCCGAGCACAAATTAGAAGGGTACGACGTTCAAAAGTGGTTGAACACGCCGTTGAAGACGTGCGCCCTCAGATGCAAAGAGGCTGATTTTACTTGCCGATCCTTTGCACATAAGTAAGTACAAGGTTACTAACCGCTAAGTCCAAATTTGCCATAGTAGGAACAATTGAACTTTAAAAATTGCACAATATATATATAAACATACAGTGTACAATTTTTAATATTTTAAAAATATATTTTACTTCCAGGGCAGCAGGAAATATTTGTCTGTTAAGCGACAGCAACGTGGGAATGACAGGATCCTTGCAACCTAACAAAGAATACGATTACTACGAAATGAAGGATAGAAGCATCGATTGCAATGGAATGTTCGTGTGTGAGAACCGCAAGTGCATAAATCAAACGCAAGTGTGCAATGGAAAAAATGACTGCAATGATCGTAGCGATGAAAGCATTTGTACCGTAGAAAATTTAGATTATCAGATTCGGCTGGCTGGCTCGGAAAATGATTACGAAGGCAGAGTTGAAGTTAAAAGTAAGCAAATCACCGTGCACTGAATTTTACGCTGAAGATGATCAAATATAAAAATGACAAAAAATAATATTTTCTAAAAGATTTATCTATTTTAAAATCAACTCTTGACTATACGTAAAACATCTTTGCAGTTTTGGGTGTTTGGGGACAAGTGTGCGACGATGGGTTTGGAATGATCGACGCCGAAGTAATTTGCAAAGAGCTTGGTTTTGGTCTTGGTGCTCTGGAAGTTACGCCAGGGGGATTCTTTGGAAATATGAATCCAGCCACCAGATTCATGGTAGATCAATTGAAATGTCGAGGCAACGAGACTTCTTTACGTGAATGCGATTTTGATGGGTAATTTTAATTTAAAACATCGTAGAATACCCTATAATACACATCGCTTCGAAACTCTAGAAAATTTGATTAAGTAAAATATACAATTGTTTGAATTTTTAAGTAAAAATTCTGAATCATTCCATAGCTGGGGTGTGCATAATTGTCAACCAGAAGAAGCAGTAGGTATCGTTTGTAAGACTGCAGTTAATACTTGTCAGGAGGGTCACTGGAAGTGCGACAAAAGTCCGGCGTGTATTCCAACCGCGTTTATATGCGACGAGGTTGTCGACTGTCCAGATAGTTCCGATGAGAGTGCTGAACATTGCGACGTGAGTAGAATTAGGAATTTGTAAAGGTAAATTTTGATAATAAAAAATTTGGACGTTCATTACATCTTTTATAAACATTTATACAAAGATATCTTTTTCCTTCGCGTTATTTATTTTTTCGTACTTTATTCGTCTTGTCTTCTCTCGTATAAATTGTACGATTCATTCATCGATAATTTTATTGTTAATACAGCTTGTAAAGGTCTTATTGCCCATAGCAATTTTCTTAATCAATACAGAAACTTTACGCGTTAAAAAATACCGTCAAACCTGCTTTCGATATAATATTATCTGCGACCATAAAAAACTTTTGCAAAAATAAAAAGCAAAAAAAAATATAGCTTATCATCCTCCGATAGAGAAAAATATATTCTAGAAGACTCATTTTATTTCGAATCGATATCTTAATTCGTTCCGGAGATATAACTTCTCGATATAAGATTAACTCTGGTTATAGAAAAACTTTTAAAAAGATAAAAAACCAATAACTTCTCATGCTCAGCAGATAGAGGAAGATATGCTCTTGAAAATGCATTTTGTTTCAAATCGATACTTTAATTCGTTCCGGAGATATAACGTTTTAAAGTATATCGTACAAAACATGATATGAATGGGGTTTAAAATCCTTGGAGACGGTGTGACCTACTTTTTTTCGTGGGAATGTGTACGTCCGGCTGGCAGTAACAAAAAAAGCGGGCTAGACGTCTGTCGCTGACCAGCGCACGTGGCCCACTCGTGTGTTAGGTCAGTGAAGCGTGCGAGTGAGACGTCCGACTGTGCGAGCGAGACAGAAGCATAAAGTGGCAAAAATTACGCTTCGTTTTGAACGGCCATATCTCAGGAATGAAAAGTCGTGTCGACTTGAAACAAAAAGCATTTTAAAGTGGAAGCTCTTCTGCTTCTTACAACGTTGGTGGCACTGTGCTGTGACTCTGTAGGTGGAATTGGCAGGTGATTGAAAAATGAGTTTGATAGTATGAATGATTTGGTACGACGAATCAATTTTGAGGATAATATTGGAGAGAAATATGGATTGCGTGTATGTTTTTGCAAAATATGTTGTATCATGATGGTTTGTAAGTGTAGAGGTTGAGATACTGGGTGGGAGTTTTAATTTAGGCGAGTTTTATTCGCTTTGAATAAGGTAGTGAGTTAAGATTCTTTCTCGCTTAGGGTTTTATTAATTATCTATACGTTTTTGAAAACGTTATGTTACGATATTCTTTCAAGTATTTAATTTAGAATATTAGGAGTTTTAATTTAGGTGATTTTTACAATATTTCAACACGACAGCGAATTAAAATTCTACCAGATTCTTTTAAATAAGAGATTCTATTAAATAAGAAGAAAGAAAATATTGATGTTTTATATACGGATACTAATGATGTTTTTATACAATCGTATTAATAGTAAGTTTTAAAAATTGTTGCTTAAATGTTCATTTTAGGCACCATTCGAGATACGTTTAGCGAATGGAAGTTCGCCTCTCGAAGGAAGAGTCGAAGTTCGTCATCATGGTATATGGGGTACTGTTTGTGACGATGATTTCTCAATTGCAACTGCAACGGTGATTTGTAGATCCTTGGGATACGGTGGACCTGCAACTTCAAAGAAAGACGGCTACTTTGGTCCAGGAGAAGGACCAATTTGGTTGGATGAAGTAAGTTTTGTCAAACGAAGAACAGTGTTGGAAGCTTTTTAATTATCGCCATATTCTAATATATATCAAATAAATTCTAGGCATTTATCTCTATTAATTATCAATTAATTTAGGTAATACGCAATTCTTCGTTTTGTACTAACAACGCATAGCTTCTTTGTTAAGTCTTTTTTATATTTATACTACATAATATCGACTAATATTTTCCAAGAAGAATTTCATTCATCTCAGTGTACATATATTCATATTTTCTTTATACTTTCTTATTGCTACTTACATAATTGTACAATTTAAAAGATAGGAATATTTCTTCGTTGTTATTAATTTGCTCCATATTAGTACAAGGTGTTGTTAGTTTGTAAATTGTAAAAATTCTCAATTTACACTTTCTCGTTCATGTTTAATTTTATTTAAGTGTAACATTTTTCGGATTAAGGTTTTCTGTTACGGAAACGAGACCCAGCTGTATCGATGCGAGCACAATCACTGGGGTCAACATAATTGCAATCACGACGAGGACGCAGGTGTGATTTGTACACCTGGAGACGTTAACGATTCCAAGGTAAATTGAAACATTCTCTCTCGACAGAGGCCGTAAATTCTAAGTCAGATCGTAATTTCCTTCGATGTATATTTAATCAAATCCTTTACTGGCTGTAGACGTTAAAGTGATGGCTGTGCTGCGAACAAATTAAAAATTAGTAAATCAATTCGTAATTTAATCTTATTTCTTGGCGTACAGACTTATATGTAAAGTTTAATTTAAATTAATAATTTGTACAATTAAACTTGCGACTCGAATTTTATAAAAGTAGCTGCAGAAACATTTACTCTTGCGTAGACAAGGTTCAATAGCTAAATTAAAAATTAGAAAATTAATTTAATTTTATTGCTTAACATAGAGACTAACATTCATGATTTAATTTCAAATAAAAACAAATTTTATATACGATCAGAAGGAAACTTGGATTGTATAAAAATAATTTCAGAAACATTTACTCCTATAGTAGGTAAAATTTCAAAGTTACTTAATACTTAGTTCAATAATAAAACTTAGTTTCGTATAATGTAATATTAATTAATTATTAATTAATTTGACATATTTCAGTTTTTAATGTTATGATGTAATTTTATTATAATTTTTAAAGTTAAAAAAATAATACTCAATGGCTCAATCGGTGCTATGTTGTAATAGTAAACTATCGAGAGATTTGTAAACGATCGATAGCACACTTAATCTTAGTTCAATAAATGATGAGCTTACGCAACGATTACGAAGCTTGTTTACTTGATTCCTTGACCTTGATCATCTCCCTTGTCCGCTTAATCCACGAATGCAATCACCGAATAAATAATTGCAGTTGCACTGGGAGACTGTGTCGCGTTTGCCAGAGAAGGACATCAATGATATACTTCCGACCAATTGCGGTAGGCGATTTAAAGATTTCAACGAGGATGAGGATCTTATATTCGAAAAGGTGGTGCGAGGTAACATTGCACCGAAAGGATCCTATCCTTGGCAGGTACATTGGATTTTTTCCTTAGTCGAAAGAAGCTACGTTTTACTGACGTTAAACAAACAAATATTAATTAACTTGCATTTTGATAGAATATTCGATTATAAATTTAAATCGATTAAAATTTGGATAATTCTGAATAATTTTACATTATTAAATTATGAAAATAGATTAATTCTAAATAGAATTTGCGTATCACAAATTTCTAGTAATCAATTTCTCTTCCCACAAAATTTCTTTTCTTTTTACTGTTTTTCGAATACCACTTACGAACGTCTGAATTTATAGAACTAGCTAGAAATATAAAAATAAATCTTTTTATACACAGTGGAATATTGTTATTGTAACTTTTTAACATTTTTTTGACAATATTCGTAGGCCAGTATACGTGTACGAGGGCATAGTAGATCGAATCATTGGTGTGGAGCGGTGATCGTTTCTCCGTTGCATGTGCTCACCGCTGCGCATTGCTTGGAAGGGTACAATAAAGGGACCTATTTCGTTCGTGCTGGTGATTACAATACGGAGGTAATTAAAACCTTTCATTCTGAGTGCTCTCTAGATAAAAATTATTTATTAGAAAAATTACTTAGATACTTTCGTGTCTGATAATTCTTCAAGTATAAAATGAACAATGTTAACATTATGAAAGAAACACTACGCAATCTTTTAATTAAATAACTTTCATGTTAAAATATGTGATTAAATCACGTTGGAATATATTATAAATATGTTTTGTAATGATTATGTGAATACGTAAAGATTACGGAAGGAACTGAAATCGACGCCGATATCGAAGATTATTACGTTCACGAAGAGTTCCGTAAAGGGCATCGAATGAACAACGATATCGCTCTCGTGTTGCTGAAGAAACGAGGAATTCCTCTTGGCAAGGATGTTATGCCAATTTGCCTGCCATCCGAGAACACCGAGTATCCGGCAGGTCTTAATTGCAGCATTAGTGGATTTGGCAGCATCGAGACTGGGAAATCAAGTAAGTGGCGCGTTAAAGATATCATTAGCCTGTTAAGTGGTTCCTTAATTAAAGGTTCCTTTCGATTTGCCATCAAAAATAAATAAATTTTAGTTGGATTGGACTCGAGTAATATAAATACGAAATAAAATATAAATAAAAAGTGAATAAATCGTTATATTCACGATATAATAATAAATCGGTTGACGAAATAATTTATCTTTCACACGTGATAAGTTAATTTCTGATAATAATCCATTTTTTGGCATTTTACAAGACTATTATACCAGTAAGATAACAATCGATTAATTTCAATATTGCAATGCTCAGTAACCATGCAATTTAAAAAAAATATAGAAATATAAAATATAGCAAGAATACTTTTATATTATATCATATTATGCGTTTGAAAATAAAAATTATTTAAAAAGTATACGTATATTAAAACTGCTACAACGTATATTTATGTATTATAAATGGTGTAAAATATTAGAATTGGTAATAATATATGGATCGACTATTAGGTTAACGATTAAAGTAAAATCATCAAGCGCCATTAAATTAAATTCCAGAGGTACGAAATAATATTAAACTAAATTCAAAGAAAATTTTAGCGCGAATCTTTTAACTATTGATACGAAATTATTTTTTCTCGCTTCAATGGATAATCAGCTTCAAATTGAGTCTAAAATAATTTTCTACGAACTCGAGGATTTCCTTCGAGACTGTAATATGTTGCTCGCTTGTTGTATAGCTCATTCCAAAGATCTGAGATACGGCTGGATACCGTTATTAGATCAGTCCGTGTGTCGTGCCGGACACGTTTATGGCGAGGGTGCAATCAGCGATGGAATGGTTTGTGCCGGATACCTCGATGAGGGTATTGACACCTGTGACGGAGACTCTGGTGGGCCATTGGTGTGCTTGCACAACGGTAATGTTACGAAAGTGTGACGAATTAATTAAACTTTTCCATGTTGTATCCGATATAAAACGAAACGACTATTTAAAAAGTTCGTATTTTACATACACTTATAAGGTGTATTTTAAAATTAATATTTTTAATAGTAAATACGTCTAGTTGAATGTTTATTGTCAAGCCATTGTGCAGTTTATGAACAACAAATCAGTGAAAATGTATTCTGCTAAATCAAAGCTAATTGAATATTAAAAGTTCTACAATTTTTAATTCGAGTCTTCTGTTTTTAAGGAATGAATCTTTTATTAGAAAGACTATCCTGTTTCATTCAATCACTACAGTAGAATCAATATTTTATATAGTCAAATTGAATTCCGTATAATATTTGTAATACAATGTATTTATTAATCTTTCTTTTCTTTTTTTTTGTCTTTTTTCCGATGTAGGAGCTTTCACGTTGTATGGACTTACGAGTTGGGGACAACACTGTGGAAGAGCCAATAAGCCTGGTGTTTATGTTCGGATTTCACATTATCGTCAATGGATCGATCGAAAGATTAAAGACTCTCTTGCAGGAAGATAGAAACTAATTTGGAATTTCTAAAATTGTGCTACGATTTTATTGACAAAAATTGTTCCGTAAAATACCTGAACAAAATGTCTGCGGTATTTAAATCGTATACTTATTAACATTGTAGATATAAGTTATTATACAGGATAATTATTATTACGTTAAACGTTGTTAGTTATTTAAGTAGTCTGATTTTAATAACAATAAAGAATTTCCATAATTATTTGTACAATTTGTGTAATATATTAATTCTTCATTATCTAATATTAATTTTCAACAAACATTTATAAGATAAGAAACAAATTTATCTGTTGCAAAGTTTGGCATGAATTCGCATCAACGAAGTACGGTATGAAAATATTCAGAAGAAAATTGGTCATAAAATTGAAAAGACTAATATAAATTAAATTTCTTTAAAAAGTTTTGATCGCTATAAATAATTTAAAATTGTTTAAAAAAGCAATTTAAATATGTTCGTGTTGTATTTAATATAGTTTTGATGTGATGGTGCTTTGAAGAACACTCGTTGGAGAAACGTCCATTAATCTGTAGTTTATTTCGTAAGACATCATCGTTTCTACAATAATTGTAATTGTTGTCTTGTCGCTGTTACATGTTTGAGCCTATTTATGTACAATAGTCCCAACATATTCGGTTTGATGAAAACGAAAAGCGCTGAAACCAAGATTTTCCATATATTTTGGATAATAAAAATCGATGTACAAACGATGAGACGAATACGAAAGAAAGAAAAATGGTATAAAGGTTTCGGTAATCTATGTTACGAGATTTGCAAAAAGTTATGTAACATTAGTACGAAATCGTTGTACGTAATCTACTCAGGCTGATCGATCGACAGCTGGATCATCTATAAACAATTCTTGTTTTATTGACTTTGTTGCAACATTGGCAGTTATTCAGTTGTATGGATTTATTCTCGCCTCTTGTCATTGTATACTACATTTGTCTTTGTAAAATTAGATAAAAATAATAATTATCGAGAAATCACAGAAAATTGGATGATGAAATACTATAATGAAAGAAAGATTGTAGGATTATTACAAATTTTAGAATGATGATGAATATTTTTTCCACTTTCATTAGGTATATGTACTGAACTTTATCGCAATGATTTTTATATTGAATTATAAAATAAACTATGTATAATGAAATTGGAAAATAATGTAAAAATTGTACATTCTCTATTGGGAATACAAAATTTAAAGATATTCAACGTAAAATAGATTTAAATAGAAAGAAATAGCAACTGATGAATGAAAACATAAAAAAGACAAATTGTCACGCATCATTCCATATTTTCTCCATACATTACGAATTCGATTACTTTCGAACTAACAGTTGTATAAATTGAATATCCTAAATATATTGACAAGTATGTTTCTTATTTTAAAGACTTTCGACTATAGAATTGTAAATGGTAAAAAAAAGGGAGAATCGAGCTGTCGATTGTTCAACTAGTTACATGGGTTTCTCATTTCAATATCGAATCTAAAAAAACATCGTTAAATTCGATCGATGAAAATCTGCAACGATCGATTTTGTTCCTATCTTTTTAATTTTTTTTTTACTTTTCCTGTTTCTTTTTTTTATAGTAGGATTCAGTTTTTAAATGTTTGACTCTTCACTGGGAAAGGAACAACGATCGTCACGAGATTGTTCTGGATGGAATCGACGGGGAAATATAATAAAGAAAATTACACGCAAGCGAAATCGGCGAATGAAATAACACGCTGACCTACATAAAACTCTTTATCGTGCAATAATAAACGCCTTATAATTAAGGGAATGTCGACCAAAAATACGCTTAACACGAAACTTAACGTTAATTCTAACTCGAATACTCTTAATTTAGGCATAACGCGATACGTGTTCTCGCTCGATAAGAAAACATGGCACTTATTTCAAATTAAATATTATTTAATAAAAAGATTTTCTTAATGTAAGGAAATTAAAATAACATTTTCGATGTAGATTTGTTTTGTTAAAAGTTAATAATAAGTGAAAACAAATAAATAAATGTAGTACGGCGTTTAAGATCGGTGTATATGAATAATTCTTAAAAAATTCAATTTTGAATATCCCATGAATTTTCTCCGATTGTAACGATAGAATTTTCATAAAATAATCCAATAAATCCATAAAATAGCTTACTTATAAAGAGATTATTAAATTAATCGTTATTCTTGGTTTACAGTCGACCATTTCTCAACTTCATCTACAGTTTACGTACATCCTGTATGATGTACTTGAAAAATAAATTAAGAAAAATAAAATAATAAAAAAGATGTAACAAAAAGTCCTGACACTGAAAAACACTGATCCAAGTAAACTAGTCCCAGAACTGCACAAATCTTTGAAACAAAAGTACACAGTTTTAATTAAGCTTCAACATGAGCTGTATACTTTTAATTTAAATTGCAATATCACAATTAATATGTAACAGAATATTAAATAAAAGTCTTTCCTCTGCCGATCCGTACAAATTTTTCTCAAAGAGGCTGCTAAAGGAATCCAAAATGAAGTAAAATAAAAACAGAATTTTACATCAATTTTAAATTCCTAACTCGAAGAATCACAAATATATGATAAAAGAATTCTTAATTAAAACATCGTAACACAAGTGCTCGTGTTTTCGAATCGCGACTCGAACACGATCACGGACCTCCGACTAACGATCTAGTGACTAGACAGTAAGCAAGTGTGTTCGTATTCTCTCCGAATCAATCAATCAATCAATCAATCATTCAAGGGTGAATGTAGTTCTTGTGTACTAGAAGGTATCATTAGGCGATCTCGGATCGATCGATCGGCGATTAACGTGGTCGACAGGCCTCGATTCTCTATGTCGACGCACGACGGCATCGAAGAAAACACGAAGGAACCACATTTTACGTGATACCTTCGTTTTTTTTCACGCCGTAGCTCCTCCATTAAATTCGGTTACGACCTATCCAATCTTACACCCTAGATAACGCATAGATATACGCATATGTTTATGTGTCATATAATTATATATATATACACGACTTTCCTTTTTATGTACAGAATCGCAACTATTAGGGTTAATCGTTATTAATAGTTCAATGTCCTTGCGGATTCATTAAAACGGAGCAGAAAGACGCGTGCCAGCGTGTTTCATACTCTCCACCCTTTTTATAATTATCCCTTTAATCTCTCGTTTGAAGATCGATTTCACACGACGCTCGATCGATTTCCCTGGCTCTGGTCGTCGAAAATTCGCCTCGTCGTCGTTTCGAACACGCTTTCCCTTCGTCACTTTCGTGCTAGAAAAATCGTAGAAAAAAGCGATCGCTAGAAAATATCGCGACGACCATTCGCTCCGTCGTGAAATCAAAGTTAAGTCCACGCGAAATCAGTCGAGACGGCTGCGAAAAAGAATCGTCTGGCTGCCGAAACGAGATCCTCATACATTTCTCCCTTGATACAAGCAAAAGGTACCTTCTTATTATACGTATAAGATGCAGGGTGATTTTTTAGTTAGCCAAGTCATAACGCGCATAGATTGCCATCCGTAATAGGATACTGTTAATACTTAGCATACCTAATTTGAATTGTTTCTTTAATTTAAATACTTCAATTAGTGTCACTGCGTGTTACCGATGAGATCTGCAGCATTGAAAGCGTTAAGCAGTTTGAAGATGATTACAATTTTATAATTGATATTATAAATAAAATGTCTTTCTTTATATAATATATGTGTTTATATATGTCAGTGATATCAGATTTTGTATGTGTTTTATATGCATGTAACGACTTAAGCCTTTGGCTCATTAAAGATAAGGAGTTGAAAGCCATTACCCCGAAGTAATGTAAAAGTAGTCCCAGAAGAGTAAGTGGTCTTGATAGACGATTAAAAAAATTTGAGAAAAAGAGAAGAAAATGTGTCCTAACACTGAGTGTACGTGTGATTGGAACCCAATATCGAGCTTCTAGGATCCATAGATCCTAGATCAGGGTACAAACGACTTATATATGTAGTATACATATAATATGAAAACGCGACAGTGTACGATCTACAATGTGATTGGCGCCAATGCCTTTGGATTTTTTCAACTAACGAAAAAATCACCTTGTATAAGAAGGTATCGCATATACTTTCGTATAAGGGAATTGCATATAATTTTTAGTTATAATATTTTGTTCGGGGAGAACGTGAACGTCTTCGACGTAGATCACGGACCTTGGCAAGTTAATGATCGTTCGAATGGGTGTGTAGTATTACAGAGATTCCTCTCTTGGAATATTGACAACGCGATGCGCTTACACGGATAACACTCGTTAACTATTTACTCCTTACGATAAGTTCGACAGATTAATCCTGTTATGGTTTATGATAAACGTGCATGAATAATTGTCGACTGTTCGTTACAATTCTAACGTGAGAACGTTTTCGGGATGGCCAGACTCATTCCTTGATTTATTTGAGCGATACTTTCTGAGATGGAGTTTTTTTTGTGTAGAGTTGACTTTTGTGTTAGTTTTATAAAATCGACGGAGAAAGACATGAGATATCGTTGTGAATATTTACAGGTGTGGTGAAGTGTTTATAAAGAAAATTTTGTAACAATTGAAGGTGATCTTAGTGAAAGAAGGATTGTAAAAGTCAATTGTGACTTTTGTAATAAATTGAGATACTTTACAAATGGAACGGTGGATTCTGATAGCGAATGTACGTGTTGCAATGGAAGTATTGCGATGGATGTAATCTAGTCCTTTCGTTAACAAATTATTTATTTAACACTTGTCTATTATTTTTCTGGTAATTAAAATTTACGATAGTATTCCTGATAAAAATAACATTGTGTTACACAATTTAAAATATATACATATATACTCATATGACCATTGTGTAAATAAGATTAAATAGATATTTACACAGGCACCTAATAGTTCTAGAGGTTCAATTTGAACTAGATCAAGGGGATGGTCAAATCGATTCGTTATCTAAATTACATTCCGATTAAGTCGAATGATGGACTGGATTATGTTGAATGGTAGGTGTAAGTTAGGACTGAATTACATCTAGATTAGATCCAGGGGTAAATTGGGCTTGGTTTATGTCTGGTCACTAAATGTTTTATGAATCGTGTTATATAAATTAATATAATATACTATAATCGAATTAATCCACCAAAATATTACGTTAGAATTTTTTCATTACACCCACCATCGATTTTGTAATTTTTTAACATTTTAACACCTTCATTAACACGTACGATAATTCTCGTCAAAATTAAATTATCCAAATGTTAATGAAAATGTAGAATCGTGACAATGTTCTAGTACCGTTTAAATATCTTTAAATGTTTGTAATTAATTTTCTAATACTTTCGTCGCAACATGTACATTAATTTTCGTCAAAATTAAATTATCCAAATGTTACTAAAAACTTACGCTAGAACGAATGTTGTAATATCGTTTAAATTCCTCGGAATATACATCTATGATGATTTTTATCAAACGATTTCCAAAGAAAGGAGTCTGGCGTTATAATATATCCCCGATTTTGGTGGCTCGATCAATGAATTATACTTTCTTTATTACGCGATCTTCGCGTAGACTCTGGTTCGTCCTCGTACATACGACGCTACTCTGTTGCATATGATACACGTTTGTTTCTCTTTTTCTGATTCTCGTACTGAGAGAACGGCGAGCGAGATACATTTATGGAAGGTGCTAACGCCCACGAGAAACGTTTACTGTTTATTGTGACACGAAACAGAGCGTTAAAGATACTTCGTTATAAATAAACGGATAAACATCGTGCGTTAGATAAGTATAGAAAAATATTCTGCGATAATAAAATATTACATATTATATAATATCGTGGCTATCTAAGAAAAATCTGTTAAGTTTATTTTTAATCGAAGTTATTCACTTTGAAATTGCAGGATGTACAAGATCGTACGAAATTGAAAAATTGTATAAAATACAATATAACGATAGATAATCGTATTTTTGAAAGAGAATGTCATAGTTTCAAATTATACAACAATCTGTAATTCAATGTAATCTTCCCATTCTTCCAGAATGAAAAATAATAGAACAGAAATTGTTATATTTCTTGCGAAAAATAGGAAAGTATTTTTCTCAAAACCTCAATCTTAGAACTTACAGAATTTTCCTTCTACATCCATGATACGATCGCATAAATAACACAGGAACAGTAAAAGAGAGATACGCTAGACTATAATCTAAAAGCTGAAGGCAAGAAGAGCTGCCTCTGATTCGTTTAAATACTTTTCACCCAATATCTATACAACAAACTCACGAAAATAATACTACAAACGTATAACAAAAGATTTGTACACACTTACTGAATACGTTATTTAAAACTCCTACGAAATAGTTCGTTTGTTCAAACACAAGCTCAACTTGTCTTAAAGAACTCGCCGTGCAAGTAGTGCAGAAGAAAACGTACAATACGTTCGTATAAATAATTAAATTAAAATAGAACAATGTACAAATACATTTTATCGCGTGTGAATGCGTATTTTCATAGTTTTTAAACTGTGAAATAGCTTTTTACATACAATGAAAATAATTAATCAAGTGAATAATTAGATACATCATATATCTTGCAGATATTTTAAATAAAAATAACAAATTATTTGATACGTTGTACGCAGCTCGTAATTATAACTAGACGCAAATCGTCTAGATTAGCCTTAAATGCCTAATGACTGCAAAGGTGTTTCTCTCAGTACGCGAAACTACGAGTTAGCCAGTGGAAAATTCGACAGTCTGCCTTTGCGTTTCCTCCATTTAGATCGCGATCGTTGGATTACGATTCACGATTTCTCGGTTACCTTCTTGAAAAAACGAACTCTTGGTCCCTATATTTTTCTCAAAACACCTTCGCCCTCAGTTCGTCCATTTATCTCTGCGTTTCTTCCTTTTGTATCGCGAGTTCATTCGGAGAACAAATAAAAGGAAAAGAAAACGTCATTACCTTATTACTGGGCTCGATTTCGGACAGATCGATCATGTCCTGTTTAAACTTGTTCAGGAAGAGAAACTTGTTCAAAAATACGAAGTTGGATTTTTACGGTGACGCGCGCGTTTCAAATGTTTTCTCTTCTTTTTCAACTGATATTCAGTAGAGAGATAAGAACTTTTAGATTTTTGTAGAAGCACACGAAGATATATGGACACCATAGTTGGAGAACGTGATAAGTCATATTTCTCGTTTTTAATACCCGCTCAAGTTTCTATAAAGCTATTTATCGTGTAGCTTCGAAATTATATTTTTAAAAAACTTATTTCACTTGGCATAGTATTCCTTGAGATAATTCTTACAGGTTTCCGGCTCTTCTGTCATGAAAAAAATGTTTTATAGAAAGAGGAAATTTAGTTTTCTTAAAAGTTAAATTTTGTTTAACTTTCGCTACGAATATCTAACAGAGAATTAGCAGAAATAGACTTACCACATTTTTCCCTTTTGATTTTCATATGCAAATAAAAGTGAGTTCTCGAGTGAAATTTTCTCGATACGCCGAACTTTCGATTAACTTTTTATAATGTATCACTTGCAGCATACACAGCGAACTAAAAATCAATCTATCAAACGACGTACGCGTTAACGTCGCCGTTAAAATTACCGCAAGCCAAATGAAACTTTTATCGTTAAGCTTTTAACGATATTCCAAAATTGCTTCGGTTTAATATTTACATCACCGTGCATAAATATCCAGACACTTTGATCGATTTGTGGTAACAGTGCATGAATTTAATCAAAGTATACAAATTAATGATGAATTATTATATTAGTAACTAGAAGCAGCACTTGTTATCTTTTATGCAATCACCAAAGTATAAATCTAAATTATTTATTAAAAAACATGGTAGTAATATATTTCAAAGATTTGCAAAAATCAATTAGCAAGGATCATAATGATGTAAGTCAGTTCATTGTTAGTTTATAAAAGCTTGATTGTATTTCATTAAATTATGAAAGTATATCATGGTAGAGAATAAAACTGGAACTTAATTAATTATGAAGCTAAAGAGACAATACATTTAAAAGCTAAAACACGCGATTATTAAAATTTTGACTTACATCACTATGCTAATACGCAGCATATTGTTCGTAGCTATAATAATTATAAAGGATGAAACCATCGCCGATTGATTTATCCGTAATTTTCTAATTAAAATAAATTCTGTTAAAAATAAGCAGGTATCTGGATACTTCTCAGCGGTAATATACATATGTATGTAAAATAAAAATTCCAACGAACATATCTCCATTGGGTAGACGCGAATGAAACGGTTCACCGAGACCAAAAAAGATTTATTCTTACACGAAAATTTTTTTATTCGCGAAAAAAGTACAGGCCAACGTATTTGAAAAAAAAAAAGAGAGAAATTGTAATCTCGCGCTCGTCACCGCGTGAACACTCGAAAAAACCCAAACGACATCGTCAACATTGGGACAATGGAAACGCTTTTTGAAAAGCTGCAAACGGCATAAAGCCGCGCGCGTTACTACCGGGTCGTGTCCTCTCTTACTGATCTTGTCAAACGTTTCTCCTCTCTATCTTTTCCTTTCCTCTTTTCGTCTTTCTCGTTCGTTAAGTACGTGCACGACGACCGTCGTCTGTTACTAACGTGTAACCTAGAACCTTAAAAACGACAACGTTCGAGCTTACTCTACAGGAACGAACCTATTTTCTTCTTTTTTATCATTTTTCCATTATCCTCTGTTTCACACCTAGGAGTTTCGTTAGCGTATATCAAAAGGACTATGTACAAAAAGGGTCGGCCAAAATGTACGAAACGATTCCTCGAAAACGAATGTTCACGAGGCTGCGCCACAATTGCGAAAGCTTCGCGATCGAGGAACGATTCTTCGTTTGGCCTCGGGCTTAGGAACTATACTTACTGCTACGCGATACTGTTCAATGAATTTTTTTTTCCATGTTCGTACTAGCAGATCAGCTTCGTTTTCAGTGTATACTGAAGTACGCTTGATCGATAGACGATTTCAATCGGTGCAATCGATCTCTGTTTCCTATATTCGAACTTTGGAATCTTAGAGTCGCTTCTTCGAGCAATTTTTACCTATGATGTCTCTTTCTTTGAAGAGCGCTCTTTGCTTCGATGTACATTACTTTATGTATAATAATGTAACAACACAGTGAATGGAACACGATCGAATATTTATTTCGATCTTCTAAATTCGATTCGAAGATTCGGTCTGATAAGATTTCATTTCGATAAAATTTAAGTCGTATTAATATACGTATAATATTGTTTTACGTAATATACGACTGAAAAGTGTAATATATTATTTGATAAATTGGTGGTTAAGAGAAATGGAATTCGAAGTTGAGAGCATTTTCTAGAAAGTGTCGAGACGATTGCACTGATCGTTTTAGTACACCTAAAGGGTGTCCTTAAATGAAGAGAGATCACTACGATGAATCATTGTTTTTCTTCCTCTCGTTTGTCGTACGCGAGCAAATCGCTGTAATTTGAATTTTCTTCTTTTTCTTACGTTTCGTCATCGCACGGGTGTCTCTTGTTCACGACTTCGATGTTCTTCTCTCTTTTTCGCTGTTTTCTCGCTGGATGTTACTTGCTTAAGCTCGTTTTCCCTTTTCGTAAGAGAGATTCGTGGCTGATTAATTGTTTGGAACGAAGTTTAGAAGAGTGCGTCTATCTCAGTATCGCTCCCATTCGACGCGTTGCATGATTGCTCTTTTTCACTGAGCGTTCAGTTCAGACCTGCCGAGAGGAAGTTGAAGAAAAGGAACGTGATTTAGTGCGACTGAAAGCTGTGTTTTAATTAAATGTCAGATTTGTGTCGAATAAAATATTAAATAAGTAAAAACGAATAAAATTCTTCTATTACATTTTGTTAATATTACAATTACATAAATTGTAATTTATTGTAAATTGTAAGTTATGAACTACGGACACTTACGCAAATTCTTTTCTTTATGAGTATAAATAAAAAGATGGAACTTAAGTAGAGATTTGATCTATTTATTTCATTTAATATCAGAAGAAGTACTTTGAATTTTATTATTTTGAATTCTTATTAGATGCGTAGTATCAGATAAAAATTTAAAGTTTAAAGACTTTTATTAAACGTAAAGTGGGATCACTTACTTCAATGCTTTGTAACGTTCTTTCTCTGGATTGTTGTCTGGTGGTTCGCACTCGAAAGACGCCAGAGCTAAAGCTACATTATTAAAAGAAATAAATTAGAGTAATAAATAAATACTGGCGAAGCTTACAACAAATAAAATATTTTTTAATATCTAAACAACTAAAAATAGTTTTTTTTATTAATCACAAAATAAAAGTTACTTTAGTTTACATTGAATTAATTCTCTTGTAATTTCGTTCTAATTTTACTGCGAAATAATGCAATTTTATTTTATACGAGTTCTCGAAAGTAACATCTTATTTTTAAATATTATTCTATTCTTTTCCAATTAATTTAAAAGCAATTTCACGTTTCATTTAATTACTTTTGTTCTCTGTTGTATTTTCAATTCATTAATTCTCTTCTTATCTACGAATCGAATAAAAACAGGTTAAAAAGTTTTACCATTTTCAGTCAGCACCGGGCTCGCTTGAAGGAAAGCAATGACACGCGGATTCTTCTCGAATGGACAAGCAACTTGTTTCCAGGCAATGAATTCTGTCACCTGTTTTGCCAGTTGCCAAAACTTTTCGAAATTAATGTGTCCATTTGGTAATCTGAAACGATAGTTTTACGACAGGATTAATATATAAATAAATATAAAAAAGTACAATACGTATAAATATTAAATCATGAATTAAGAAACCTTTAATCAAAAGCTTGAAGAGCTCTTACATTTTATTTTAATGGCAGATATTGTGTTTAAAATTGTTGTTCTTCGTTTCTTAAAAATGAAAAAGAATTAACAAATCTTTTAATATTCTTTCAATAATTTTATGCGTAACTTTTACGTGCGACGACGTAATGGAAAGTATTTATATTTTTAAGAAATATTTAACTTGTAGGTCAATTTAAACTCGTTAAAAATTTTTCTAAGCTTTTAATAAGTTTATCTAATTTTATCTGCTTTATAATCGTTAATATTGATGTCGACATTGACGTCTAAAACCTTGTCAATGTTCTACCAGCGATGAAGAATACTTTCATCAGAGTATCGTGGTTCGATATAATAAACCTTTTAAGCTTTTAACCAATTTGTTAAATTTCATCTATTTTATGATCATTAAAAATTTTATCGATATTGAAAAGTAGCTCGTCAATGTTCTACTAGTGGTTAAGAATACTTTCAACACAGTATCGTGGATGTAAATAGCAATCTACGCATGTAATCATTAAAAGTTTCACTGTTATCAATCGCTTTGTGAATGTTTCACTATCGGTCAAGAATGGACTCTTCGGAGTATCGTGGGTCGATAGCAACAACAACGTTACATCCTTTAATGTACGTTAGCTTGTGTTTATACAGTGTCAGCCATCCTGCGCAGAATAACGGTCTCCTGTTATTTTGTTAAATTAATTTCGGATAATCCTGATCGCATTAACCCGTGTGAGAGATACGTTGATATGTTAAGTTAATGGTTAGCTCCATAAATTTCAGGCTTAGGACGCATCAATCAGTCTTCGGTTTGATGCACGCTTTGATTAATTCCGACTTAATCAATTTCGATTCGCTCATTCGAATTTGTATTTTATCATTAATAAATTTACATTCGAGTTTGGAAAAATATTTAACTCGTTTAAGCAACTATCTGAGATTTTTCTTATTTCATCTTCGCATATGTCGTATTTTATTATGATGTGTTTTGCAATATTTTGATAGTTGATAATTTTTTATGAAATTAATACATATAGCACGGTACGAAGTAAATTGAAACAGAGAAAATCGTTGGCAAGGAATATAACAGACAATTTTATTACAGAAGTTATTACATTACAAGAATCGTCGTAGTTTATGATCAAGACGAAGTTTTATTAAATTTTAAGAATTGTATTTTTTACTTTCTTATTATTATCATTTGTTAGAATCTGTGTAATTCTTTTGAAACATATTTTCAAATATTTAATTCATTTGAGTAAATGGGAAAAAGCTAATTATCTCCTATTTAATAATAGTACGATAGAAAAGGATAATGGAAAGTCGATCCACACATTACGAAAGTACACTTCAAATCGTTTTAATTATTTAACGAATCTCTAAAGTAATCCGTTCGATATGTGTATTCTTATTGTAAGAAAGTAATATTGAAACTGAATATTTTATTCGGTAAAAGGAAAGTTCATTTGAAGAGGGTCTTTCTATGCTTCTTCATTTTGTAATTTCAAGAAGTGGGCTCAAAGTGGTCAGTTCGCGAGGAAGTCTCAAAAAGTTTCCGACTAGTCCCATCAAGTTTTATGTACTCTTCGAAAGCAATGTAATTTTACGTGCAAACAATCTCGAAACTTGTTAAGATCTTTCTTAGGGAAAAGAGGAAGCGAGCAAGAAAGAGACAGAATGCCATGCCGAAGATGAATCATAACGAAAAATTGCTGCTTCAAAATCATTATGTTACTGATAAAAGCCATTTTAACGTATTAATTGTACGAATACAAATCTTAAAAAGCGCATGTAAGATAGCTTCGAACGAAATAAAATGCAATCACAACGAGAAGAAACTTTTTAAAAGAAAGTTAAAAGAAAAATTACCAAAACTTTTTATCAGAACCTTCTATCGACATAAAATGAGTAATATTTTCCTTGCACGAATTTTACGAAGCTTGACTAAACGAAAAACGCTATTCATCCACAAATCATGTCCAATATAAATCTTCGAATACATGCACGTAACCTCGGCTATTGCTCAACCAAATTTCCAATTCCAAAAGAACTTTTAAGAATTCATCAACCATCTACCGACTCGCAGGTTCGATCGAAGAAGGAAATAATCCATCCTACTTAGCAGATATAGTATGTGTATATGTAATGATTCAGGAATACATTTGAAGATTTACCGTGGAAAATATTTATATATATATATTGCACGAAGACATGTCGTTATATAAAACATTTTGAAAATTCATTAGCATTGTAACGGGACGCGACTGTCACGATTATATTGGCCAAATTTAGAACCAATTTGAAAATGTGTAAATTCGGTTCTTCGAGAAGTTTGTAGCATTTTTATTATGAATTTTTATCAAATAACGCAATGTTTAAAGAAGTATCATTCATAAGTTGGATGATAGTCCAGTAAATA
This sequence comes from Bombus soroeensis, assembly GCA_014737365.1. Classification (NCBI taxonomy): domain Eukaryota; kingdom Metazoa; phylum Arthropoda; class Insecta; order Hymenoptera; family Apidae; genus Bombus; species Bombus soroeensis. The sequence goes on along the minus strand of JACXIL010000179.1, from coordinate 2,148,435 downwards.
TCTCGTAACTTCTATTAGATTACTCGACAAATTTGCGACGAAAGTTGAGAAATACTTGAGAAGACTTTTGTCATCTATAACTTCTTGAATTTCTTCTTGAAAAATTTTTCGATAACCCAAACCTAATCCAAATCGATAATATACATTTTCAGATTAATTTCAAATGTAATCGCGAGTCACGTCTCGTTATATTGCTAATGAAATTTCAAAATGTTTTGTATAACACACATAATACATTTACAAAACGTCTCTGTAAATAGATATTGAAATACTTTCGTAAGCCACTGTACACTGTATGTGACGAACCATGGCGCATGTGACGATACAACGAGGGAACGCGCGAAGACACGTACATGTGCGCAAAAGCGTGGGTGAAATTACGAGTCGAACTTGGGCAATTTATCGTGCGGGTCGGAAGCATGCGAATTCGCGTAGCATCGGCGCCCGCTTCCGGCTGCACGACGTTCGCGTTACGTTCACGTAACAGACATTTACATACGCGCAGCCATTCGTCTTCGCCCGGTGGATGCCTCGATCGGTCAATATCCATCCACCGTTGCCTTCGAGAAACCTATCTTTCCTCCGTCTACCCTTTTCTCGTTCCTCGTCCTATGTAGGATCGAAATTCTATTACAGATTCGGTCCACGGACGACAAGGAAGGATAATTGCTGGGAAGGAGGCTCTTTTCCCTTATTAAACTCCGTCGAACGTATTGAGAGCTGTGCCGCTTTCTAAGGAAATTGATACTATAACGCGATTCGGTTTGCCGGAACAGTCGTTTCGTATTAAGGGTGAACGTGTTAATGACTGAGACATGGATCGTGTTTGCAATGGAAACGGGACAACGTGGATGGATTTTAGATAGAAAATTTACGAATGATTTTGGGTCGAGATGTAATAGAGCATTTCGTATTCGTAATAATATGGAGATAAGAATATCAGGGTAATGTAATAGAATTTAAATAAACAGAATATAATACGATAATCACTTTTCTTATATTAAAGTTTGTGCGTTTGTTTCTTTAAATTTATAAGGATTACAACTAACCTGGGTAAAATTAATTAGTTAAATTAGTTATCCATTTATTAAGTTCCAATCTCGCGCAACAAACTTTTCTGATTGAAAAACGACCTAACTATCGAGTTAGTCCATCTTTGACTTCAATCCCAATAACTTTATGGTTTAACATAAAAAAACTGTCGCAATATTCGTGCACCAAAGCACACAGAATACATGATAGTAACGTTAGAGGCTTTAGTCTCTTTTATAAAACAACTTTCAAAATAAAATACGAACCAATCGTCCATAAATCGAATATTAAAGTTTGTGCGTTTGTTTCTTTAAATTTATAAGGATTACAACTAACCTGGGTAAAATTAATTAGTTAAATTAGTTATCCATTTATTAAGTTCCAATCTCGCGCAACAAACTTTTCTGATTGAAAAACGACCTAACTATCGAGTTAGTCCATCTTTATGGTTTAACATAAAAAAACTATCGCAATATTCGTGCACCAAAGCACACAGAATACATGATAGTAACGTTAGAGGCTTTAGTCTCCTTTATAAAACAATTTTCAAAATAAAATACGAATCAATCGTCCATAAATCGAAGGAAAGCTGGAATAACCACGCACATGTGTTACTGTTTCGAAGCCATTACAATGCGCCCCGTTATTTCTCTGAGCCAATATCAGCCACAGTTCTCGATCTACGTATTATGTGATCGAGCCAAAATGCATAATACGTGGACATTTATCTGTAGCCTGTATACGTACGTCTTGAAGCGATTTGTCTTTGTGCGACGATCTGCTGTGCGCAATTCAGTGAAACGTTCCCGTACTGTTCAGACGTTACCTGTCTGCACGAATTCGCATTTTCCGCGAATTTTCTACCGTGCGTCCGCCATTTCGGGCATAATATACGCCGTTATGATTTTAATGTACATACGTTGTATGGGCATGCGCATGTATACGTGTACGCCACTAGCCAAAAGTTTGAGTTTATCCGCTTTAAAACTTTTGCATTCACATTCCAAATTACGACGATTAGTCGATATGATTAACGATGATATGATTAACTAATTTATGATTAATTGATAAGAACGTTATATTCACGCAAAATTTTAATTCAATGTACATAAAACAAAATTTCTGGAAACTATCTTCTTTTGCAAAAGTTATATAGATAATAACTGTATAATATTGTCATGAGTCATAAGTTATATGAGTCACCGTTACGACTTAAGTTATTTCAATCTTATTATTTAAACAATTTAAAGTGAATTCGACAGAGAACAGCAAGAATACTGCTCAATGAATACTTCTGGGTGAAAGTGCATGTATAGGTGTATGTATATGAGATATTTCTACTTTTAAACTGACAAAAAATTCCACTTTAATATATAAAATCCTACATATATATAAGAGTATGTAGTTGATCTGCATATAAGTGAAAAATTCATTAAATCCCAACTTTTGTACAGTCGCGTATCTGGGAGAATTATACACGCGGGTATTCAGTAAATATCGTCTCAAGTAGTGGAACCACTCTGCTCGAATAGAAATTGTTTTTCTAATGAAACTTCTTGTGGCTACGCAGTGGCCGCTTTCGAGAGACGATTTCATTTCACCTTGCTATCGCGTGCGTAATGAGCTTTTTGAACGAAAAAAACGTTCTACCTCAGATGCTCGTCATTGTGATGATTAATCAGAGCTGACCTATAAAACGATCGTCGTGAACCGAGATTATTAGAATCTTTAAATGGTATGGAAAATGAACGATTTTAAAGGATTATTAAGAAAACGAAGAAAAATATTAACTTCTGAAATATTGTATATAATATTTGGAGACTGTATATTGTATTGGTTTATTTTATTCGTTTCCATAATTTGATTGATCGTAGTATTAAGTAGCGTTCCGACGATCAATATCATTATTAATGTGTAAAGTTCTCAATATTGTATTGACAATATATATTGATCGTCTGACGCTTAGGGCATCTCTGACATACGTTAAATATTGACGATAATATTGTTCGGCTGAGTACTCCATTAGATAGCATTTAATCAAATAGAACAAGTAATTCTCGGTTACTAAATACCTGCCTCTTTCACTTGGTAAGAAGAGAAAATTCCCTTTGCGTATTTTAAATTATAATAAAATTTAGGAATTCAGAAAATTCATACATTCTATTTTAAAATATATAAACATATCAATAAGGTAAAATAATACATGCCACAAATTGCAATACTTCTCTATTTTATACACTTTACGCAAAACAAAATCTGTAAGTAGTACTAGACAGTAATTAGTCAGGCATTATAAGCATTCTCCTTCAATATATTCTTTCGTCGCTTAGATCTGTCTATACCGTACATATATTACGAAATACTGGTCATATATTGTACACATTTTATGCAACACTTTAATGAAGACACCCTTTCAATAGAAACTATGAAAAAGAAAAAGAAACAATAAATCTTTTAAAAGAAATAGACGTGGTATATTCAAATCAAGGCGTTTCAAGAAATATCGTCACTTATTACCAAAAATCATTATAGATAAACAATTGCACACACTTTGCAGGTCTTTTTATAAGTTCGTAATAGAAAAGCAGACTCTGAGAAAAGGAAAGGGTTCCGTTCCTTTCTCTAGTACGTATCTCTCTTTCCCTCAGTCTTCTTGTTTTCTTTTCAACAACTTCCAGTCAAGCTACGAGGAAACAACTTTTGCTATTACAAGTTTAATAAGTTTACACGTACAGCTGGGAGAAGGGATGACGTCGGAGGGGACGTTTCTCGCGCGGAGAAAAGCGAAGGAAATGGCACGGCACATTCGTCGTCGTGATAAATACGGCCGACAAAAAGAACCGAAAGGTGGGCACTTCGCGAGAAAACGAGCTTCCTGTCAACGTATCGCCTCCGCAGGAACAAAATTATCGAACCTTCAAACGAAAAGAACTCGGCAAAAAGTTCGTATTGGCCCTCGGCAGGAAATCGGCGATCGCGTTTCAACGCTCAGCTTACGTTCAGCACCCATGCCAATCGCCAACTTAAATTACCTTATAAATATTCCACCTGGTACGATTTTCAGGACAGTTTTTACATTCCTGTGTGGAAACGCGAAATTATAGAATCGTTGGTCAAAGGATATTATAATTGAAACTGAAATTTAAGGGCCGTAGGGAGAAGAATGGGTTGTGAACGAAAATTGAGTTGCAATTAAGGATTCGCAGATTGTACTTTGATCATTTTAATCAACGTTTAAATTGAGTATTAAATTCTGTATAATTTTGTATTAAATTGTACGTTATTATAATTGTATTTTAAATTATAAGCAATTATTAGCGACGTTAGAACCGTTAATTCTTTGTAATGAACATCTTTCGCTACCTCTTAATTGCTCAATGATATTTTTTGAAGTGGATTTGTTTGAATATTTCTCCTTTTATCTGATTTACAAAAGGTTTACTATCTTTTCTTGCTCTTCTATTGTTTCTATTCAAAGTGTATCATAATTGGAGACGGTGCCTTTATAAAATGTACACAATTGTTTATGGATTTGATGATTTTTGTTGGCAAGTCTTTGATCCTGTTAAATTATCATATAGACAGCACTGAAACTGGTCGTTTCTGTTTCGAGATCGAAATCGTAATTACTTAAGGATCGGAAATCGGAACGAATCTCTGAAACTTTGATGAAACCAGAAATTTCCTCGAGTGCTTTTAAATAATCAATACGAGAGTCCAAGGTTTTTACTCACTTGTTGCTGCATCCCTCATTCAGGAAGTAGAGATCCTTGACCAGCAAACTAAAGAAGGGTACGACGATCCTCTGTCGTTCGTCCGTAGCGCCGGCGCTACGCCACATTGCTGCTTTCAGGGTGCTGCGATAGCTGCTAAAGTTGCTGCTCGGATCCATTTGGTGCTCAAGAATCGAGAATTTCGCTAGCTGCACCTTTGACCACTGTAACAGAAAATAATTTCGTGTCACCGTTAGCAGAGAACGTTTGCTAAGTCGTTTAGCAAAGTTCAACTGGATGAAGTTTCTCTATATGTATCGGGCTTTTGGTCGTGCAAATCTTGTAGATACGTAACTTGCTTTTTGCTCGTCATTTGGAATTCGATCCGGTTGAATATTTAGTTGGGAAAATATATTTATCCCGGTTTACATCATAGTACGTCGATATTACGTATTAAATTTTAACATGCTCGTTATAATTGTAAATAATAATTTGTTTTAATGTCTTGACCAATATCATACCAAGATATATTTATATATACGTAGACTTTCTTTAATTCCAGTATAATCTCTAAAGACATAGATAATGTCATTAATATAAAAATATTATTTTTTTAAGCTATTTCAAAACATTTCTAAATATTTGTTTCATTTAATGTCTATAAATACGTTCAAATAAGTATAACAGAAGAATTGGAGATAATTATATTTTAATATACATATTGTATATTATATGTAGTATAATGTAATTATATACATATTACCATATATATACTTCTTTATGTCTTCGATATTTCAGCACTAAGATTTCACATTGTAATTGTTAGTTAGTCCTAATGACGAACTTTCCTGACTATGCATAAAAATCCCCAGTCTATAGACATTCTAAAAACTTCACCATGTAAGATAAAAATTGACTACACATGTACATACAAGATATAGCAACAACCAATCGTAAAGTCGCCGCGAGAAAATCGATAATATTTTTCAATTGATTCATCCTTCCTATTGTTTGTTCGATCTGTTTATTTTTCGATCGATTCTTTTTACACGTAGGTGTACACGATATCGCGCGTGCACGCGAGGCAGGCAGAAACCCGAATAGAACGTGTTCACGACAGACAATAAGTGCATCTGACTCGACCGTCTGGATACAATGCAATCGAACTGATCCCATTGCCTTTAACCCGATACCCTTTTCTCATTCCAATATATATCGAATTCTATCCACCGTTTGCACGGTCAAATAGTTACCTTCGCTTCCTGATCTCGTTCCCTACCTTTGTTCTTCCTTCTTATCCCTTTGATTTCTTTCCGCGCTTCTCACCCCTTTGCCTCCCTTTTCCTTTTCATCCCTGCATGCATTTGACCTACTCTCTTCCTTTTCGTTTCTCTAAACCACTCTCTTCGACCTTTTCCCCTTCTTTGTATCTTTCTCTCTAATTTTCTGGTATCTTCTCTCTTTCCCAAGCTTTCTCCAATTTGTTCGCCTTTGAAGTCATCTTTAACCTCGCCGGTTTTACCTGTTCCGTGAGTTGCCTGGCTTCAATCTGACCTCTTTATGATCGCGATGCAAATGTACTTGCTTCTTTGTCCTTTGTTTCCTTTCACGGTCTTGTTTCACCCTCCCCATGTGCGTGGAAATTGAGTAAAGATCTTAGTTGTGTTTTGTTAAAGTTGAGTTTACAGTGACTTTCTTTTTACAGGAAAACAGTTTAAAAATTCATTACGTTGTTGATCAGTCTCATATTATTAAAATTTGTTGTATCCTTTTCATAATTTTTGAAAATATTATTTGTCATAATATATTATTATTAAAGATATTCAAATAGTATTTGTCTCGATAACTATACCTTTCGCTTCTATAAAACCGCCAATTTTTCAGCTATTTTTAAAAGTATACATCTTTGCATCTACCACGTTATCTTTGTTTTATCTTGTTATCATGTCCTTGCCAAAAAATAGAAAACTTCCTAACTTTTTCTTTTCTTTTCTTTTCTAAATACTTCCTACCCATCCCTTCTCTGAATTTTTTCTCAGGGTTCGCTCGTGTCTGGTTACCCTCGTTATTACACATTTGGCGACCAGACCCAAGCAGACCCAGTTACAAACTTTCTAAATTTTCGCTTTCTCTTCCTATTCTCTGTCTCTATCCTTTCTTTATCTTCCTTTGTCTATCCTTCCTCTTTGATATACATAAGATGGCAGCAATTTTCCGGCGCGAGACAACCGTCCTATCATCTAGTAGGGAAGAGAACTTTCTAAGTAGAAAGTTTACATTATTATCGAACTAACTTTCCTCTATACGTTCTTGTTAATTTGTTAATGCAGTTATTCGTTATTGTTTTATTATTACCAAATTATAAAACGATATTAAGACCAGAGAATCAAGCAAATCGAGTTTATCATATTTGCCTAGTAATCTTCGAGTATATTTATTCATTTGCAATAAAAGTCTTTCTCGCAAAGTACAACGAGTGAAACATTTGGAGGATATTAATTGAACACCGAACAAATTTCAGGATAATCGAAAAAAGAAATGATTGCAACGTGTACAATAGCGGGAAGGGCAAGCACAAAAACGATCAATTGGATTTCCATTTAAAGCGAACGAATTAAACCATGGCATTACTATCGAGTACAAAACGAGTAAACCAAGATAATTAATTTGACGCTGGAATATAAACTGTCGAAATCGTGAACGTTACACACAAACACGCTATGATATTCTATTACTTGGAAATTAAAAAGGGAATCCGTGTCGGTATTATACTAGTAGTATAACGGTATAATATTGCTGAAATTAGTTAAGTTTTGGTAGAACATGAAGGCACTATCCATATTTATTAAAGTGTATAAATTGCAAATATACCAAAAATCTCCTGATCTAATCTGATATCTGTAAAAATCAGTTTATGATAATTCTATTTTAAAAAATTTTAACAACCAATTAACAAATTACATTTTTTCCAATTACTCTGTATTATTATTATTATTTCTTTTTTTTGTTAGTATGGGTATATATGTATCTCTCGTTCGAGTTTTCTGAGTTTCTAGAAGGTAACTCAACTTTCGTTGATGAAATTTTATAGTATTAGATACAAGAAATAAATAGCACGTATCTTAATATTTATGTCATTGGCTGTTATTATCAGCTGTTTTTAAAAGACTCACATCTTTGAACCACCAAGTGGTTTTCATTTTCAATTATGTCGTATTGAAATACTATGCATAAAACGACATTAGAATCCGGCAATTGATAAAAATATACGCATCACATTTATCTCCTTTCATCTTTGGTTTGTTCATTGGCTCAATCCAACTACGCAAAATCCAAGAATTCCACGATATTCACAGTTATTAACATGTGAAAAATGCAGAATATTACAACGTACGCTAATCAGATCGTCGAAAATCGCGCAGAACCAAACTTAATTGACGTTGAATCGCGGAGTAAAACGGGACTCGCCGTGAAATGCGCGGCGGACACATTCCCGACACTGGCTTGAATTAATTTACCGGAAACTATTTCACCGTTCATCGTCGTTGTGCGTTGGCTACACGTTAATTCGTATTAATTAAACTGAATTTTCGTTTAGCCCTGGAATTTTTGGTCCGGCCAATTAAGCACCATTGCGTCGATTTAGGATAAATCGAACAGGATCGTCATCACGTCGTGTCATATCACGTTGACAGCACGGTGTTTTCCTATATTTTCTCTTCTTATTCTTCTTCTGCTATGAAATTGATGTATTGACGTACATTACGAAGATTCCACTTGCCTAAAGCGTTAACGAATGCAATAACGAGAAACGATAGTATAATATACAGATAAAAATAGTTAAAAACAATTTCTATGGTAGAATATTCCGAATTGTAAGTATGAAAGATATTATTTTATCGTATGCGTGAATATTCTTTTCTGAATTTGCACAGAGTTAAATTTCGCGACGTTTGTTGTTTTATCGAACACAGGCTTCTGTGAACTTGGAATGCAGTGAAATGCGTATTGTTGAATTTCAACGAAATCTAAAATATTCACGTGAGTAGTATTTTTTTTTCATGAAAATCAAATAAGTTGACAATATGTCATTGGAGTTCCCGATCTACAATAATCATAAATAACTTTTCTACAGTTTTAAAGTGATCTCTTGAGAATAATTTTCCATCATGTGCGGTATGTTTCACAACATCGAAGTTTCTAAAATTCTCGAATGTACAGCTTGTTCGTATTTTCTTTGCTCTAGCTTCTAAATATCTTAATATTTAGATAGGATCGATAGCAACCTACATGGCGGAAGTCTAAGTTTATCTAAGTTTTCCAAAGCAATTTTACTTAAGCCACAAGTTTTCTAAGTGCAAAATTATTGTATCGTCGAGATAAAAAGTTTTTGAAAACAGATGCTTGTTGCACATGTAAGTAAAATGTATTCCACGTTATAAGACACAATGTTATGGAAGTTGTTTAAGTTTCAACCAAAAAAGATACTAGTATAGCTGGAAATTACTGTCAACAGTACTTTCTGTGCATTTTGCATCTCCAAATTTTTTATACAGGCTACGCGTACTTCCCCAATTTATTTTCCAACGAAACGATTCTGTTATCAGATTCAATATTTCATTATCACAATATTAAAGTACTAAATGTATACTTTTCTAGAAATTAATTAAGATATATTTCTCATAGTGTCAAAGTACATTTTAAATGTATTTTCAATAGTATTCCTAATGATACGAAATTTAATAAACTTACACCTAATTAATCAATAAAATAATATAAAACAGAAATTGTCGTTCATCTATTATCCGCCTTATGAAACGAAAGAAACTTTTCGGACAACCTAATAGTTAGATAATATTTAAATAACAAGAAACATTCCATTATTTTAACTGCTTCTTTACCAGAATGATCTTCCATCCATCCACCTATCCATCCATCCATCCATCCATCCATCCATCCATTCATCCATCCGTCTATCCATCCATCAAGAATCCAGCGTTTCCCCAATATTTTCAAGAATTATTAACGAAGGGGAATGATACATCGAACGTTATCTCAGACAGAAGATTTCAGGTTCTGGTCGGAAATGCATCGGATCTTCGAGTGGCGGAAGAACTCCATCTTCCACGAAGAGACTACATTCTTGAAGGATCGAGGAAGGAACCCGCCGCATCCCGAGAACGAGAAAGGGTTTTCCTACTCGCCGCGGAGGCCATTTTTCTTCGCCGCGACTCGATTCGATTTCTCGGGAAATGCTCTCGCCGCTCTCGAGGAAAAAACACTAAGAATCGGCAGACTCCTGGCGGATCTGGTAAATTGAAACTGGATGGGAAACGGAGGGTTGGAAAATGGGCGGTTGAAAGGGGAGGGCAGACGAGATGCGGGAATCTGCTTTCAACCCGGTGATCCCGCGAGACAGCTGGCAAAGAAATGAGAAGCTGGCTCTCGCCTGTCCGCTCGAAAATCGGCAATTGTAATTAAACAAAACTGCAAATGCACACGAAGACGTGGCCATTCTGGATTTTGAGAACTTTTCCCCGCCGGCAGTGTACGCGAAATGATATCGTATTGCGGGAAATAAAGGCATTCGAGAAGGAAAGATACAAATACAGATGAAATTTTGATTCTTTCGCAGGTTTAATTTTCCTTGTTTATGGGTTTATTTGTAAGGGGGGTTGTAATTTAGAGGAAGGGGAAATAGCGCAAAGATGAGATCGCGCGATATAACGGAAGGAAATCAAGGGTTTGCAGCTTAAACTGACAGTAATTTAACAGGCTAAATACAAGTGATGTCTACGATGAGAATTTTTATTTCTGCTCTTTTACTTTTTTAAATTGATTGTTCTTTGTTGAATCTTTGAATATTTGAATATTTAAATATTTGAAACTTTGAATATTTAAATATTTGAATCTTGGAAACTTTGTTATTTGAATCTTTGAATATTTAAATATTTGAAACTTTGAAACTTTGAATATTTGAATATTTGAATCTTTGAAACTTTGAATATTTAAATATCTGAATCTTTGAAACTTTGAATATTTGAATATTTGAATCTTGGAAGCTTCGAATATTTGAATGTTTGAATATTCGAATATTTGGATCTTTGAATATTTGAAACTTTGAATATTTAAATATTTGAAACTTTGAATATTTAAATATTAGAATCTTGGAAACTTTGAATCTTTGAATATTTAAATATTTGAATCTTTGAAACTTTGAATATTTAAATATCTGAATCTTTGAATATTTGAAACTTTGAATATTTAAATATTTGAAACTTTGAATATTTAAATATTAGAATCTTGGAAACTTTGAATCTTTGAATATTTAAATATTTGAATCTTTGAAACTTTGAATATTTGAATATTTGAATATTTGAACATTTAAATATTTGATAATTTAAATCTTTGAATATTTGAATAATTGATTATTTGAATATTTGAAACTTTGAATATTTAAATATTTGAAACTTTGAATATTTAAATATTTGAATCTTTGAAACTTTGAATATTTGAATATTTGAATCTTGGAAGCTTTGAATATTAGAATGTTTGAATATTCGAATATTTGAATCTTTGAATATTTGAAACTTTGAATATTTAAATATTTGAAACTTTGAATATTTGAATATTTGAATCTTGGAAGCTTTGAATATTTGAATGTTTGAATATTCGAATATTTGAATCTTTGAATATTTAAATATTTGAATCTTTGAATCTTGGAAGCTTTGAATATTTGAATATTTGAATATTCGAATATTTGAATCTTTGAAACTTTGAATATTTAAATATCTGAATCTTTGAAACTTTGAATATTTGAATGTTTCAATCTTGGAAGCTTTGAATATTTGAATGTTTGAATATTTGAATATTTGAATATTTGTATATTTGAATGTTTGAATATTTGAATAATTGATTATTTGAATATTTAAATCTTTGAATATTTGAATATTTGAATCTTTGAAACTTTGAATATTTAAATGTTTGAATCTTGGAAACTTTGAATATTCGAATATTTGAATATTTGAATGTTTGAATATTCGAATATTTGAACATTTAAATATTTGAATATTTAAATCTTTGAATATTTGAAACTTTGAATATTTAAATGTTTGAATCTTGGAAACTTTGTTATTTGAATCTTTGAATCTTTGAAACTTTGAATATTTGAATATTTGAATATTTGAGTGTTTGAATATTTGAACATTTAAATATTTGATTATTTAAATCTTTGAATATTGATTGTTCTATAGTCGCACCAATCTCTATAATTGGTTATAGAGTCGTACATAGCTTACAGTAAAACGATGAATTTTATTCAATTCGAAATTCCATTGTTGCCACTCCTTTCAAATTCTTCGTGAAATGTAATACCTTTATGCCCATTTCTGTTTTTTAATATCATTATTCTCACTTCATTACACAAAATACAATTCATTAATTCTAAAATAACATATCATCTATCACTTTATTTATGCGCTTGATCTATAAGACGTATGAGAAAGTATCATATTACCTAGAATGTCTTTAGTTCATTACGGTGTTATGAATGAATTATGAGTTGCTTTATGAAGAATAATGCATATGCAGTGGTAAAGTTACGAGAATGTATAATAACGTGTTTCAATCTTTAAAGCTATACATATTTTTCAATTAAAAATTTTGTACATAACTTTTCCAAGTTAAAAAGTGCATTATTTGTAACATTCTTTTTTCTTTATGTTCGTCCTTTTTTTCGAATTGATCGCACGATGTCAGTAATGTAAATAAATCATTTAATTTCGTTTCATTTGGATCTTGTATCACGCTCGATTCGAGAGAGAGAGAGAGAGAGAGTTTCGTGTTACTCAAAGTCGATATTTTTTAATTAAAAGGTTGAACCTTTTTTCGCGTAGCGAAGCCAATAAATTTCGTGCTGTTCCGGGTGAAAATTATTCGTGTGAAATAGTAAAAAGAAGTCACTTGCAGAGAGAGGAAAATCGTCGCGATCAAGCGTAATTAAGTTTCCTAAAGTTGGCCAAGTTACGAAGTACGGCTGGATATTAAATATGCATTAGTTGAACTTAAGCCGACGTTGGGAATTTTATAAACCGCCTTGAGGAAAAAAAGGAAACTTCCGGCCAACGGGCAAGTTCAAAATAACCATGAAAAACAAAGTTTCGATCGAATTTTTCTCTCCTAACTGCGTACAAGAATCGAGGAAATTTTTCTTAAAATTCATCCAATCGTACCAGCCGCTTTTCCTAACTCCTGGGATTTTTCTTCGAACTTTTACCCCTTATTTGCATTCGTTTAAATTCATCAGATACTACATTTTTTCCCGCTGTTCCTTTATTTCCAGTATAACAACGCGTATAATCTCTTAAATTGATTTTTAAGGGACAGAAGTCAATTACAGAACGAACTTAATTAAATAAATGATTATATATTATAACACGTAGAAACATGGCAGTTAATACACAAACAAATTAAATTGGTTATTAATTATGATATTACGTCATTATAATTTATTATTGATTGCAATATTAAATAAATTAAATGTATTATTTAAGCAAATGACCATACTATACATACTGTAGCATTTCATAGAAACGTGCCAATTAATATAGCTAATTAAATTTGAAATTTAATTTTTCTAAAGAAGCTAAGACTTGAAAGTAGATATTATTCCATCTTCTTACTTGCATTGATAAGAATGTAAAATTACCTACAATAGTCACAATTTTTATTCGTTAGCACCAATCAGTTTTAATAATTCCTACGCTCATTTCCTACACTCTTTCTCACAGACGACGATTCCTCACCAACCTAATTTATTCCAATTGATCAAAGAGTAACCACCTAATAGCAAAGTTACCCCCGCGTGCAAACTTATTTCTCGTCGCGGACACGTTTTCATTCGGTAACTACCGTCGAAGATTTTCGAACAGCATCGACCAACGCTCGAAACTTTCTTACCCTCGTGATAATGGACGCGAATAGAGGCTACGGGGGTGGGTGGTATCTGTGTTGGTTGGATCGTAACGACCGAACGTAATTAGCTTTTTGAGGGGACGAAAGGCAAGCCAGAAGCTTCCTTTCACCGCGGAAGAAGGAAACGTCACTCGCAGATTATCTCCGTGGTAAATTAAGCCGGCATCGGGGGTGGTATCGTTCATCTTCCGTCGACGTCGCCGTATCGGTGGCTTCTCTCGAACGAACGCCGCTGCCTCAGTGCCACCGGGGATCCTTGCATTCGAGTTTTCCGCGCTGACTTTCTAAGCGAAACTCGCGGAACTTGGAAGTTGCTCGAACGAGCAAAGAGAATATCCTCCTACAGGCTAAATGGAGGATGCTGGAGGGGTTTGGGGGTTGTTGACGGCGCTGAGCCATCGAGCTCTTACGTTCAGGGATAGATTCTTCGAGGTGAGATCGATTTTTGGATTTGCTGGGAGATTTCAGACAGTGGGATGGGCGATAGAAGATTTTAGGTGGAGATTGCAGGCAGGTAGCTTGATTGTGAGAATGTTCGGTCTTCCTCTGAGACGATGGTGTCGAGATGAAGAGAGACGAACGAGTGGAAGATTTTAGATAGGCTATTTTGTAGCTCCTTCGAAGGTTTGAGATTGCTAAAGATATTTAAGATGTTTTAAGACAAGTACGTTGGCTGCTGGAAGTATTTGCACTGACCCTTATTTTCCTATGAGGCGATTTTCTTTTTTTTTTTTTGTTATATTTTATTTAGATTCGATTTTAGTAGTAGGAAATTTTTGTAGCTACTACTAAATCTAATATACATGCATGGGCCTAATTAATTGGTATGTAAATGCTGTAATAAATGCGATGATGTACAAATACCTTTGGTGAATACTTCTACTTGTGTTAAAGTTTGGATTAAGATACTTGAACTATTATCTTACAATGTAAACTTAATTTTCATTGATCACGGTGATTAATAACTTTTTACTTCAGAAAATATGGCTTTCTATTACGTACAATATATCTTTTGGAAATGAGTAGAAGCCCTTTGATAGCCTTAACATCTATTCACGAAATTAATCAATGGCATTTTGCGATATTCGTTTCAGAAACTATAATTTCCTGAACTCGCTCTAAAATCCATTAAACTAACATTACAACTTCCTGTGGTGTGTACTTATAATTATTAAATTTCGTATGTTCATGCAAATTAAAACGCATTGCGCGGAGAATAAAATCATAACTTAATTAATTATGCAACTAGAGGAATAATACATCTCAAAGCTGAAACACTCGTACCTGCATTCAAACTCTCAAAATCTTGACCTACATCACTACGATTTTCTGTCCGCTATTTACCAAAAACGTTTCCATATTTTCATAGTAACAAAAATGAGAAACTCTGCAAGTCTGTCAAAATAATTCAAGCTGATAATTCCATTTATAGCATCGACTCCTTTCTCCACAAATTCGTTCAACCAGTCGATCAATCAAACGATCCACGGAAAATTCGGTGGCATGTTTTTCGCGAATATCCGTTGATGTTCGTATGTACGAGATATAGCGAGTGAGGTGGGTCAAGGGAGGGGAAAACAACGCGCGAGCGTGACCGAACAGAAGCGTTAAATTTTCATTAACGAAAATTACGAAGCGGTGCCACGCCGGCTGGCCACTGATAGTTCCAGCAATTATTTTAAGCGCGGCCTGTATAAATCAGCTGGCTGAACCAAATGAACCCTGAATAGCAGTTCGCGTCGAATAGAGCCGGAGGGATATGTCCGCAGAGCACACCGGTCCGGTTTCGTAATTAAAAACGACAAAAAAAAAAAAAAAAACAGATATGGGTTTAATGGTATCCTCGTTCCGCCTCGCAATTCATCCGGTCCCGACGATAAAGTCGTACACGCTCGCCGATTTGTCAGAAACTGTCGCGCTCGTTCTCAGAAATAAAATTGTCTAATGCGCGTCTGCATTTTATTATCGGCGCTTTATTGTCGTGAAACAAGCGTTCCGTGTACAAAGAAGAGAGGGAGAGAGAAAGAGAGATACTGGTAATTTGAATTAAAATTGTTGATTTTTGGCGAGAAACAGGAGGTTTGGTTTTTGCTAGGTCGTTGAGTGTTTTAGAAGTTTCGTAATATGTTTTTGACGATGGTTGATTCTGTATACGAAATACATGAGGTTTATCCTGTTGAATTTTTCGAGATAATAATTTTCTTTCTGTTACATGGTTGGTATTTTTCTAAAGATTTTGCAACTAGGTTTTGACAATGATTGATTTTGCATATGGGATAAATGTGGAATTTATTCTGTCCATATGCAGAATCAATGATTTTGCATAGTTGATATGGTTCCTTTTTTTTTGGAAAAATTAACATTGCACTATAAATTACAATATATAGGACAACAATATCCACAGTGTTAAAAGGCAAATACAAAAATCTATGTATTTATTATAAAAAGTCGACGAATATTAAACATCCTAAAACAAAAATACAAGTGATTTATTTTACAGTATACCAAAAATTGTATTATTTACGAACCGCTTCATAATATTCTACTTCTTGATAATATTACTTTGTATTTCATTAAAACTCGCTATTAGTTCTCCTTGTTTCCCGTTACTATTCCTTTAATCCAGCCATTCTCCTTTTATTCTTCAAACGCCAGGGAAATGCAAGTTCCGTGGAAGCCAGATAACCATAACTTGACGTGTTAATTACGTCACAGTGTCGCGTATATTCATTTGCGAGGATATACATTCGTCGTGTTGGCTTTTTATTGCAAAACAGCGCAGTAAGCTAGGATATTTATGAACATTTCTATGTATGTACCTTGGTGACGCGAAATGCAGCCGCGAATTTAAGAGTGGGGGAAAAAAAAGAAAGAAATTTAATTTTATTTATCATAATGGCCATTCCATTTTCCCGCATCGGCCAACCGTTTAAATCCAATCTAGAGATGGGATTGCGTTTTTCATCGCCGAGGAAAATATTTCCATTTAAATCGTATCGTCGATACAATATCCAGAAAATCTCTGTTAATACCTTCGTTACGAGGCTGTTACCGTTATTTTTAACCTTCTTCGAGTTATTTCGGTCGTCCTCGAAAAGTGGATTCTCCATTTATAGCCAATCTGTTCCTGTGTCTGTATAACATCGTTAAATTTATTGTTTCATTCTAACGTAGCAAAACTAGTTTATCTTCGAGCAAGATTAATTTCAATTCTAAATATTCATCGAAAGTTCAAATGAAAGGAATTAAGCTTTTCAGTTTTTACTAAAAATATTCATTTAACGTTGCGTAAAAAATGTTAAATCGCTTAAAATCACATTTCTTCATATCTTCATTTCTATATCACACGTATCAGTTTCATATCCGCACGAACAAAACCGTAAAATTATAAAACAATTTAATATCAAACGGAGTCTTCTTTCGAATCTTTTAAGAAATATATCATTCTCTGTTATATATTTTAAGGGAATTCTTTCAAATAATTGTCCGATAAGTACACGTTGCAGAGATCGAAGGGTCTATTATATTTTCTTCCGGAAGCGCAGTCTTTTCATTTCGAGCAGGATTTCATTGCGAAAGAAGAACAGGACAACGAAAGAAGTCGTCCTCGCTTCAGGAAGTAATATCGTGAAAGACTGACAGCAAGTCGCGCGATATGTATCGACTTCTCTTCCTGTATTTCCGTCCTCCTACCTCCTTTTCTTCCTTTCTTTTTTATTTCCTCATTTCCTCCCGTGGAAACGCAATCGCTGCAAACAACACGCGATTCGATTATTTCGCCAAAGTCATGGATCGGAATTCAATGTCCTACTTTTTCTCTGTACTGCGATAAATTCGCGTTACAGTAGCTCCTTGTTTAACACCGAATTCTTTGTTTTCATCGAGTATGCGCGAATTTCGTTCGTCTTTGATTGAAATGTATTTCCCTTTATTTTACGAGAAAAATGGCCCGATCGATGTTTCATGATCGAAAATTTTATGGAAACTGTGTGACAATTTTGTTGCGAGTTCAGTTTCATCTTGGCAACGACGAATTTTGTGCGATCGATAAAATTCTTCATCGTAAACGTTTCTAGTAATTTGTTCTGAGAAAATATCATTTGATGCACCTGCTATAAAAAAGATTTAATACGAAGAAGGAAAAATAAATCCTCGACAAAGAATTTTCATTTTAAAATAAAAATAAATCTTGGCCTGCTTCCCAATCAAGGCAAACAGCAAACACAACATTTGATTATTCTCATGACTTAATTAATCTCAATTAATCTATACACTGAGCCACACTAACAGACTATCATCGCAATTGGTAGTCATGAAACAAATTACAAAAAGAAAAAAATAACTCAAAGAACAATTAAATTCCAATACGAATCGAAACGAATCTTCCAGAAATGTAGATTTTTCTTCGAATTTTGCTTATTTGAATAGAGTCGTATAAAAATGCGAACGCTCAGTCGCGAAGAAGGAACTGGCCCAATTAAAAATCACAGTTCCCAATGCTTTCTAATTAACTCGATGCACATGTAAATTTCAATCGGACTCGAAAAACAGTGACGCAAAAATTCAATTAAAACAGCTCTGCACCCATCCATTTCCATTCTCGCTTTTTCTTCATTTTCTGCGCGGAAACGTTCTTCGCTTTCGAAGCTGCTTTTCACTCGGCGACCTGAAAATTCGATTTCCAGCGATTCGTCACGGTTAACGTTGGTCGTCGTGGCGCCACACTCGATTTACGAGCATTACAAACCGCTCATTGCTGCGTACACATTCTACATCGAAGGGAAAACGAGCGTAGATCAATCCGACGAGACATCAATGCTTTCCCGACTGGACATCATCAACGTCGTTCCGATAAAGAACGAAACAGGAAGGGAGCCGTCGTAAAAGTGTCCCTGTCGAGTCCTGCCATCGATCATTTTAACTCCAATATCTTTTATTTAAGGGATTGCAGTCGATCACTTCGTTTGTCCATGACTTTTATGACATATGATTGACTGTTCTCCCTGTGATTTCGTTTTCTTGCTTCCAATAGAGATTGCGAATACGTAGAGTGACTTTTATTCACGTTTGGTGTGATAAAAATAATACTACGTGAAGCAAATACGTTTAATAACATAGTAAAATTCTATCCTTTTTTTTTCACTATTTTATAATTTATTTACAGTAAACGAAAGTATCTAAATTTGTTTTTAATGTTTGATCGCGCATCTGTCGCGTTACGTAAAACGTTCTGAAATTTCATTAACACTATAATGAGACACGACTATTGTAACTATGGCTATCAATATTTAAAACGACGTCAAATACGAGTACAACTCACCGTTTTCTTCAGGCGAGATATGGGTGACATGTTCAAGCCAGCGATGATCGCCATTAGGGAATTGAAATTGCCGATGTTGAAGCATTCACGGGCGGTTTCGATCCAATATTCGACCACACGAACGCGCTGTTTCTTTTTTGCATGCTACAAAACAGTCGAACTTTTTTAATAAAATATCGTATATTTTGTGAAATCGAATCACGAAATTTGTATTGGAAAGAAAGAAAAGGAATAATATATTTTGATTATATTACTTTTGATGGAAAAATTTGTTTTCTAAAATTACTTTATATCAAATAAATTGCTTTTTATGCAGTGCATGTACATATTTTTAGATAAAATGAATTTATACGACATTTATTAATTAATTATAATAATTACGCAATATATATTTAATTTACCTTGCATACTTCAGTCGCGACGAAATAGCTCAGTCTATTAAACCACTGGACGTACGATTCGAGATTGCGTGTTTTCTTCATGTCCTTAAAGGATGTTTCCAAGTGAGGAGATTCCTGTTTATAGGAAAGATCAATGTCCACAATTAATATGAAATTTCTTCTTTCTACTTATTACTTATTAATTCAACGATAACTAAGTCCTGACTAAAATCTAATTACTATTTATTAATATAGTAAGTATATTCATTAGCATAGAACCTCGATTACATCCGAACTAATTACGATACATGCGCATCGATATTTTTATAAAAAACCGTTTCTGAATATTCTATTTATCGATGTCCCGATAATTAGCTATTCCATTAATCGGTATTCTGATAATCGAGATTCCATTATGTTTGCTTGTACCTAAAAGTGCTATATCTAAAATATATTTTCAATGATATTAAAAAACATCGATAAATGAAAAGAAAAATAGAGGAGAAAAAGAACGTACTATTAAACGGACGTGACAAATGGAAGAGGCAGGTGTACAAACCTTGGCAAAGGCTTGGACGAATTCTTCTGGGCCGATATACGAGAGCCTCTCGAGTTCCACGTGGGTCAATTGCTGTGCCAGGACCGTGGCCGATGGGCACAGCTCGGTGATGTCCACCTGAAAAACGGGGTGACAGTTCCATTCGGTTCGAGTGTCGAAGAAAAGCGACGTCGGGAAATCATGTGCAAGAGCGTCGCTCTGGTCGTGGGGGCAAGAGACGCGATGAAAGGGAGGCGTCAACGAGAACTCGATTCACAGAGGTGCGGAAAGACAGAAAGCGGAAACGGGCGGAAGCTGCGCGTCCACGTCGCGACGCCTCCTCTTTTCCTTTCCAATTTCACGTGCTCGTGCTTCGCCGAGCAAATTCGAGCGAGTTCTTATCTTCGTCGAACGCGGTTTCAAAGTGCTTTGACCGGCGGCGTCGCGACGCTCTTGGACCCCTCCCGATATACATCTCTACGACTGTACATATAGTTACGTATACAATGCCATTTCAATGGATTATGTTTTGCGAACGATTCTGGGAA
Organism: Bombus soroeensis; assembly: GCA_014737365.1. Classification (NCBI taxonomy): domain Eukaryota; kingdom Metazoa; phylum Arthropoda; class Insecta; order Hymenoptera; family Apidae; genus Bombus; species Bombus soroeensis. The sequence continues at coordinate 2,127,931 of JACXIL010000179.1, read as the reverse complement.
ACGTTCGAAGCCATTGTATATGATTCTTGTTCTCCTGAGCAATAATCTTTATGACCAGGTTTGGCATTTACTGGGGGGTGTATTTTATGGACAGGGCTGTACCTTATGGGTGTATTTTAAGTTCCTGCTTGGAAGGATGGTTGTGATTTGAAGTTAGTATCGCAGTAAAATTATGAGAGAGAGAGAGAGAGAGAGAGAGTAAATTATCTTTATGAGTTTGTTACATATAGCAGAAGTATAAGATACTAGAGATTTTGTAATTATAAGATAACATTAATGTTACAGGTTATTGAATTCATTTTGACGTCAGTTTTAACCGATTACTCTTATAATTTACAAAATTAAACGTTCAAAAGATTGTCAAAATTATTAGCGAGAATCTTCTACCATTCTCTATCAAGAATTAACATTAGTGTTACAATCGAAAGAAAAGATCATAGTTGATAGCTGGTTGAAACGAGAATAGAAGAAGGTAAACGAGAGGAACGTTTTACCAGCGAATACCATGCTTTTTCAACGTAGCTCATAGCATACGTCTGAAACCACTGTAATTATTTATGCTCATCGTAGGCATTGTAGACGCGATTCGCGAATGAAAGGTATAAGTCCGTCGGGCATTTCAATTTGAATCGAACGCGCGAACATTCATATCCGCCTCCCTGTTGAATGAAATGAACCACGGAAAATTTATATTCTCTGGCTCAACTTGCCCCTTGAAATACCGCTGCAAACACTGACCCACATCACTGCGTGCTTCTGGCACGAAAAACGACGAGATTTCGTCGTCGGCCATCTCGTCTATTATTCCTACTTTTATCGAGGCACGTCTTTTGTTCTATTTGTATCCCTTTTCGATTGGATTTCGCGTCTCTCGTCATGCAAAAAGGGAATCTCCTAACGTTTTTCTTCGACCATTTCAACGATGGTTACTGTGAAGCGATTGAGTAATGAACGTCGATGGGAAATTGATTTCTTTGTTACGTCTTTCATTATAAAGTATATGAGAGTAGTATATATTTTATAGCATATAACGTCCGTGAATACGTAACTAATTAATTTTCGTCATAGTAGTATAAAATTAAAGGCAGGAAGCTAGTTCATTTAGTTTAGTTCATTTCATTTCTAATTTGATTTAAAACAACCTGAATTAATTAGAGTTACAATAATCAACATATAAATGGGTAATAATTATTCTTCCACGAAATTTTGCCAATTTTTCACCGTGCATGTCAAGGAATTGCTAGGAAAAAATGGCGACTAATGCGGTTAGATTATGAAAAAGTAATTGCCCGAGCTGCCATAATTAGCCAGCTGTTATTCATGTTTCAACGAAATATATGGAAATTGCCCTGTAATTGCTGTTCGTGGTAACAATCGAGCAATCACGAAATAAAAATTTTTTAACCACATTCTCTTACATACTGTTCTAATTTATACTTTAATCTTCCTATTTTCCTTCCCATTTTTTAATCTTCCCGTTTCCATTAAGTGGAAAAACTTATGGTGTTTGTATACAATTATTATGTCCAACATAATACTTAAATACAATATATATATATATCTTTAAATATAATAATCTATGTCGGCCCTTGTTATTCATTCAAAGATATACCAGACATTCTTTTACCCTTAAGAATTAACAATTCGTCTACCTGGTGATACCTTATTCATAAAAAAATATTTCCTTTGTTGTCAGTGTTCGGTAATATCTTAAAAGGTTCCATAAATATGGAACTATGTAATCGCTAATCTGCTTGAAAACGGTGAAGACGAGGTTCGCAATAATTCTATATTACTAAAACGAATATATAAACCACGCGTATTAGCCTCTTCTCCGATCAATAAAAATTTTCTCAATTTTGAAAGCACCGAACGCGCTTTGTCCAATTCTACAGACATATTTGTCTCTTTTCTTGACGATTAAAATTTTCTCAAATAATAAGTAATTTTTCAATTATCAACACACTCTATCCAATCATCCAGCATTTTGAACCGAGGAAAATAGTCTTATCGTTCTTCTTTCGATTCGAAAGACAGTCATTTCCACAGCACCCACTTGACGGTCTCAACGTCTTAAACAGCACCCTTCCCTCGTTTTCACGAGATACGTCATAGCATTTTCTCGACGCGACGAAAGTAGAATCCGTCGGGTACGAACGAGATCAGCGAACCGCGTGATTCGGTTACGAAGCGAACGACCGCCTGCGTTTCTTCGAATTAGATCGTCGATCGAATTATCAACGAGCGGAGTTTGCCCGATATGACAGTGTGGAACGATCCCGGTGAGACCGACAGCATTGATTCCAACTGTTCGCGGCAAGCAGAGCGCGAACGAAACGTTTTGATTTACGTGCAAATTCCACCCTTGTGCCTGTTTCCTCCTCGATAAAAAAGCCACGTTCAATGACTCGTGAATCGCCGTACGGCCAAACAATTCGCGACTCTTTCTCCCGATGAGGGAACGGACGATGATGCTTCACGATCAGAAAATGCGAATGGATTGATATTAATTCTATCGACGGACGTTTTTCCAATGGTATTGGAAATTGCCACGGTTTAACGTCTTCATTAGTTTTCCTGATATTGATAGACGTTTAGCGAGTGGAATGAAGAATTTTGCGAGAACTTTTGTTAGCAGATTTGTGTTACATCAGATTGTTCCATAAGTTTTCCGCTTGTTTTATCAAATATTTGACATTAAATTAATTGTTAACTACCGTGGCGAAATAGAAGTAGGTATATTAATTTTCTGATGGGATTCTGAGGTATTTTAATGGAAAATTAAAATTTCAACCTACAGATTATAATTAAAAGGTTTATCTTTATTAAGAATTAGTAAGATGAATTGCATCGTAGATTATTTTAGAGCAAAATGATAAGTTTATAAAGTGTCTGAGGTATTTTAGAATATTATACTTTGAATGTTTTATACGTTTTATATGTGTTCTGTATATTTTTCCATCTTCAAATTTTCTATAAATGAGTCTCTCTTCCCAAATAACTGACGTTTTACACTAAAATTGTGATGAAATAATGTGTAATATAATATTTTCTATACTGAGTTCATAAAATTTTCTTTCTTCACTAATGCGTATTTTACATTTCATCTTTGAAACTGAAAATAAATATCTTCTTGCAATTACCGTGATTAATGCCAGACTAATAATACAATCTTTTCTAGCTAATTAAGAAAATATGTGCACGCAATATTTGATGTGCAAAAAATCATAGTTAATTTAAATTTTACAAATTCACCGCGTTACTCGAAAGACCAAATTAACGCGACAAGAAAGACACGGAATATTTTAATACAATTTGTTCAGGACGAGAAGACCAAAGCACGTATCGGAGCTAAACGAAACAAAATCAAGAAGATCGTGCTAAGACTGTCGAGACACGATCCTGAGTTTCATTGTTTCGAATTAAGAGAACTGCAACGAAAGCATAAAAATATCAACAGCGAAATGTTTTCTCGAGTTTCTCTGCTCGTTCTGTCTTGAAATTGGCAACGATACACGATGGTGAAATTAAAAACGCGCGTGTTTTATAGTTTCTCGTTATATGCGCTAGAATTTTTAAAGAAATTGAAAGCTTTTACCGTCCGTATAAATGAAATTAATTCGCAGCGATGCGTCAGCTTCTCGTGAAAGACAGCGCAAAGTTAATGTCGATGGAAGTTAAAATTTTTTCAAATAAAATCTAATTATACACGATAAAAATTTATTTACGATAATGTTTTACGATAGATTAATATTTTATAATAGATATTTACTTTATGTTTAAGTAATTTGGAAATAAATGTTAGCTAAAAATATACGTATAATTTCCTGGACGCGTGTTGAACTTAATAATCGTCGATGAATTTTATCGTTGGTTTCAATTTGATTTTTTGGAAAATTCTATTTAACAGTTTATGAATTGTGCGGCGGACCGTTGAACGAAATTCCAAATATCAAATTGAAGGGTTGTAAAGTTAGAATTTGGAAGTTAAAATATTTTCTACAGTAAATATATGATTCTATGTTTTGAAAGATTTTATAATGAACAATTATGAAAAATATAAAAACAATTTCCAACCAACTGGACCAAGTTTAACGTTCATCGATGAACTTCAATCAACAATTAATAAAAATTATGCAATGGACTTTTTAACAAAATTCTATGGAAATACCAATGTTCGAAAATTGTAATTTTTAAAAGTTTTGAAAGTTATTATTACTTATCTATTAATAAATGATTAATGTATAATCTTAAATAAAATACGATATATATATACAGATAAACACTGTGTTAAAACTAGTTTTGAATAAATACTAAAAAAATACCTATAAAGTATAAATTTCAAGTAGAGAGACGTGCACCTTATCATTTAGGGAATAGAATAATCCCATAATTACTATTCTGGGAAAGCAGAATCATTGAACGGCAAGATTCTCGCAAGTTTCAAATTGCTCGAGTTTAGTGAACGGTAATGTTTGCGATGTTCAAAGAAACCTGGAGGAAGACAACGTGCAATTCTCTAGCGAGTCATGATATGCAACCAAATACGATGCACCACGGGGACTGCTATAGTTTCTTGTATCGAATAATTAATGACGGCTTGGAAATCACGATGTATTTCAAATTGAGACCAGTGTTACAGTTTCATCCAAGTCTCTTACTTGCGATTGGTTACTGTTCCTTATTAGACTCAGCTTGACTAAACGTTCACTTCATATTCGATATACTCGTATTTTAGCAAAGTTCTTATTACTTCAAGAAAGTTATTATTGGGTTGGCAACTAAGTGATTGCGGGTTTAATTAATACCACCTGATGACAAAATCCGCAATAACTTAGTTGCCAACCCAATATACAATCACATTAGTCACCACTTCATTTCTTCGATTATTGAAACAAACGAAAAACTTGATGAAACTAAAGCTCATCATGAACACTGGAATTTGAATCGTTAACATCTAAATATTATAATTAACGATTAAAAATATATACGTATATACATTGGTGGACGAAAGAAAGTTTAAAATTGGAAATTTTACTTAGTACGTGCAACGAATATTATCAACTTTTGTGTTAAACTTTGTACCATATCAGTAATAATCTTTACGTCCCAAATTTTCTTTAGTCTACCACTATACATATAGGCTAGATAAAAATGTACAGACCAAAAAGGACGAAAATCCTGAAATTATAAAGTCACTCGCACAATTTCTACAGTTCTGCCCTAAATTTCTCCAAAATTACAAATTACAAAATCCAGGAAAATAGGATACGACTGAACATTAACCAAACTCGCTACATAGAAGTTTAACCAGTTAGTCAAAACGATAATTACTTTCACGAAGCGAAACGAACTCGACACGTTACCGGAGAAATATAACTAAATCACGAAATATCTACAATTAATAATAATAATCGACTCGCATGCGATTGCACGAAACTGGCAGTGACACGGTCCGATCATTTAAAAGCAGGCATTAAATCGGAACTGCTGTTACCGAGCGAATATAAATACAGCAAACGTGTAACGGAGTTAATACGGATTTTAACGCGTATTATCGTTATCAATTAAAATCCCGTTATCTATAGTAACAACGTTAATGCGCGCATTTAAATACAACCCGATAGCGGAGCAGAAACTGCGTTTCGAAAGCCTTTGTGTTTGTCCCTTGCCTTCTCTCGCAGCCCTCTCTCGTCATTACGCGGAAGAAAACGTAATTAAAAGCTTTGTACCGCTCGCGAAAACCAGAAAGACCGGTTTTCCGGACGTTTTACTAGTTTCCAGGCGTCCTATGCACACTGGCTACCGCGAGTTTCAATGAAAAATGAAGTTTTGTGATTTCGTAGGAATAAATAGAGAAGCTCGTGACAAGAATGGTCCACATGCTCATATTTGTTTCTCTATCGTTAATGAAATATGTAAAAATGTCACTTTCTCTTCGACATATTTCAATTTTTTAAAATAAAATATTTCTTACATCATATGATTTCTATGAGTGTATCTGTAATTATATTGCAGGAGAGTAATGTCTAATTAAATCAAGAAGCTAGGGAGTTCGTGGCAAACATTTTTACGTTACAACCTGTTCATTTGCATGCTTTAAGAAGAATTATACTTTTGACGAGTATATTTTTCGCGGGAGTAACGATGCGTGTGCATTTTGTAGTTGCACTATTTTTTACAATGGAAACACATTTTTTATGTCTTCTCAGTCTTGTAGATATTTTCCGTCTAATTATAACCTCATTCACAAAAATATTTGAAATTAAATTTTATAAAACTTATCGTACGAAAGATAAGGAGAGATGGAACGCTCTTACGTTTGTATGGCACGTACGCGTTGTAAATTTTGCAGGTGTTTTAAATGTAGTACATTTTAATTTTCGGAATAGAGATTATAAAGACCTGCAACAGATAGAACACATCTTTCGAAGAATTAATGCCTCGAGTTTTGTAGTCGTCAGGAGAGAATATACTTTGCCAAAATATCGGAAAACTTTTTCGTTTAGTAAAAAATTGGTGTAGGGAACGATGTATGAGAAATTGTGCAAATTTATGAATGAGTAAGGTATGAATATGTAAAAGTTTTTGACAGATTTATTTACGTAAAGTTGGAGGAAGTGGTTTAAACTAAACTATCTCACTTGAAGTGGTTTAAAAACTATATACATTATGAAGTATCCATAATGAATAATATTTTGATGTGAAATGATGCATTATAAAATAATAATTATAGAAGGTGTAAACGTTGCTATGTAAAAGGATACAAATATTACGAAACGAGCAGCAAAATCTTTAAAACAAAGGGGAAATAACGAAGATTTTAATTAAAAAGGACAGTGGACTTTTCGTAATTCGTAAGCTGTACATGTAAATTATTTTTTTTAATTTCATGTTGCTCATATGTAATTTAAATTAATTCATATAAAAAGGAACTGTAAATTAATCTGTTTTTACTGAAAACAAAAATTCATTGCTTTCTCGGCGTAAAAGGGAGTATAAATATTTATTTCCCAGTTTTATTGTATCAAAGATCTTGAATAATACTCAATCAAGTTTATATATTTATTATTTTTATTTATTCTTCCTTTTTAAGAGCTTCAAAGTATATTCAAAGTAAACGAAATTTCTCCTCAAATAAAACTCAAACACACTTTTATATTTAGTTTTATACTTATATTAGTTTCTGCAATAATTTTACTTTGAATTTAACATTTCGTTCCAAAATAAATTTTAAAAACTCTGATAAATATTCAATTACATTCATGCGCTTATATCTTTTATTTCTTCTCTATTTTGACAAGCTAGAAATTATTCACCGAAACGAAATATTTTCTGCGATAAAACTGAAATACATTTTCAAGTTTAATTTCTTATTTCTTCGTTGAAATAGATATGTCAACTTGTCAAATCCGCCTGACTATTTATTTATTTATTTATTTATTTATTTATTTATCCTGTTTTTCTTGAAGCCTGTACGTCAGATTTTGCTGACGTGCACGAAGAAACGCTAAGGAACTCTAAACGAAATTGAGTGCTTCGAACCATTAAAAGTCGTTCTATCGACAAGTAGCTATAAAATGTTCGTCGTATGAAATCACAGGTTGCAACTTTTTCTCTTTTTAAATATCGAAGTCCAGAGCTGAACTTTCCAAGCGAGTAACTGTTTAAATGCAATAAAGGTTCTTGATTGAGAAGCCTGGTGTGTTCGTCCGAAACTTTCTTTCTGCGAAAAGAAAGGGATTAAAGCTGTAGTATTGGGCTTGAGAACGATTTCTTGTTCGCAGAACACATAAAAGAAATCCAATCAATTCAGGGTGCGTAATAAACGCGTGGCAATGGTTTGGATGAAATGTTATCTATCGTAAAAATAGGATATAAAAAAGTTCCGCCATAAAAGGTTGCAATTATTGATTCGAGGTGATTATTACGTTGGATCTTCGTTTCAGATAATTGCACCACTCAGAAGTCAAACTGATTAATTCTATTATTATACTGAGGTAGTATTTATTCAAATTTATATTTTTATAGAACCTAAATAAGGATATCATTTCACCTATTGAAAGTTATACGAAATATTCTATGCCGTGAATATTTTACATATTTTTAAATATTAGATCCGTTCTGTGAAAAAATTTTTATAATTGACTTTTCAAAAACCAAAGAATTGGTCCTAATATAGTTGTGCCGGTACAGCTTAACTTTTGTATTCTGTTATTACGAGTTAGAATATTTTTCCACAAATAAGAACACGATATTTGTTATAAATATGCCGCATTTCATTGAAAATTTTTGTATTACAAATAAAATTTACAAGGAAGATGAGGAAGTTCTACCTTTAATCAAAGCAAATAAACGTTTTATCTCATAAGGGTAGCTCATAATGTATTCTTAAACGCGATAGAATATTTACCTCGCAATATTGATTATGCAAGAGATTAAAATATTTAACTTCTAATAGATAAAAGAACGCTCTATATTACTTTTTCTCTCATCTTACATCGCATTATAGTTAGAAACTAAAATTTCTTCTCCTCTGTTAATAATATCCTGCTTTTCCTATCCCCTACTCTTTAACTTGCTTTTATAATCTGCTTAAAATTTCCTTCTACTAAATAACGAAATAAAAGCTGCAGCTCCGTTGGTCAATATTAAATTCATGTTACTTTTAAGAACAAAATGGAACGTTGTATGTGAATTAATATCCTCAACTACGCGTTTAAAATTGCCTAAATTATGAAGTCCTTCAAAATATTTTCTAAATTCCTTCAAAATTCCTTTAAAATTCCTTCTGGGCTATCAATTTATGTACATCAACCCTATCGACAAACAAATAACAAGACGATCGACGATCCTCATCGCGACTAATTGAAGATGTCGAATAGCCAAACGCCAAACGACAACATCTTGGTTCTACCGTTATAAAACCATTTGCAATCAAGTAGTTTCTAGTCTTCCACGCTTGGAACTTTTCTTACAGTGGCGAATACGACGTAGAATGAGGAAAAAAGAGAAGAAGAACGAGGATGCGGCGACGGAGGAATGAAAAAGAGATTATGGGCGTATTATTGGTTTCGCGAGTTACGGCTCGCTTCTTGAGAAAGTTCAAGCAAAGCTGTCGCCGCGGCACGTCGCGGGGACGGGTTCAAAAAGCGCGGCGAACTTCCACTTTAATAAGCCAGAGCTTCCTAAGAGCTCGTCCCACCCGTTTCCTTATCTACTTCTTCTCCTCTCTCTTCTTCTCTTTCCGCTCGCGTTATATTTTTATTGCGCTCCGACTTTCTGCATTTTCGATGCAATTCCGACGTAAACCGTAGATATGCAAGCGACCATGCAAATACCGTTCTACGAGGTAGTTGCTGGAACGTTACTGGAAGCTTTGGAATATTCTTTATTCTCCTTACTCAACCACCATCTTTTGCTTCTTCGACGCGAATGCTAATTGTAAGCGTTGCATTGTAGCAGCTTGGCAAAACTTTTTTGTAACATTTGGTGCATTACCTTAAAACACGAATTTTAGACGATCCTCTGTGGCTTAATATCGCGTGACTGATGTTTACGGATTATACGATGATTCATTTTATGATGATACCTTTACGAAAGTTGAATCGACATATCTCTTTGCTACGATTTAAAGGAAATTGTAAAATTTTTCTGTAACTTCGATTGTACGAGATAAGTACAATTAACAACAGCACATTAGTGTATCGTTAAATGTGAAAACTTCTGTAATATGATTATTTTCCTTCTATAATGATATATGTTTCAATAATTATTTCAATACAGTGATTTAATAAATAAATCAAATTTAGTAGGTACCGAGTAATCTAACAAGTTGCACGTTTGTAGCAAAGATACAATTGTATGTGATTAAGAATTAATCAAATAAGATGTGTAATTAGATAATTAGACGCCAGACACCTACAGATAATACTATCCAGTATCAAAATATTTCTTCCAATTATTTTTATCATTACAACATACTTCACACAGAGAAAGCTAACAATTTCAATTTCAACATATACGAATAATTCATATTGTATCGTTTTCTTACAAAAAATCATGTCCTTCGCACGTGTGACTGAATTTTAACATTTATTCTGTATTTTATGATTTTAATATTCCTTATGAAAAAGGCAGAGTGGGAGAAAGAGAATGAAAAAGAAAAAAACGAGGAAGTGAGAGGAAACCTACTAAACGTATACAATATTCATTTTTCCTGGCGTTGTGGATATAGAAAATTGCGTTCACATTAATATTTTCATGTATACCAAATAAAGGCACCACCTCGGGGAAAAAAGGCTGTGTTATATCTATCGTAACAATTTCCAGAGGACCAAGAGGCAGATTACGAGATGATGATAGAGAAGGAATATTAAAATTGCCGGTTAAAGAAGCTGCTTTTAACAATTTCCAGGAACTTTTGATAGGCAATGGAGCAATTTCATCCGCGTTTAGATGAGGATGTTATTTATTATGCCGCAGGGAATTTATCTGCCTTTGATCACAAAGAACGGCACTATTATTCATTCGTCTATGATAAAATATGCATTTAATGCCTCGTCGCCGAGAAGATGAAGTATCTTAGAAACGAACGATTATTTATTTTTACCTAGTAACAGTTATTACTATTTAGCAATCTGAATAAACAGAGCTTGATACTAAAGAACTTTCAGTGGTATTTCATTAAAATTTAATCGCAAAATTACTTCTCGGATAATATATTAACATTCTTGTTATTTTCTAAATATGCAAAAATAGTTTTTAGAATAATTTTAAATCTTAATCTTACAACGGTTTTCGATTGAAACTTTTGTTGTACCTATCGACGTATCAGCATGTTAGAATACTAATTGGGATACTTATAATTGGTTATTAGGATATTGAAGTAATATGACATCATGAGACTTCATATCGAGGTATCAAGTATCAAGCTATCGAGGTTCGAAGGTATAGAAATATCAAGAAATTGTGAAATATACCGCTGTATCGAGACATTAAAACATCAAGATTATCAAATATCAGAATGCGAAATATTACCAGAAATTTAACGTATGAAGATATCGAGGTATTGCATTATTTGGATACCATAGATATCATATACAAAGTACTACAATATCAAGATATCAAAGATATCGAATATTCAAACACTGGTAACGTTCGATTATTATAATTTTCCAACTTAATGTACAACAGTTTACATGGAAATAAGTATAATACCTAACTCTTTTCTAAATACACTAAAATTATGTGCCGCAAACGCGTAATCAATACTATTTTCTTTCTTCGCGATTACAATCTAGCATGCCAGTGAATATTTCGCTATATTTCTGCAGAATTCTAGCAATCAATATGTTTCTGTTTGATCAAAATGATAGTTCTTCACAATCTTTGGCGAAAAAATTCTTCTGCTCTTTATTCTCTCCACTTATGAATGAGAATGCTGAAAACTACACAAGGCACCAATAAAAAATAGTAGAAAATCTATCATTTTTAGAAGGCGAAACAGTGTTACATTATATCGGTAAAAACTACAAAAAAATTCGTCTGTGTTTCTTTACCATTTACCATTTACGAAAAAGACCACTAAAATCCAACAGAATGGACAGCTATTATCTTCGCGTTACACGAAACATTAAGATATTGATTTCAAGACGTTTCGGAAAAACCAGCTCTACACATATCTCCCGGAATTTCTCCTCGATTATCCGAAAATGGAGACATACACCGGATATCGAACGAACGGTAACATAACCAGGAATTGGAGGCAGTGGTATCCGAAACAGGTTTCCGGAACGGAAGCGACAACCGCACAACGAAACAATTGGGGATGCGGTAATTTCTCCGGCCGCACGATCATCGATGAAGCTTGTAGCGGTCGGCGCTCACGCAATTCAGTTCTGATTAGCCGGTGCACGATACGCCGGCATATTTAACTAACTAATGCAGTTGCAAATTAGCTATTAGTAGGTGTTACACGCGGTGGCAGATAGGCGTAGAGGTAATCAAATTAAATAGAATAGTTACTGTCTCCCATGTCGACGGTGAAACTACATAACCCTGTTAGCCTAACTGCGCAAAGTGCACGCGTACTGCTAGTATACACAGTACGAAGGATAGAAGACCATGTGCGTGCACGACGAGAAACGTGTGCATTAGCACACCGTGCGAATAACATGTATAAACAGGGATGATGCATAGGTGAAATCCCCGCGTATCCCTCGAGGATGTTATCGGTATCGCGTCTCCGTGTCTCCGGGAAAATATTGAAACGTCTGTCAAAGGAGAGAACGTGGCTGGAAAATCGAGTTTGACGGGGAATTGCTTGATACCGGGAAAGGAAGCTATTTTACTTTCTCAACACTGACAGAAGTATCATCCATCGACGCGTCTATGGCCACGTACAAAGTGTACGCAAATTCGATTTATGATACCGCGCGTACAGTAAAATTTCTCTTGGGATTAAGGAACCGAACAGGGAACGTTAAGTTTATTATTTCGTAATTTCCAGCGGAAAATTAGAGAATTATGAATTGGGAATATCTCGAGTGGAATTTGTAATTTTGCCGTGGATGTTTGTTACGAGTAATTGTGTTTTTGGTGCGTGAAAATACGGAATGGTTGAAATTAAGCTATCGTAGACGATAATATTAATGTTTCAAGGTATTTTTTTTTAAATTAGATTATACGTGACTTGCGAATACCTATGCACTTTGCTTAGATTAATTGTAAATGTAAATTGTAATGTAAACGTATCTATACAAACTACTAAATCTTCAATTAGTTAAAAGCACATCTAATATTTAATTATAACGTTATTTGCTTTCATAACCGTCTTATGAATTTGAATTTTAAACTTTCGGATGATAACGCAATAAAAGTTTCTGTATTATTATCGATACTTTCCTCAATATTAATCGAATCGAAGACGAAAGATTTGTCAGAGTACCTATTTTTAGAATGCAAGATTTAAATGGATACTCGAAAAGAAGCTTTGAGATGCTTGTCGGGAACGCCTTATGCAAACGTTTACACACGATTGGATAACCATAGCACATGTGTATGGTACCGATGCAAATGCTAGAAGTGCGTTGCTATCGATATAAGCACAAACGACATGGGCGAGCCATTTAAACGGTAACAAGAGTCCCGTGTTCCGGGAACGGAATTGGTGCACGGAACGAACGGACGGCAGATCGAACAAGTACCATAGACAGAATATTATCGGTTCATTATACCGGAACTTCGCCGTGGTTACAGTTAATCGAGTAATCGTTGTTAAACTCGATCAATACGGTTAAGTTCCTGAAACGTTTGTACGCCTAAACGATCTAATATTTGGTATAGCTGATGCAAACAAAAGTTGTTCGACGTGCGAGTCTCTTTTGCTGTTTTCTCAATGCGATTATACCGGTCTAAGAAGTAACGCGGATAAAATAATGATATAGCGATCGCAGAATATAGGAAACTCTAAAGGACATGTAACAATTGTTAAGAATGTAATGAATAATTTATTCTAGCGTCTTCTCAATTTCAATTTAATTTTCTCTCATACATACATTCTTTTAAACTGTTCTTCTTTGAACTAAAGTTAAAGCCTTTTTTACGATTAAAAATACACGAATGTTAAGACTTCTAAAACGCTCTACTATATTGTAGCAATAAAAGAAAAATTTACATCCTTCTCAGAGACGGATGATCTATAGTCGGCAGATAAGTCAATCAAGACTCCGGAATTCCGAAATATTCAATTAAATTCCTACACAATAAATCACAAAGTTTCCCAGAATCTCACGATGAATCAAATGAAACGATCGTTTAAGAAAGGGCAACGATTTGCTTGCACAGTATTAATACGCATATTTAGCGCATTTATACAAACCTGTGAAAGTTGCTCTGTCGTTGCCTCGGTCGCCAGTCTAGCCAAACCCTCCTCGTACCTCTCCAGGGCCGTCAGTCTAAGCAGCAAGTTTTGCAGCAATGCCGAAACTTCCTGCCTGGCCGCAGCGTCGACCGCAGCGACCTTCTGCGTGATGGACCTGACGTGGCCCATCACCCTCTCGTCCCGGAAATCGTACGGGAATGTTTCTGTCCATTCGGCTAGCAGCTGCACCAGTCGTGGCACGAAACGTTGCAGACGTTCCTGGAACACGCCAGACAGATTCCAACCGGTTCCACTTCCTCCCTTTTTATTAGTTCACTTGCTCGTACATGCGTTGCCAAACAAGTTTTAGATGAGATGCGGAAATTGGAACGCCACAGAATGCACATGCCCAACGAATCTTTCAGAACTTTCGAAAACTTGGGTCCCTTCAGAGATTGCGAAGTGATACGAATCGCGTGAACTTCTTAACGCTTCACATCTTTTGCTGTTTAAGACGATCGAAAAATAGAAAAAAGCATCGATATGCTTTGAGATAATTAGTCACTTTTTAGACTCGCCATTTGACAGATTTTAAACGTTACAGTCGATAAAAATAGGGTTGAATTATTGTTCGAGACGAGTCTCAATCTATAAGGTAGTATTCATAATTTGGTTATCGCAATTATATTCGAACGAATGTGATTCTGTCATTTTTGCTTCGATAAGTTAACTATACCGCGTTATATCAGATATCGCATATCCATAATTATTTCCTTCGCAAATGTAGATTGTACAACAGGCACAGAGAAAGGTGATATTAATGAGATGATAGTACATGTTTCACCAGCAAGTAATAATGCAAATCACTGTAAAATAACGGACCACCATGACATTCGAACATCCGAATCTCTTCCACCCTGAACACACAGAAGAGAATGCACAATGAAAAAGACTAACATACTAGAAAGGGCTAAGTGCAAAAGAACGTAACTTTAAATTATAGAAGAAGCCGAAAAAGATAAAATCGTGTAAAAATATCAGTAAAGATACTAAAACAGAAGACAGCGGCTAAACAAGAAGAAAAGAGAAGAATCGTCAGGGTGGAAATTCATTTGCGAGCGAAACATTTCTGGCCTGGATACGCGTGCTCGTTATTACAACTGGAACGAGAGCGAGCGTGCCAGAGTGATTCTCCGAGGGGGTGAATGCGAAAAGGGGGTCGAGCTTGCGAGACGATGAAACGATAATGCACGCGGTGGCCGTAAAGTGCACGCCCGGAAGGTTCTTGGTGGGATTTTGTGGAACGGTTGCATTCGTCCCTCACCTTGCCACTATCTCCAGTCAGGTTTTGCTGATGCTCGCAGAGGGCGCAGACTTCGCCCAGGAGCTCGTGCGGCTTGATGAAGAGTCTGGCGCTCAGCAAAAAGGCGAAGAGGTACGCCCGATCGGGATAATATTCTTCGGTGGGTACCATATGCTGTACCAAGGCTTCCAGCGAGCCCGACACCAGGTTCCCGTCTCGATAGACCAGAGCCTGAAATGAAACACGGGTCTGGTTAATTGATCGTGATTACTCTAAGATGCCTCTACGATCTTTCACGGCGGTGAATTTACTTTGAGCTGCGAGAAGGAACAGTGACTTTTTGATTGGAATTAAAATATCGTGAGGGTTATTGAATTTTTGATAGAAATGGTTGGATATTTTTTGGTATAATGTGTAAAGTATGTAAAGTATAATGTAATTATATAAGCGCAATGATTGTAATAATGAACTAATAAATAAATCGATTTTTACTGGAAAAAGCTTGTTTGATTTGCCTGACCATTTTATTAGGTATTACATATTTCAACGTAATTTACATTTGTCGATTGACAATATTAATTGCACGTACAAATTGCAACTTACACGAACAAATATGTTAATCAATATGTTAATAACATTACCGGCTATGTGATATACCAGAGCAATAATTTGACAATTATGTATAATGCATATTATGACATAATTTATACTATTATTAGGAATTCAATAGGAAATATCAATTTCGTAATAAATAACACGTATCATATGCGAATCTCGAAAACAGATTAATTTATTCTGGAATTCGTTTCTGTTCTTTCAAAAGCAAATAGGAAAGTCTAGGATTTAACCAGAATCAGCCCGTTAAAGCGAGATGACGTTGCAAAACTCACACATGATCAGCAGCTTTCCGATTCTTTTGGGATATTTGCCAAATTCAACTGCTGTAAAAGATTAATCCTCTACATTCCAGCTACACAGTATTTTAACTTTTGTTTGCTTAAAATACATAGAGATCGATACGAACGAAATGTCGTAGAAATAGCGGAAAATGCTCGTGAGTTCCAATAATGGCACATATAACTCTTTTGTCGCCACTTATATTTATTTAGGAGACTGGAAGGAAATTGGTACGAATGTTAACAGATCTGTAAATTGAGAAAACTGTGGATAAAGTCAAACGTTGGTCGAATATTTCGTATGCTTTTGTTATACGCGCATGTAAAGGCTGTTTCTAACAAAATCCTCTACAGAAGCATAAATTTAATTCGTCGTTTCTCATATCTACGTTATCATTAAAGAAAGATACTCGAAGTTGTAAGTTTGTATATTCTCGCGTAATCCTCGAATAATTAATAAAGCAATCCGTTTCATAAACGATTCACAAATCATCAAATGATAGTTTGTATCGTGTTAATTCTTGTCGAAGCGCTATTTAATGATAGATTAATACGTTATTAGCAAACATATTAATTAACGTAACGTCGTCGTCTGCCGATTAAATATGCTGATGAATAAAGCCGGATTTGATTGCAGAGGAAATACGCAGTCGCTCGATAATGTCGTTAAACCGATATTTTACGGGAAGCGTAGGTAGGATTTAAATTCGTTTGAATCACACAGAGACGGTCCATGAAACTGATTTCCGACGATTCGTTATTGGGACGGACTAAACGCGATGTAATAATCGTTGAAATTTTACAGGCACGATTTTCGCGCGAATTTCAGCATCAGGAACGGAGCCAACGGAGGCCCAGAGCCATATTTTGTAACTTTATAGTCGCATAAATATCTCACTTTATGATACTCTTAAAGTAAGAAGTAACGATGAATGAAAATCTGATTCTTTTTCAAAAGCTCTCAAACTAACAACGTGTAATAGTAACATTCAGTTCGGTTCTTCGATTATTCTTTTTATAATATTTCCTTCTGGTATTTTTGGAAGAATTAATAGGAATACATCGTTTTATTATTAACTTGTACAATGTCTTTTAAGTTCTCATATATTTCAATATTTTAAGAAGATTTCGAATTCGATGCATTTATTAGAAGAAGTATGTTACAATGAAGTTTGAAAAAAGAAGGACTCCTGTGACTACGTACCATACTTACGAAAATTTTCTATGAAAACTAGACTGCTGATATTTACATAGATTCAAATTTTTGCGACCGTAATTCGAAGATGAGGACCCCCGCAAACATATCTTTCACCTACTAAACGTTATAACTCGATAATCTTCGAATTTCCCATAAATGCATAAAAGTTCACAATTGCAATTAATCAATGATAATCTAAATACTTTTATAAACTACTATGTAAATTACAATAACCATGCCAGAATACTATTTTCACACGATTATTTTGGTTATGATATACCGTTTTCTGTAAGATTATCGTGTTTTCGAGGTGGCCATCTGACTTAGTCGTTCCTTTTAATGTTCGCCAAGCTTTAACGGAACAGTGTAACGACAGAAACTTTTCGAAGTTGGTACGTGTACGAAATCAGAAATTCGTTTCGGTAGAGGGACAGTCGAATGCCTGGAGCTTTTCATTCGGTCCTGGAACAAAGTTTCTACCTGTGTCCTGTTAAATCTGCGAGCCATTAAAGTTGCGCGAACCGGCTAGGTAAAGCCCAGCCAACTCGCCGAGGATTCAAATGGCTTAAACTTATCGCGGGCTAATACAGTATTGACGGGGTAGAATTCCTCCCTCGTAAACTTGCCATCGACGAGGAATCGCGAAGAAGGGAAAAAAGGAGGAGAGGTTCACCCTCAGGATCTGGTTCGATGAAAAACTTACCGTTTCTATTCGAAATTTACGCTTCCGCAGAGTTTAGCTCGATTCGCCGACTGCAAATGAATCACGATGTCACGCGATAGAAAATCTTGCAAAGTTTTTTGCTAGTTCTACCTTGGATAATTGCAGCTCGTGGTACAGTAAATCGTTGTAAATAGTAATTTGAAGTTAAATGAAATCAGCGATGCGAAGAGAGAATAGAGGTATAATTTCAAAATAGAAGAGCATAAATTCTCATGGAATTACGAAGATGATGATTTCACGAGATCGCATTATCTTCTAAAGGTCTTGGAACGAATTGAAGAAGGAAATGGTAAATGGTATTTGTGAGCTATAAAAAGCTATAAAATATTATTCCTATACTCATGTTTAGAATAGTTGGAAGATTTGTCAAAATATATGTAAAACACAAAAGAATATGAATAATAAGCAGTATGCAACAAATTGCAAGTAGAAATTAGAGTATTTGTTATAATTCTCAATTAGATGTAACTAAATTTAAGATTTCCGTAAAATTTATTATTTAATTTAGTATTGTACTATACATTTATTAAAGTACGTCTCTTCCTTTATTTCAAGTATTCTACGTTTACACGTTTCAAGTATTCTACGAACACATTGCATTAATATATTGTATTACCACTACAATTTAAATATTATTATAACGTGCCACTGCGATAAATAAATTGCGAGCAGTGGGAATAGAAAAGATGCCAAGGAGTTCAAATAACGTTCCTTTTTGAATTATAAATAAATATTGAATCGCTCGAAAAGAATAGAATTTTAATGAATAATAGAAGAATAACTTGGAACTAAGATGATTTCGTCTTATACGTCATATCGAACAGGCTTAAAGGCATCGAGTTAATCTATACACCTAATGAAAAACACTTTCAATTGCAAGAATAACACAGAAAGAACTAGAACTTGGAATAATCGATCCAATTCTATTAGGAACTCGTCTGAAATTCATCGAGGCACTCGTTTCTCATTCACTGTTTCCTCATTCACCCTTGCCTGGCTTCAACGAAACAATTACCGCGTACCTCGTCCTAATCGTTCCATGCACCAAGGCTATGCAATGATGCACGGAGTATACTTCACTTAGGAGGAGGCTGACTCTTTTTCAAGAAACCGGACAATTGCGGTGCGCGTTTAATCGCAAAAGAAACCGGGAAAACAAATCCGCGAAACCGGGTCTGCTCGTGTTTTAGCTAAACTTTTGTCGTCGCTGTAACAATCGCAGCCATTCAGCGTCAGGAATCTAGCGTCGCTTCTGTCCGAAAAAAAAGGGAAAAAGGAGAAAGGAAGATAAAAGGGGAAGAAAGGAGAAAGGCGAGGAGAAAACGCGGCTCGGCGGGACGAAGAAAACGCACGGTCCACCCGTTATAAAACATTCCAACGTCACCGGACTATCCGAGCTTCTACAGGCTGCGGCCGTTCGTTTTTGTTTTCGTCATCGATCCTGCTTCCCGCCTGACAGACACCGTTTCTCCTTTCCTCTTTCTCGCCCGTGTTTAAACTGCTTTTGTTTTGCGCCTCGTTTCGAGTCCAGACATGGGAATAGTCTGGAATAAGTTAACGATAAGGCTAGAGTGACTAGCATTAATTTGGATATTTCATGAAATTGAAGAATTATTTCGTTTGGTTATTCTTTCTTCTTTGAAACAAGTACGCGCGTTGGATAAATTGGTTGAGCAGTACGTTCGTTTATGTTTTCCTAAAAATGCATATCAAGTGCCGTAATTCTTATGTAAAGTTTATCTAATGAGCGAGTAATTTATTTATCCTATACTTTTTATAAATTCAGATTCGTGTATCTTTATATTTTTTAGACAATTTTTATAACGTTCTCCGAAATATGTATGCAGTATCGGAAAAAGGGGGATGTAGGCTTACTCTATATATTTAGATTAGAGTCTAAGGAATAAACTAAGAGTCTTAAAAGTGTTGGGGAAGAGAGAAAGAGAGAAAGAGAGAGTGTGTGTAAGTGAGAGAGTATGTTTTGGTGACGTAAAAATTAAATGAGCGAAGGAGTGGGAGAAGAGTGCGAGGGTTGAGGATCAGCAATTTTTGACCCGGGAAGCAGAAACGGTGAGCCGAGTGTTGGAATAAGACATATGAAGATATTGTAGTCAGTTTTTGCATTGGGTATTGCTCGTTAAAATAGAATTAAACTTCACTTTAAATAGAACATCTTTCCTTATTCTTACTCTAGAAGAACCACGCATCGAAAGATACTACATGTATATTAATAAAAAAAGAGTAGACTTATTGCTCGACTAAGTAAAATGTATGTTTCTATCAAATGAAATATTTGCTTTAATATATTAAAACAAACTTATTAAAAGCAAATGTGTACAATATTAATGTTGCGCACATCGTGGTGCCCGAATATTAATACGAGTCACTGTATATGAGTTTGTCAGAAGATATATTAATCAACTTATATATTTTTGCCATATTTGTCGATTTTCTATAGAATTTAATTTACTCGAATTTATTATGAGTCTTAATTTAAAATTTACTATTATAGTACTTTAGAATTTACGATTACTTATGTCGCGCGTTAGCATCTGTTATACTCGAAACTCGAATAACAAATTTACAGTAAAATTTACAAGACACTTCCTGTAATTCTTCTGAAAGAAATTCGTTCAATTCTAACGTTCAATCTCGGGAGAATAGATGCTGCATTTTCTATGGGAAAGAAGAGGCTACGAAACAATAATGAGGAAGTTTTCGTAATTAGAAAGACAGCTATAATCGAACGACGACTTCCGTCTTAAGGAGGCAATAAAGCAAACGACTGGAAACTTTTGTTCTAGAAATCGTCGGGTTATTTCCGCCATTTCTGTCGTTTTGTTCCGATTCGGTATTGCCCCTCGATTCTCTTTGTATTTTTTTTACCTTGTTTCTTCATATTCTAATACTAATTCTATACCCATTCCGCCGTAAGCAATCCTAACAATTATAGCAATTTTAATCTTTTATAATGAAGAAATTTAATAATCAAGGAAAACGAAAATTCTGAGATTCGTACAAAAGCCATTGAAGACTCAATGGGAAGCAAAATTTTTTCGAGTATTGAGAATTATTCCGTGAAAAAGTATACATAAAACTATGATACTAAATCGTTGTCGCATCATTATTTTATTTCCATAATGTTAAATACGATTATTAAATACGATTATTATTCTATTTCATATTTACCGAGTAAAACTTTGTTCAGCACGCCTTCAATATATCAAGGGAAAAACCACAGACAGTCTCCGCAAGATTAATCTCGTTACTAATCCACTAATCCCAATCCAGACACGTTTGTCGACACGCGTTCCGCTTAAGTTCTTTGAACGACGCCACAATTTTGAATTCGTTTAGCGATTCGAGGTGCTCAGCAGGAAGCAACGAGCGTCGTATAGCGAGAAAATTTCATTTCTAGGCGAGACGAGCGGATTAGAAACCGTCAAAGTCATCCGGGTTCCGGCGTTATTTCCCGCTAGGTCGAAAGACAATCAACCGTCGGAGAAGATCGAGAATGGAGATAGATTCACCTGGTTGATGCACGTTGCCCTCGAGAAGGAAAGCAGAAGCGCTGGTAATAAGTGATCGCGAAATAATGAAGATTCTTTGCGAGCTCCGACGAAATTTATCTAGCCTGATGGAATCCATTAGAGCTCGTTTCCTTTTTTCTTTTTCTTTATTTTGAGAAAACTCTTCCTACTCGCCAGAAAAATACAGCAGTAAAAGATAAAAGGTCAGCTGAACTGAAAAAT
Organism: Bombus soroeensis; assembly: GCA_014737365.1. Lineage (NCBI taxonomy): Eukaryota > Metazoa > Arthropoda > Insecta > Hymenoptera > Apidae > Bombus > Bombus soroeensis. The sequence goes on along the minus strand of JACXIL010000179.1, from coordinate 2,106,194 downwards.
GAAAACGAGAGTTTTAGAAATTAACTGATCGAGGAATTCGAAGAACTCGAAGACTCGAGGAACGCTGAAATTACGAGGATCAATTTTTGAATCCTGATATTAATTTGTTGTACATAAAATGGATAATTTTATAATTTGTAGAATCACGCAAAATTTAGTCCATTATTGTGTACAATACTTATGTAGTATCGGAAAAGAGGCATATAGGCTTACTCTATATATTTAGATTAGAGTCTAAGGAATAAACTAAGAGTCTTAAGAGTGCTGGGGAAGAGAGAAAGAGAGAGAGAGAGAGTGTAAGTGAGAGAGTATGCTTTGGTGACGTAAAAACTAAATGAGCGAAGGAGTGGGACAAGAGTGCGAGGGTTGAGGGTCAGCATTTTTTGACTTGGGAAGCAGAAGCTGTGATCCGAGTGTTAAAATAAGACATATGAAGATATTGTAGTCAGTTTTTGCATTTGGTATTGCTCGTTAAAATACAATTAAACTTCACTTTAAATAAAACATCTTTCCTTATTTTTACTCTAGAAGAACCACACATCGAAAGATACTACACTTATTTCAAATCATTTAGAGAAAAAATTGATCGTCTTATTTCCAACTACCTAATAAAATGAAAACTTTTCAATGTGAATTGGATCATCGATCGTCGATGACATTTTGTAACTCGGAGACAGCGATAAAGAGAAAGAGTAGAGAAATAAGAAAATATGGTAACATATCACGAATAGAAGCGTTAAGGTTTTGATCGATGTAGTGGAAGTTGCGATTCTATGTTTGAGTTTCGCTGCACAGCTATTTTACTAGCGAACAGTGAAAATGAGTTTTCGATCGTTGAAGAATGTTAGAAAGTAGTTTCACCAATGTTTCAGTTATCGTGTGCGATGGGCTCGTTGCAGTAGAATATCATTAATATTATGATCCGAATATTAGTTATTTCTATGAAAGTTCTCACTAAGAAGAGAAGTACATCACTGATAATTATCGATAGAGATAGTTGTTTATTTGTATCTAATATGCATGTTCGGTCGAAGATGTTGCGAATATTTAAGGTGGTGTTTCTATAAGACAAAATAAAAACACGATGAAGAATGAGACAATTGAATTTCAGGCTTGATCTATCAATTATTATCTAAACAAATTTCCTCAGCCGCAATGGTATTTCAGTTGATCTTTTTGCCACAACACAGGTTATTCTCAACTAATATGATAAATTTCAGACGAACTTTTAGAAATAATAGCCTGTTCCATGTTACGTTGTTTACTTCGCTCTCATTTTAGCATATTGAAATGTCTCTTATATCTTTCATCATTTATTTTCGACCACCCACTATACTTCAAAAGAACCTCATTACTTATGGGATAACCCGGTATAATAAATCAGCCGCTTAGAACAAAGCGTCGATCAAACGAGACAACAAAATCTACCAATGCAGTGTGTCGTTGATACCGACAGCTTCAGGCGAGCGCGAAATTTACGGGTAGACTTTATGAAAAGCTGCTCGCCACGCAAACGTATCCAAGCTGAGCTTGCAAAAGCTCAAGCGAAGAGATCACTATCGCGTGAGGTTGCGCACGCGGAAAGATTGTAAACTTTATTGCTTCGTGGATCCCCCGGATATAAAAAGAGCGCGATTTATATGTATTTTGTCGGACTTTGCTTTTAAACAGCGAAGTATTGAGAAAAGGGCAGAGTTCATTATGTACAGGTAAGTGATAATGGCAAGAATAAATGATTCAATTTCAAGTGACATCACAGGTAATCTGCTAATATTTGAAACACTATTAATTAGTACTTAAAAAAATATGCTCATGTGGAAATTGATAAACTAAATTAAGTTATCGTTTGATTCGATTTATGAATTTAACATTTCGATTATTTTTACGAACTATATAAACTTGTGGAACCTAGTGCCTGCGCACTTAGTCGCGATAGATGAGTCGTAAATCCATGACAGGAGTAATTCGTAGACAGGAGGTTTCCTTTCCCGTGGGACTAGTCTCTCCGTTGACCTGCACTATTACTTCGATAACCTCGCAGTTATCAAGATGTGTGCGAGGTCCTAAGAGGACTGTCCAAGTTCTAAGACGTTCAACGATTCATTAGCTACTCATTTCTCGTAATTCCATATAAATCGTCGTACATAGTACATTAGCAAATTTTATTCTAATTGAATAGAATCGACATGTCAAATTACTTCTCTGGAATTAACTCGTAATAAATTACAAACTGATGTATTTACTGATATGTAAGTTACACCGAGACAAAACTAATTGGACGCTTAAAACGACTAGTTAGTTAAAATGGAAGTTCAAGCTGGAAAATTAAAATTAAAATAAACTAAACTCTGAGCGATAGGTTTTAATAGCCAACCTAAGATTCTATATTTTACATACTAACGACGTTGATTTATATTAACTGCATTTGTAACGAAAGTGCTTAGTCTACGGCACTTGCGTCAGATATGCCGTAGAGTTACCGAGTTTGCCACTTCTGTCGCGTCATTATATCAGCGTGACGTAACTGCAGATGTAAGGATTGTAAAGCCATGTATGTTCGCGATTTCAGCGATAGTATAGCGACACGAATCGCTCGCGATGGGCGTCCCTTTCATTTCAAGGAGGTCAACCGTGCTTCTATTCCGGCGAAATTGGATGGAACGAGGGTGCAAGTGATCACGATAACAAATTTTCCAGCAGCGACGCTGGAAAATACGAAACGACGCCCGGCAGAGATTGCAGTTTACGAGCTGGATAGCGATAACGCGACTAGGAAAATTTCGTCCAGGATCATGTGCCGTGCCCTTTGTCCACTAATCTTATCGTACTTTCTTTCCAGCAACTTAATGGAATTTTAAACGTCCATCTTATCGCTCTACCAACGATAGCTGCGAAGGCTAACAGCTACGTAGCTGGAATCCTGATGAAGAACTGACGTTTGGATAAAACTTGTATCGTTTTTATTAGTAGTATGTTGCGGCATTTTTCAAACTACAATTTCATTTGTTACTTCCACATATCCTCAAATATTACAGCGATCATTTATTAACACTAGAACTACTAGGATGCTCAAAATAACCAATTCATATAGTATTTTCATGGAAATACGATACATTTACAACGATTTTTGCGAAATGTTTGGGTTTTTGGCACGGACTAAGAGGTTTCTTCCTTCGCTTGTTTCACGTGTCTTTTCAAAAAAATAGCTTTCATTTTAGTTTCTTCTTGATAGGAAATATTTGACGGTAGATTTTGAATGTAGGAACGAGAATTTAGCGTAAATATTTGTTTGCAATTTCTTCGTAATACTTAGATCTTTATGATACGTTGAACAGAGAGTCAGATTAACTTCCTGTTGTCGAATTGTTTTAAGTTTTCAAGTATCCTAGTTATTCTATGTTATGTAATATATTTAAGAATTATTTCAGTATATTTATTCAGACGTAAAATTGTACAACTCTAATTGCAAGAGTTTCTTATTGGAGATATAATAATCAACCGATGAAACTTCCACGCAACTGCTTGAAGCAGAAATATTTTCCTATAAATAAAATGTAACTGAATGTACCTTACAAATTGAATATTTCAGGTACCACTGTTAAAGTAATTTAGTATTCCGAGAGGCTTAAGTTACAAGAAGTAAAGGAAAATGGCACGGTGGCGAAGAAAATAATCAACAACCGCGCTTAATCTTCTAGTAAAGTAAAAGGGACCACTCGTCAAGAGACCGTGTTTAATTAACCGTTGTTGCAATTAATTTACGTGAGAACCAGAGTGAAAAGTTATTTATTCTTTAATTAAACTCTGGGGGAGCCGGTGAGTTCGGACGATTAAAAATTGTTAACGCGTAATTTACCTTGATATTCGCCGAACTTCTTTAACAAGAATATAAATTACGAAATCTCTGCGAACTTCCTATGTGAAAAACATCAAGCATTTAACAGTTTAATTATAACTTCGTTTATTACAAAGTGCAACACGTTTGTAATAAAATTGTCTCGTACGCAAAGTGTTCTTAACTCACTATGCTTCAACTTCAATCTTATTCAACTCCAAAGACCATAGAAATATTCGGGACATTTTTCAATTACATTTAATTTATGAAGTTACGTAAAGTTACTTGTTCGCAAGAAAATTAAAATTAAAATTGTCATTAAAAAATTAAACAAAATTAAAAGAAGACTACTTTGGTGTTCGATAAAATAAAACATCGGAGCATAATCCGAAGTCATCATAAAAATTGTCGTCGATACGAAGAAAGCAGAGAAAGTAAGAAATATTTTTGAAAACATCTCAAAGAATAAAATTTATCAAAATAAAGCTATATTCAAGGATGACAAAATCGATGGCTTCATTTTCGAAAGAGAAATTAAGTTTGGATGCCCGTCAGGTTTACGTGGATTTATTTAACTTTCCAATAGACAGAATTAGAAACCAGAATTCGTCCGTGTTGAATAAAAAATTAATCCAGTACGCTTCTACTTGACAAATTTTCTGACTCGTTTCAACTTTTGCACATGTCGAATGCTCTCCATCCAATTGTCCGCTCTTGTCCAATTGGAAATTGATCAACTACGCGTGTACTTGCCAGATTTTTAAACCCTATTTATATATAATTTCACATAATTTCTTTGATCCCATTTGTGTCACGAATTACGAACCACCCTCTATACACCCCCTTCTCCCTAACCAGCCATTCGTAGAATAAAATTTGCCTTCTACTTAACCTTTACTCCCAGTGCAATACAATGTAACCCGGCGAAGTCGTCGCTGTTTAATATTTAGCGTTAACGTTTTAATAAAATGGACCCGCGATCGCCTTTGAATTCACCAGGGGCAGAAACGGACACGGAACTGGTGAGCATTTTCCAACGTTTTCTACAATTATGCACGACGAAGACACAGAGCCAGACCAAAAAAGAAAGAGAGAGAAAGAGAGAGAGTGAGAGACAGAAGAAAACAGAAAATAGCAAGCAATGGGCGAGGAAAATGGGGGTAAACAATGGTGGGAGAGGTTCAGAAGGGCAAATTCAGAACCACGCTGCCTGGATCCTTTGTTATACCACGTTGAGTCTTCCTTTCTTTTCTATTCATTTCATTGCACCGCGCTAACAGCATGCTTTCCCACTCCTTCCAACCCCTCGACCCTTTCGTGCAGTGGTTTCTATACATCCGGCTTAATAAAACGTTCAACACTCTTTCGTTGTTACATCGTGCGTCTACCAACTTCCAATCCTCTCATGTTCGACCATACTTACTCTTTTTTTGCTTTTAAATGTCGCGGAATGCGATTAAAATGCATAGAAAGAGCGCGGGCAGGAAAAACGTAAATCATTTCCTTTTTCATCGAGGTAAATGCGACCCTTGTTGGTAAACTTTTGTATTTGTGCGATGAAGACAGGAAATGTGTGAAGACAGGAACTTTGTCCTCGTTGAAATTAATTGGATTATGCGAGGAGTTTGAGTTAAGGATGTCTTTAACCTTTGTGCAAATAAAAGCACGTGAAATATCTAAAATACGATGATCAAGCATTAAGATGTTTATAAAAGATATCTTTTATAAATTGAAATGAACTTCACAACGACAATAAAAAATCGATGCATAACTTTCAGAAGTAACCGTAAACTGGCACATGGAAAATCAAGGGAATATGACGTTCTAAGTTAACGTCCCACTTCATAAGCACGGCGCGCGTGTAAACAGAGCGAGTTGCAGATTGAACGCGAAATTGTAACTTTCCGTGTTTTCTCGTACGCTTCCGCGGAAACTCGCGGGAAGACGATATAAAAGATAGCCTCTTATTGCTTGTACCAAAGTGAAACGAGAAACATACCGGGAGGAAACGCGCAGACGAGATATTCTGCTCGTATAAATACGAATTATGGAAATACGGCAGATGTGACCGCGGAAAATTGAAAAATCGATGCAAATCAGCGCGTCTAAGTCTGCTCATAGCGAAGTTTCGCCAACTCAAATTACGTATGTTACTCGTGTACTTATTCAGAACTAACAAACTTCCCGTACATTTCGACAAGGTGGTGCGATAAAAAATTTCTTAGCAAGTTATTCAATGGTATTTCAGAATTTCCGATTCCTTACTCTACCAGATAGATTTCGTGTAAAAATGTTAAATATTTGAAATGCAATAAATATGATTCTCTTGTTATTAATATATGATATTTATTACTAATTTATTTATACCAAAAATTATCCCCACTTTTTACAAATTTTTCACGCATTTTGATGAAAAGTTTCGATTATGTTCAGATTGACCGATAGAGGAACGAGTCGATGAATTTGCAATAGAAAAAAAATATATTGAAAAAAGTATAGGTATAAGTACAGGTATAGTGTATGCTGATCTACACCCTCGTTCTTTCAGTGTTACAATACAATAGAATGTAATAGGGAGCACGTTCATACGTTTATAGCAAAGGACATTACTAAGAAAATTTAAGTACTTAGTGTGTAATTATATCTGAGGACTACAAGAAACAGCAATCACAATCTACTTGTAGCTCTTTTGTTTCTAGACCTTGTCACCCAAAACAACATTTCTATTCAAGGGCATAATAATATGGACCTCTTCTTCTTTTTAATTATTTTTTGCTTCACTAAATTCTATTTTCTTCCTAACAGCGGTGTCCAGGCCACGGATATACAAAAAAAAGGTGTAGAATTTTTCTTGAAGTAATTACTTCAACAGATTACAAATTTATTTATCGTTTACTCAATGAAACAATCTCGATCTTTCCATTTTTTCCTCCGGATATTTTCTTTTGAAATTTTGCTTTAACGTCGATTTAATATCAACGAATAAGAATTTAATTTTACATAATGCAGCAAGCAATTAGAATGTTTCTGCTTGTTTGAAACTTGCTCCAGGCAGGTATTAAATATTGCAATCGTATAACTGTATTTATGTTTCACGCTAACACTTGAATGTGGAATGAGAATGGTTCACGGTTCGGTTTGCGTAATTATCGTTTAATCGAATCGATCATTATTCAATACCGTTTTGTAGTAAGCTCTTTTCAATTGATTTTCGATAGGAATATTTGAGTATACGCTGCAGCACACATGTGTATCTTTGTTCAAAGTAGTTGACGCATTGTTTACTTTAAATAATACTTTTATCGTTTAAACGTTCATTGAAAATAACAGTATTTTTGTAAAGTTTACAATTATTGTATCTTATTTATAACAGAATTTTTAAATATATTTCAAGTTGTTTTTATTGTGCATTTACCACTATTGAATATATTCACCATTGGAGACTATGACACTTTTAATGCTTACTGAAATAAAAAATAATGTGGTAGAAAAAAGGGAAGGATACGAATACTTCATAAATATTCTCTTAATTATTTTTTCTTGTTTTCCTACTATTTTCCTATATTTCAACCTTCCCCTGGTATGATATTTCCAAAAAATGGAGCTCGATAATAATTTCCTATTCAAACACGAGAAGTTTTTCCTGATATAATGGACGTTAAACATTAAATAAAATGAATTACGTTCATGCTCGAACATAGTTCATAACTTTGGTAAAAAGAGTCCTATTAAGCTTTTTTTTATTTTTTTTTATGCCTTTTACGATGTCGTGCGCCGGAAATGAGATGAAAATTCTGCGAAAAGCTCGAATGAGCTGGCGCGTTTGTGAGACAAGTCGACCGATTTGACGCGGAATAACTCGTCTTTACGAGTTGAAAAACTAGAATGCACAGTCTCTAAGACAGTCCGTTAATCAGACTTTAATTTAACTGCCTGTCTTCGTTCCATCGCTGCGTTTTTCATTTCCTGCTCTGCAGAAGTACGACCAAATGGGAGATATGGAAGACGACATTGAACGGAAGTAGTATAAAAGTTAAAGCACTTAATTTGAAAGTAAGACGATTTCTTAGCAATAAATGTCAAACGTAATAAGATTTATCCTCGTGTTTAGCAATTAGGAAGTTTCTTTGTTCTTGGATTATTTGTTTTCTTTTTACGATTAAATATTTACAATTAGTTCTTTGTTTAGTTTCTGATAGGTGATGTAACATCAGACTTTTTTAATAAGACGCAGTATTTACCTACTTCCAATTTTCAAATTTTTGATAATTTCAAGTATTTTTTAATGCAATAAAAGATACAGTGCATTATAGCACATTATTGAATCAAAATATTGTATAAGAATTGTAAAAAAAACAGATATAAAATATAATCTTCCTTGGACAATCTTTTCTTGAATCTAACAATTATATAGATTATATGTTCCAATTAAAATTTTTCCAGACGAATAGGAGATGACAAATTTTTTAATCACACTACCAATCCTATTTAATATTTTTCTCCGGACAGATGGATAAAATATCTACTTATACTTGCATGTGTAGACAAAGTATACTTATTTTTATTAATTACAAATTATTTCCACTAACATAATTAACATTTTCATGATAAACTTTGTTTGTAACAAAGTCGCTTTTATTATTTTAACCAAAACCGAGATCGATAATTAATAGATTTTAATCGACAAAGGTTACACGAGAAAGCGTCCGATTAATTATTAGCCTGATACTTCAATTAGGCCACAATTTCATGGTCTAAAAATGAAACAACAAGGACTGGTTTGTACATCGACGAAACGGAAGTCGGCCAACGATAGTGTGCATTGAATGCATCCTGAGAAACGGCGACTCGTCAAAAGGGAACATTGGGAGGAATTAGAGCGTGGTTCAAAGGAGATGAAATGAAGACGAAAGAAAAAGAACGTTCGGAACAGGGGTTGAAAAAAACGGCAAAAGAGCATGTCCGCATTGGAGGAAATGGAAGAACGACTCGAAGAGAGAAGAACGTTGCACAGCAAAAAGATAGACGGAGAAAATATAATTTGTAGAAAATTGAAAAACGGTAAATCTAAAATTTTGTATAAGTTTCTCTTTTTTAGCAATTTTTATCGTTTCTAGATTCCTTTGAACAGTGGGATTTATCAATTGTGTAATATTGCTTGATTTTAAGTAATCGATATCATACGATTTTTTACGATATTATATGATATTACCATGTAAACGTGATATATCGAATTTTTATATTTTCTAGTCACTTTCTACCTTAAGCTTTATTCCTAACACTACTATATTAAAGAATGTTAGCTCCAACGTATATACATAATATATTATATTTGGTCTTGCAGACAATTTAATATCTGTCAAAGTTAATTAAATCGATAGTTATAAATTTTACAAAAATTTCGTTCTCCTTCGTTGGTTTTGTTCTTCATAAACATATACTTATTAGTGAATATAGTTTTATCTAATAACAATAGACTAAATCAAACCTTGTGCATTCCTGCGGCGAGAAAAAGTCGCAAGAAGAAGTCTAGCAATGGATACTTTAAACTAGATTAATGAGACAACAATGGAAGTTTGCAACCAATCTATTAAAATAACAAGGTATAAAAAGAAAACCAGGGGTGGGTCGGAAGTACGTAAGAGAACAAAGACAAGAAAAATTCGACGTAAGTCAGGTATGAAACGAAAGAAAGGATGGAATGTAAGTGAAAGGAAAGGAAAGTATATTGGGAGAAAACGCAGAAATTTTTCTCCAAGGAAATAAATAAGACTGGAATTACACGAAGACGAAGACGAAGACGAAGATGGGGGTACCGCAGCTTCCGTGAAAGCAAGAATTAAAAAAAGAAAGAAAAAGGGAAAAGGAACAGGAAAATACAGAGAGGTAGAAAAACAAAAGTTGTTCTTCGTTCTAAAGACGGAGGAAACGCGTGGAAAGTGGAGGGAAAGGGGAGAGAACGGCATTGCGAGGTTGTTCGAAAGAAATTTGAATCGCAATTACGGAATTAGTTTTTTTCCCTCTGTTCAGCCGGTGGTGCACGAAAAAACAACGGGCGAAAAAGAAAACACCGACGGATGTGTATGTGCTCAGAGCCAGAGCGGAGCCACAGACGTCGTCGTTTGCTACTTCCGGTCCCGGTGAATGTCGCCGACTAATTTTCCGGACTGCTCGCTGTTCAGACCACTTTCGAAACGGACGCCCTCCAGAACGCGATATTCTCGTTTAAAAATCTCCCTACGCTCGTGGATAATTGTCCGAAATGCGACTAAATGGATATTCGTTAGCCGCGTTAACTCTTTGACATTTCATTCCTTTGTACGTTCGAATATCCATTGACGCGAATAAGCGGCGAATTATGCCGAACTGTGCGGAATGGAAATTTATATGGACCAAAGATGACCGTGCTTTTCATTTTTAAGGTAAACGATTAATACATTTGTTTCAAGCAACGTATAATTCATATTTCTGAATAAAATTTTAAGACAGTGATGAATATTTTGTAAATCAAAATTGAAAAGGTTTTAAATATTTGGTGTAGAATAAACGAGATTATGTGATAATTTGATTAGTACAAAATTAATCTGAACTTAAGAATACTGATCGAAGATGAACTAATCTTAAACGGCAAAAAATTCTTTTCCACTAAATTTAGATATTAATCAACACTTGTCTTTGTATTGTTTATGAATAGTTCTTCGCTTAATTCTTTCTAAAATGCTCAATAATTAATCTTCACGAACAATTTCACTTGCATGTTTCCTCAAATCCCTATTGCCACCCGTTATATATACACTACGTATCACTACCTAATTATTCAACATTTCTATTTTATAAATAATTCTGCACCAAAAACCGAGTAATTATATATTCGCTATTAATGCTTAATTAGAACTGTTAAAGCCCTAAAAAATAAATAATGAATTAATCATAATCAATCTATATCAATTATATAAACAAAAATAGTTTTAATATTCGAGCGAAACAAATTTAATTGTTTGAATGAATCACGAATATGATAAAGAGCTATATATATATATATATATATATATATATATATATATATATAATATATATCAGTCGATGAATCTACCGTTTAACAAACACAGCAAATCGGTATCATCTCATTTCCAGAACGATCAGGTACAACGATCATGAGATTTGCTTATGGATATATCGATTTATATGTCGGTATACGCGAGTGCGGAGAAATTCATCGTACAATCATCAGCCCGTGAAAGGTAAGTATTTTCAGGAGTTCTCTTATTCAGGAATTACCTAGCGTGTTTAACACAGAGAGGGGTGAGTACGGTGCAACTTCATAGTCAGCATGGTTTCCGGCTAACTGGCCTACTCAGATAAGCCAAAACGTAGCAAACTCCTACGGTAGATACGGTTAAGTCGACGCGATTCAGTTCCTCCGTTGGCAGAATTATCGAATTATCGCGTTCGCTACGCTTTAATTAGTAAATCCACAGAACGATAAGCTTATTTACGAAAAACGAAACGATTTAGAGAATTAAAACGCGAAGAATGCAATTTATTTATCGCGACTTCTCTTCCAAATAAACATAATAATGCTGATTGTATCATTTTTAGACATTTACATCTTAATCGTTTAAGGTTCTTGTAGAACAAGATCATTCAAACATATTTTATAATTATTATATTGACGATTAATTTAATATTACTATTGAAATATGTGTAATTTTATGTGTTGGACTAGATTAGTTGCGTAGTATTGATCAATGTATGTGAATATGAGTGTGTGTGCATGCCGCCTCGAAAACAGGTGAATGTAAACTGTTTAGTCGATTAAGAGTCTAATATGGAAGATGATGAGACAAAGAAAGTGCTGAGACGCGTGCAAGTGTGCATCGATGAATATCTTTGAAATCGTTTATCAAATATATATATAACTATTTTAATATAAATTGTAAGTGTAAATTTAGCGTTCCTACAGCATTATTTCGGCAGTTAAGATCCGTAATTCTTAACAATTACGTATAGTTGTTAATATAATATGGAGGTTACACGAATTTTAATATATTTTTCATATAAATTTTACTATAAAATAATCGAAGAAGAGAATAATCGATAACTTCGAAAATATAAGTATTAAATCTGTGTAGAATTCTCAGACCTGAAATATTACTACACGAATGCCTAAAACGCCTTCGATGGATTTCAACGAATATTGATATTGATTTGGACAATTTTTCTAACGAATCAAGCTATCCGTTCGACGAAAGTCGTCCAAAATATTACCGCGAAGGTACAATGACTTGAAAGCCCTCGTCTCTCAACGAAGATGAAATATTCGGCTGCAGCCCTTCTCATTTTCCTCTGCCCCTATCTCGGTTTTCGATTAGAGAATCCATATAACCAATGTGGGAATCGACGGAGGCGAGCCATCATTCTGCAGTCTCATGTAAATCGATAGCACATCGTCGAAAATTGCAAAAAACTATCCGCCATTAGAAAAAAGGGATAAAAAGAGAAAGGCTAGAGCAAAACGTTAGGTTCGGTTGAAAACAGTGGACTAAAGTAAAAGGAAGATAAAAAAAAAAATTAAAAGAGAGAGAAAGAGAATTAAAATTGTCAGTAAAATAATTATAATAAAAAATATTTCAAAAAGAGGTACGTTTTTAATACGATTATAAGCTTAATAGAACAAGATTTTTTAATGCGAAGAAATGAAAAAATGTGGCAAAGAGAAAACGAAAAGATGAAAGTGGAATAGTTTGAAAGAAAGAAATTAGGACATGGTGCAAACAGATTGCCACAGAACGGGAACGAATAATAGGATAGATAATTGCACTGTAATGTCTGTAGAAGAGATAAAACAATGATGAAAGTTAAGAGCGAACTGAAGTAGGATAGATTGAATAGTAACGTTAAAAATGAAAATTATATTTAGCACTAGGAAATATTCTTAACAGTAGAATATAACAATTGTTAAGTATATAGAATATAGAATTCTTAATACGAATGATTAGTATGTAAGAGAAATATCGAATAATTAAAATAGTGTTCAATGAGTGCCGTTATTAATAGAATTAATATTTGTCAGGAAACAAAAATACTAGAAAAATTCAAGCGGGAATCTCATTACTCGGACCTAGTTAGTATATGAACGCAAATAATGAATACAATGGAAATACAAATAGTATGGAGAAATACTTTTAAATAATAGCTGTATACAGCGCAGATGCCTAAAAATCCACAGTCTAATTATAACATTAATATCTCACTTTCTTCTTATAAAGACAAGAAAAAGGAGCGTGGCAGTGGCACAATCTCAATTAAAAAGAAAAAAAAAAAAAAAATAGGCGGACGATAGCATCCAAAGCGAGACGACACAAAAATTGACGTTGCTTATCAACGTCGAGCGCGTAGCTGTTCGAAATAAACGATTCCGGCAACCGTTCCATGAGCATCGAGCTCTCGAACCAGAGGCTCCACCCTTTCCATTCCATTCCTCGACCAGTCTCTCGTGCACGTCCGTTTTCGCCGGTCAAACCTCGACAAAGCAGGCGGAGAAACGTAGATAAAGGTTTTAATTCCGTGCGAATGGATCAACGTGCGAAAATCGAGTGGGTGGGTCGGACGAGGTGCCGCGCATGGGAGGGTGGGAATTGCACAAAGGGGTGGTTAGGTGGGACCCGATTGATGGACTGGCTGAAACAATGGTTAACTTCGCAAGTAATCGCTTAATTCCTGGATTCCCGAACTACGTCCAACCGATTTCCGATTAAACTGTCTTCCCAGCTATCTTTCGTTTTTTCTCTTTTTTCTTTTTTTTTTTTTCTTTTTAATTCTGTTGATGGAATCGATGGCCTGCGGATTAGCTTCCGCCGCAACGATCAAATCTGCACGCGATATGAGCATGCGGATAATAAGAAACTTCAGCGACTTCAAACGCTTCCCATGTCGTGGCAACTATGAAACTGTGGGGCTGAATTTAAGAAATTTTTCTGTATTATTTTTAAACTTTTTAGGTGGTTTGTGGTGTCATTTATGAGGATGTACTCTTTGACTATTTCTTAGCGTTACAAGACAGCCAGATTTGTTTAAATTGTTAGAGATTTCCGTGTCTGGATGATACTTGTTACGTGGTGGATGTAATTGGATGGATTAAAAGATGTATTATATCTTGTTAGCGATGGTTCGAAGGTGGTAGAAATTTTTATATTACAATTAGTAAGACGCGTTTTATTTCTTTGTTGAAGTAATGGTAGAAATACGTACAAAATATCGATACTATACTTTGAACCGTCTTATTCGTTAATACCCTTGGTACAGTATGAAGTTTTAGATTTAAATTGTTTCATATCACATTAAATTTCCAAATCATAGTAACTACGTTATGAAAAATGAAAAACATACGTGACCATCATAAACGTATAACAAACAAATATCAAAAGATGAAACAAATTTCCAAATTAGACAAAATACATCCATTACTATCTTCATTTAGCTACATCTTTCTAATTCCTCAATTAACATAAAATTAAATTAATTTCAAACCTAGTAGAAACTGCAAACATCGTACCTCAAGTAATATCGAAACGCACGTAGCAACCCTTCTGCTCCTTGCAAACTCGTTATCGATTAACGGAGGCAGTGAATCGTTACAAGTTACTTCTCTGGCGAACGATTGGGAAAATTTCCCCGAGCGTTCAGCCACTATACGCCAATAGCTTTTTCCCTTATTTTTCTGTGGAACCGGAGTATCTGGACGATATAAAGGTGGCCGCGAAATAAGGCGAAAGAAAGCAAACAATGCCCGCCGGCACGCTGAATGACTCACTTTGTTGCTTTCACTGCGAAACTTTCCTCGTCGAGGTACTTTTAAGGAAGTTTTCGAAGAATAGTAACGGCAATCATTGCCGAGCGAACGGCCGATTTGTTCTTGCCCACTCGGCCAAGAACTCGTCCAGCTTTTTCCCCGGGTATCGCCACGTCCCGTGGCGCTTGAAAGCGCGACTACATTTTTACGAGACGATTCTCTTACGTGTCTAAACCTTTCGAACGTTTTTGACGTGTCTACTTGAGTAACTAAGTCAAACTGAACAATACAGTGCTTAACTTCTTAAGAACTAAATAGTGAAACAGTGTGTAGAACCTAAGAAGGAAAACGTGAACGGAGTAAGTTTTTATTTTGTACATTTTAAGTGTATTAGATTAATAGACACATTATAGAAGCTCATTAAGCAAGGCGGGGGTGTAAAAAGAATGAAGGAATTAGTGATATGAAATATTTATAAGAACTTTTTATTTATATTATATTTTCTTTATTTATAAAACTTCTTTAAATCTCACAAAATTTCAGGATCTAAACGAAAGGAAAAACAGTGAATAAAAGTATGCCGAGCTACATCTAAAAATTCTTTTCGATAGAATTCGATCATGAAACGATTGAAAAGAAATTTCACATGATTCGATGTTGCGTTGACTTTGGTCCTTAATACATTCGCTTTGACGCAGACAATAAAAGGAAGAAATATGTTTAAACGAAAATGGAAAGAATAATATACGAGCACGTCCCCTGTTCTCAACTATTCTATTAAAGTTAAAATATAGACTAGATAGAAGTCCTTTACCGATTAATCAAAGGAGAAAACATGCTTTTATTTTCGTTCTTGTCACTCTTCCTATTCTTTGTTTCCTTCATTTTTCATTACAGTCTATATTAATGACAAAAATTTCAGATTCCATTTAGAATAAATAATAAATGATAAAATAACGAGTTACTTCTCGCAACTTATATAATTTTTAATTGACAAAAAACTCGGAGAATGGAATTACTCACGTGTTCTGTATTTATAGCAGCACCGTCACGAATATCTTGATGATCGGCACCAGAGCCATTGACCATACCAGAACCGGCGCCAGCACTTCCGCTTCCTTTTCCACCCACACTGCCAGCTGGTGTTTGTGGCAAGCTCTGGAAAACAGAGAAATAGTATTGAAATAATTTATTG
This sequence comes from Bombus soroeensis, assembly GCA_014737365.1. Classification (NCBI taxonomy): domain Eukaryota; kingdom Metazoa; phylum Arthropoda; class Insecta; order Hymenoptera; family Apidae; genus Bombus; species Bombus soroeensis. The sequence goes on along the minus strand of JACXIL010000179.1, from coordinate 2,090,372 downwards.
AGACACGAGAAATTTCTTAACTAGGATACACATTAGTCGCGCTATAAACAGCTTTTTATACGATTCTTATCGAATCATTCTTCTTACACAAAGAAACACGATTTTTAATTTTCATTTTGATATAACAAAGTTATCGAGTATTAAATTAAATAAATTGTTCTATGCGAAACACTGGATATATGAATTTATTAATAAAATGTAAATAAAATCAATGATTTTTATGAAATAAAACGAGGTAAAATTGAAGAAGATAAAGTTATTGCTGCGCTATTTCAGTTACAAGTGTGATTTACTTGAACAATTTGTAACAGAACAATAATCGAAACCACTGCACTTTATTCCCATTTCCTTGCTTCATTTCTCATCTTTCACCCTCGAACGATCTATACGTCTCTAATGGAACCTGCCTGCAGTTGCATTCGCAGAAAATCAATCTTCGTTGCTTACAATCAAATATTAATAAAATGAAATAGCTGTCAAAATGTATTTGTATTAAAACAACGAAAACAGGTAGACACAAAACACACTATTCATACTTTTAGTTACAATGTTTCCCATACATTCTTTATTAAAACTTTTTTTATAAAATCACGGGATCGTCGTTCTTCAAGTAATTAATTAAACTACTTCGTAATTAATTATCCTGCAACTTATCCCAGAATGCTAAATCTCGAAGTTCGATACAATCAAGATGATGTACGAATATATTTTAACATCCATAACGATTAGTATTTTGACTAACATCTTATTGAAAGTAATTAGAGCACCTTGATGTAAAATCAAAGAGATTGGAGTAAGAAAAATAAATACGTAAGGAAATCTGAATGTTTGAATGCATCCGTCAAAAAAATCATAGATGAGATTAAATTAATTATTGTCACAAGAAATATACAATTCTTTCTACGTACCTAGTACAATCTTTGGCTAAAAAATTTAACTATCCTTTTTTTCGTATTTGCGTTCTCTTTAAACCCTCGATGGATGTTGTTCGTTAATTTCTTTACAACAGGATTTATAAGCGGTAACAGAAAACCAGAGATCCAAAATAAGACGGTATGCAAAAATTACGACGATATAGTGGCGCAATTTAAAGTTGTAAATTACAGGAGGCGAAAGAAACGCGGCCAAGCGAGCCACGGTGCTATTTGTTCGCCCCGTTTCCTTAGCAGAATCTGCGCTAAAATCTTGTCTCGATTTTACCCCTTTCACCCGTTCGTTTCTTTCATCCGGGAAACCTTTTCTCGAACTGTTTTCGCCGTGTATTTCTGGCTCCAGCTTTCTCGCCTTCTTCCGCAGCAAGCGAACAGCTTTTATGAGATGGATTAGATGGGGCAAAGATGGTCGTAAAGGGAAATTTCGTCGAACGTGTTTGCACGTTCTTATTTCTTTATAGCGGAAGAATGTTGTACACAATGATAGTACTTCGAATTTATTTTATTATTTTTGAAATTTAGGATTTAGTTAAAGTTTAACATTTGATGATGTTTTAAAAAAATTACATAACATGAAAGTATCTATAATACTTTTAATTTGTATTTCATATTTTACACATTGTATTTCATTTATCATCTTTATCAGGTAAATCATAGAATATGAATTGAAATAAAGTACCTTGAAGTTAAATAATATAATGGCGATTAATTTGAGCTTTTATTCCAATTTGTATTATTTCAATAAATTACTATAAATAAATTTTGTTAGTAATATAAGATTGTTAGTAATATAAGTATTGACGAGGTAGGAAATTAATTATTTAATTTGTAGTTTACTTTATACGTTATATTATTCTTTGGAAATTATTAGAGAAATTATTATAATATGTAAATGTAAAGAAAATAGTATCGTATTTGTAGACTGCGAGAACTATTAGTATAATATATTGCTTTAACACATTTTAACTACGGAACAATGCTGTGCGATGCCATTAGACTAAAAGCAGAATTGTCTGGCGCTAGTTTCTATGAATATACGAACCCATTCCATTATCAAAGTGTACCTCATCGATTTCAATAATACATAGATTAAATGTACATATTCATGGAAGAAAATTTTATTTAATGCACGATAAATTGTATATTTAGGAAAGAAATAAAAGAAAAAAGAAATAAAAATATGATTAAATATGTTTATTTCAAAATACTTCATCGATGTTATTTCTGATTTTAATAAAATATAAAAGAGAGGAACGCGACTGATTATTATCCATATAGAATTATTATAAAAATATTGAAATGCTGAACAAACATTTCAATGCAACTTTCTATAATTACACATGCAACATACAACTACACATACGTAATGTAATATATAATTTACTAAACTAAATTTGCAATGTGTACTGATCGTGCATTAAAGACACGAGCATTTGTTACTATCATAAGTTTTTACCATGTTAAAAGATAATATAAATTACATTTTACGAACAAATTCCTTCGCTTTAATAAACGTAATATAGATAACTGCGCATCATTTATAACTTTAACTTCAGTTATATTGTAAACTGCGAATACATTTATCTATTCACTATAGATTTTCGTGTAATGTTTGGGGAATATTCTGTGTCTGCGAATGTAACATTTTAATAGCACTTTGCTGTTTAGACATAATGCATTATCAGTTATCTGAGACGCTTAATTGTACGAGTTAAACTTTTCCAATAATGACATCGCTCAAAATGTAATAAATGCGGAAACGCAAGTATTACGTTACAAGTATTATCACATTTATAACATCAAGTAAAATATAATACATAGTAAATATTAGTTGGTTTTCCGAACGATGAATTCGACAGAGGAATGTACTATACTCATAGAGGCAAACATTGCAGCTACGATTTAAAATTCCTCGGATATATATACGAGGTTTAACAATATCCCATCAAAATAAAAAGAAAAGAAACCTATTCCGTTAACAAATTTGTTATGGCACTCCTTAATTTTCTTTAATCTCCGATTAAAAGCAATATTTGTTGCAAAATTTCGTTTCATAAAAATCCGTAATAAATATCCTACGAACTTTTCCAACAACCTAATAATACCCACATAAAAAATTCAGAGGAATATAAAGCAATTCTCATATTGCCTCCTCCACTTGGCAGATCTAAAAACGATTAACAACTACCGAACTCTAAAAAGCTGTGTTCATGATTTCTGATACGATCCAATCAATGGTTTTTAAGGAGGTACGAGAATGGCCCACAATTACGAGGACGGTATGAAATGCCACGACATTTTGCACGCAATATCACGGTTTAATGACGGCAGCCTTTTAACGAAGGATTATGATACGCTCGTTAGATCTCTCATCAAGGGGAACTTTTCCATATCCTAGCGTTAATATCGATCGATCGCTTAATTCCAGAGAATAAGTAAAAACTAAACATAATCGCGGTAGGACAAAGCGTGATGTTAAAGGTAGCTGACTTCTTAATTACATCAATCTTTTTTTATTCATCGTCGACGAATATATTGTTGCGCAAGAAAGATTGATCGTTTTTTAAACGCCTGAAAGCTGTTCCTCCATGGGGGAAAACAATGAAATCAATCGAAATGAGAACATGGTTATTGTACTTTATATTATTCTGAATGATTTGCATGAAATCAGGTGGTAATAGCGCTGATAAATGAGATTAAGAAAAAGAATAAGAATAGAGGGTATAGCGAGGAGTGAAAGATGCGAATACCATAGATGTGAAGATATTGTATCCGGGACGTAGACATTTATATATAGAGTTCAATTGTTTGGGAAATAAAAATGATCGGAGTTCGGATATTTGAAACTAAAAATCGAAGAATCGTTATTTCCCTCAAATCACACTGTATATACAAGCTTTGCTAGAAATTTGCTAGAAACGGTGTAGTAGTATTATACAGTGAGTTTTTAGATATAGTACAATCTAGTTGGATATACTAAAAACAAGCACAGAGTGTTGTGTAATTTATGGAACACAATATTATTCGATGGTATTTTTAATTAATTATAATTGCAATTTAGCCTATGATAGAAATACAATTAGAATTTTGTTAGAAAAATACTGAAATGTCAAATTTGTTCCTATCTGCACTTATATCTTATGCAACATGATTTTCTTTAAATGTATATAAATTTTAAATTGCAAATTTTTATATTTTTAAAAAATTGCCTGATTAAATTTTGGGTGTGCGATACTTGTTTTAGGACACTCTCGCTAACAAGGGGTGAAATAAATACGTAAGAGAAACGATATTGGTTAAGATCAGATTGCAAAATGGATATCCGTTGAATCTGATTGAAACAGAACTCCTAACAACTGAAAAATGAAACAGGAAATTTAATCGAGTATTCGTTTTATTCAGTGGCCGACACGTACATGACGGTGAAATTGTTAATATATTTTCTGTGCAAACTGCAATATCGATCAACTGCATAGAAAATGGAAAGGGTTTCTGCTTTGATCTGAAAAGGAAGAATAGACGTACCTACCAATCAGTCCGTAGTTCAACGTGACGTTTTGCTTCAGTACTGTCACATTCATTTTATTCCATACCTACACGCGAAATTTCTTTAATCACGGTTCCATGAAGTACAACCAGTTTGCCATGTACGGAGCCACGTTGTGTATTCATAAAAAGGGAGAGTAAAAAAAGAGGTAGCGGAAATTTTTAGCAAATAGTTGTACAAATTCTTTTTCCAAGGGAAACGATATTTATTCTTCGAATTTTTCGAACATGTTTTTAAGGTATTATTTCTTTTTAATCTAGCTATTTCTTTCTTTTATATTAATTGAACTATTTTTTGTTACTTCTATCAAAATAAAACGAATAATTTACTTCATGGGACGATAAATAAATTAATTTACTTTTTGTATAAAATATTCACGAAATATTTATCTTATACATTATGCAAACAATTGTATAAAGTAATTTTAAGATGATATTACTTGAAAATACATTTCTTAAAGCGGCAAAATTTGACCCACTTTATAAAACCACCTAAACATGAAACTGCAGAAGATCTGGACCCTTCGCGTAGCTTTTCAATCCACCGAACAAAGGTGTGTAATTAAAAAGGAAGAAAAAGAACGTAATTACGAAATCAAGAATCACGTAGAGACCAATCCATTAGCGTCTCTCATCGTAGAAGCATCCGGACCCGGTCATTCAGCCTCAAATTACCCTGGTGAAAACGCGGCTAGAAACGTGGATTTAATTGCTATCGTTCTCCGTTTCCTAAAATCGAGGACGCATGGTACGCGTGATCGTTCACGGTAATCATAAAATCAATAGCAGTCGAAGCAACACACCGGAGGTAACGTTGAATGGTTCGAAGAGGAGACACGAAAGACGCCAGAACGACGACGACAACGACGACGACCACGATGACGGGGCTCGGTTCCATTAAAAACGCTTTCAAGAATGGAGGTCGCGAGTCGATAAAGCGATATTTGGCCTTCCTTAATGGATCGCGGCCGATCGAATAGCACTTTGTAGGTGGAAAAGAGGAGTTGCCAGGTCGATAGAGAAGAACAAGGCTCGAACAAGTGGAAGGAAACGAAACAGAGAGGGAATCGGTACGCGAGAAGTAGCAAGAGAGTGTCGGTAACGAAAGCGAGGCCTGGGTGCAACCTCGAGGCCACCCATTCCTGCTACTCACCCTATTCTACGCTTCGTCCCCCACTCTCTCAGCTTTTATTTCGTGTATTGGTAATAGCATAGAGTGCTTCTCTCTCAAAGTAATAGAGGCTTGAAGACCCTTTAAGTGACGTTCGCCACTTTACTATCGCTCTTTATTGACGATCCTCCCCCTCCGTCGCTCCCTTTATTCCACGCTCCATCCACCTCTGGTATCTTTTATCGGTCGCGAGTAAAAAAAGCACAGGCAACCCTACCTGTCGGATATTTCTTCCTCTTTGTTTTTCCTCGAGGAAGTTGATAGTGGAAGGTCGTTCGAGATAGTTTCATTTATACGATGATGGAGCGATCTAGAAGGAAACTGGAGTCGATGATCGAGTATCGGTAAGATCGTTTAAAGGGAGGAAGTTGGGATATTAAGGAAATACAAAACTAGCGTGCTTTTTTTTTTAATTTGAGATTATTATACAAGTAATTCTGGATATTTCTTTCGTAAAAGCAATTCCGTTTATTTTTATGATAAAGTAATCGTGTTTTTAATAAAAGTGTAATATTACTATCTCTAAATATTAGTAGAACTAAAATTCGTGATTTTATCTCGTTACGTTTGAAACAAGAACACGGTCATTATAGTTATGCATTTATGTTTCTAACTACTAGTTATCATTTTCTATAGAATTCGAGAAAACACTGCTTCGCTCTGGCGACGAAACGTTTCCTCTGCGATCTCTAACGTTGCATCAACGTATTACGGGATCGTAGCTGAAATTCAGCCGGCTGATGCTTCTTTGAGACAGTTCGCGTGTTTCTTATTTTCGGAAATCGAGAACGAGAATGTTTCGTCCCGTAACTCGCGCGCATTTCTGTTTTAATTATTGCGCCAACTATGCCCGCGGAAAGATTCACTCCGTTTGCAACTCATCTGTGCTGAGTATGCGATACGTTTTACACGTCAAACCCCCCCAAAATACCGTGGAATGCTAAAAACTTTTTTAATTTCTAGAAACATAATTTCCAATAATTATGTCTAATGGAGAATTGACAGAAGCTGAGACTTATTCTGCGACAGTTCACAGAAGTATTTGAACATTTCTATTATACTATCCAACGTCTAATATTCAGTCAATGCCATCGCAGATATCCTACTAACTTTTGCACGATCTATGTTCAATTTTATAGTAAAAAAGGTACTCAGTAATGCAACACGAAAAAGTACCTGCACATCGTGTTTTGAATTTAAAAAATCAACCTCCGATCTTCGATAACAAGACTGTCTCTAAAAGTTTCTATAAAATGTCATAAGAGAAACTCCAACTATTTCATCTCATAATTGAAATACCAAACAGCGAATGAATAAAAATAGCAAATACCTACAGTAAAAGTTTCAAGTTATTTTCAATTTTCACTCTCAAGAACGATACCCACGTCTACGGTTATGAACCCGATGTACGCGAGGAACATTAACACCTCTCGATATTCTTGTTTTTTAACACGCCTCTGTAACAACGTCGTTAAACATCATTTAAACAAGCGGAACGACCCGATCAGCGTCTCGTCGGGGAGTCGATCTTGGAATTTCTCGCTGACGAAGATCCATTATTTCCGGCCGCGCTTTCGTGGCTCCCTGTACACGATTACGTACGTTTGCAGATTGGATCTCGGCGACGCGATCGTTTCCAAGTTATGGCTTTTCGATAAGTGGAGAATACACTCCTTGCGAGATTATACTTCGGGTAGTCTAGCGCACGTGTATGCATACGCGAACCTAATACGTTCCAAAGAGCACAATGGACGAAAGTTCGTCTGCCTCGCAGCAAATCCTCTCAATTTCCTGATCGAGTCCCAAGATACGAGATACAGCCACGTACGTTCGACGAAAAATCTCATAAATTTGATGATCGACGTTTCTAAGAACGAGGAAGAATTATGGTCGTATAAAAAAGAGACCGAACTTTACATTGTGGCGTATAAAAACATACCGTGAAAAAGGAATCGAGGACGAGGAGACTTGTTAAAGAGTTTTATTTTCATCCACGAACAGAAAGGGAAGTTTCATATTCAACGAAATATGAAAGAAAACTATTTCAATTTTATGGTTAGAAACGATCTTTGACCTATCGATGAATAGGGGATGAAACGTTGTTTCGATCTAATTCAACTTCAAAATTCTTAGAAAATTGTAACATTTAACACACATCGTTTAAATTTATAGAATTAATCAGCATGATTCATGAATGGCTCGATTATCTTCTAATGACAGTCACAGTCAATTTTATTCTAAATACGTAGTCACAGCAATTCCATGATAATAAGGGAAAAAAGATAAGAAATCACCTGAGAAACAGAACTGCACCTACATTCACAAAACATCAGACAAATTTGCATTCTTGTTATTCGCCATCAACCTCCGTAACGCCATTAACTCTCCGCGTGGTAGGAATAGCAAATTCCGTGCCACGTTCAACTTCCTACCAGAACCAAACTGTTAATCGATCTTCGAGAACGCTGTAGCCTTCGAGTTTTCTGATCGAATCGCTCAGTAACTTTCGTCCACCTTCGACACGAACGTTCTCCATCCGCCTTTATCGTTGCGCGTGTCCTTGGTTCTCTCGTGCAGCGATTCGTCTTTATCAAACGCGGTAAAAGCAAAGAGCGACACGGGTGTAGGACGGGTTGCCGCGTAGCCAAGAATTCCTCCTGAAGACTGAATTCTCTTCAGACGAACACTGCAAAGTGCAGCCTAAAAGAGCAGGTAACTCGTTTTTGTGAAACTTCCTGTCGGAGAGGTGGGAGAAAGACGCGAGGCAGAAATGTGGAAAGAGCCACGACGAAAGGAAAACGGAAGGGTCTTTGCCGTTCGAAAGATTAAATCGCCGTGAACATATTTATTCGGCCTTTCAAGCGGAGGCCATGGATACCATATTCCTTCAAATGGGATTTTATGGAGCGTGCGGTACCGCGAACACCCTCTTCTATAGCGATCGATGCAAATTGACGTTTTGTGCAATCGTTTCCGTCGCTTCGGTTATTCAAGACTTGCGTTTGATGGAAACTCTGGTGTTGTTTCGAAGTGTTCCTTTAAATGTTTACGTTTGTTAGTAGTGTCTAAGTTACGTTTCGCGGAGTAAGATACAATACTATAATAGACGTGACTGGCAAAGTATAAGCGGAAGTGGAAGAATAATGTGACGTCGAATAGTAATATCGTGATAATGAAATAGCATTGCATCGGTATTCGTAATTTAGGAATTAAAATTTCAATAATTCTTAGGTAATTTAGTAATTATCGATACAAGTATTAGAGTGAGCAAAATTAGTTTTTAATATTTCATGGAAATTTTGTAAGTTAACATCTTTTTTTTATTATTTAATTTGTACTTTGCAATTTGTCTAGCTGAACGTTCGGAAAATTTTTCTGGCTTTATTGCTAAATAACATGTGAATGGCTACCCTCAGCGGGATATCATCTTCAAGTTGTAGGTTTAAATAGGGATGAATTTGAATGATTTTTTTATGAAATTACGTACTTGTTTCATATACTTTCTATTTTCATGCCATCGATACAGATTTTGTATTTCAGTCGCATCACTGGTAGAAATTTTTATAACTTGTACGTAATTTAGATGTGTAGCGGCACAAGACCGTGAAGAAAGTTCCAGGATTGAAGCGCACGGAAGAAAACTTTCTCTTCCGGGGACCTCAGCATCCCATAAAAGAGAGAAACGAAGAAAGCTCGGGACAAAGAGGCTCAGGCAACACGCGCTAGTAATATTAATGAACGCACTGCTAAATTAATACGCCGAGTATTTCTCTGGCATCCTTCACCTCAGATGTCAACCGAAAAGTTAAAATCATTTTACCAATCGAAGAGTTAATATCATTTTGCCAACCGTCTACCAAAGAGGTAGTCCATAGGAGAGTCAATTATCATTTGTCTACTGAAGAATTAAATTATCATCTGTTAACCGAAGAATCTGTTAGTCAATTGTTAATATTGGAACCAAGTAAGATTTAAATAAATTGTTACATTTTGATAATTATTTTCGAACAACTTTAATCCTCTCCCGCGCCAGTATTCCTGCACATAGCAGGTTAGCCAAAAGTGGAACTAATTGTCAGTTGCCTTAAGGTCAATTAACGTTACCGAACGCGGCAACTAAATAAAACGTGACAGTATAAATTTTTGGTTGACGCTTGAACAAATATTCGCTTGTATCTCGTACAAGCGAAACTACGATCGATTCATGCAGGTTGCTCGTGCGACTGATTCTCCTTGATGTTTTCAATTTTTCTTCCGCAGCTGCCACACTCGAGGAAATTATTATTAACAACACGAAACATCGTGACACGGCGAACTTGGAAGGCTGAAATTATTTTTCTTCGAGTGCTGCTTGATCGCCACAGAGTGGCTTGAAAACGTTTCATCGCACGACAGACATTTAAGGCTAATGACTTTCTGTATCGCGTTATGAATTTTAATGAGATTCATAATTACAGCTCGTGACTTCTACCTCGCGAAAGGAATTAAAGATGAAACGCAAAGGGGTGGAAAGTGATCAATCATTACAGTTGCTGATCTTTTCTTTTCTTACTTCCAGCATTACGAACTTTTCTTCACGAAGACATATGTATACTGTAGTTTGTAAATATTGGAACACATTCTGGCTTCATACAAAATGTGATTAATTGGTAAATTGGTTTAAATTATCAATGAAATAAATAAACGACCATGACTTTGCATTCATACAATATATATAACAGTCTTTTCATATACAGTGGACAAACGAAAGTTTATAAAATAAGAAGCGTAAGAAGACATCATAATTTTATGAAATGGATCTATGTTTAATAAGAGCAACGACTAAATAAAATATATAGGAGAATAGGAGACTGTTATCAAAATGGTAAGAAATATTTAGTACAAAAGTAACTAAAATTCATAGTTTATCGATATTAAACTATCTTCTATCCGTCATTATATGTAATAATCTTCACTGTAAATCTATAATTATTTTTCTTTTAATGTTTTATCATGTGTGACAAAATCAGTATAGGACTCCAACGTTTTACTTTGCATCGTTCTTTAAATTCTTCTTGAAATAAATTAAAATTCCAAAATTTCAGATGAAATGTCCTCTTCATTCTTTCCCAGATAGAACAAAATCAGTCACCAGGAAGATCTACCTCGCAATTCCAGCAGATTCTCATTAAGATCTTTTAGCAAAGTCGATTCACGGGTATAAAATATGGTCGTGGCGCTGGGCGAATAAAACTGCAGCTTCTCGATACGGAACAAAAGTTCCAGGTTCTCTTGAAAATGGAATAAAATTTCACGAAGGAGACACCAGCCAAGAGAACGAAGAAATCCTCTTTAATCCGTCCGCTCGACGTCCGCGTGCTAAGTTACGATATTCCAGGTTACCAGCCGAGCTAGACGAGAAAGGTCACGATTTTGAGATCGATCCTTTCTGGATCGATAATGAAACTTAATGCCAAAGGCGTTAATACAAACGATCTTGGCTTTCGTTCGCCGATAAACACAGGTAGTCGCTAGTTAGTTTAAACGAAGAAGGATCGAGCTTCTCGCTAGAGAGAACAGTGACCGGTGGCACGACCATCTTGCCCAAACTACGAAAGTTTAATTACCTGTAAAACGTACGAACCAACGAAACGCTCGACGAGGCGTTAAGATTGTTAAGAAATTTTGTGTCCTCGACGAACCGTGAAACGAATGCAGATTTTTTTTCATTGCTTTTTTCTTCTTCCCTTTTTTTGGTGTCTATCGTGTGTGAATAATTGAATCGTGTGAAAGTGTGTTGGCTGATGGTTAATTCAGTGAAAAGGATTTCATTGTTCGAGTTTGTTGCTCTCAGTGGAATGCGATTTATGACGAAACTTTTTAGGAAGAATTACAAGCGTTAATTGAACATTGATTTTTGTAAAAAGTCTCTTGTTAAATATTTCGAATTTGTTTAATAATATAATGTCTAGGTTTATTGAAAAGAGATGCGTGAAAAGTTGAGAATAACGTGGAATATAATTTATAGAAGAATTTATGTAATTTCTACTTATATAACAAAATTTATATTTTTATTATCAAAACCAACCCTCCCAAAAATTCCAATACAATTTCACTTCCACTGAGTGTCGCTAATAATTATTTATATTTAATACTTTTGTTTAATAACAATGTATAACTAATTGCATAACCTATTAAATTATAGTGACATAACTAAAAAAAAAAAAAACCTCCACCAGTGATACCTTTCATGATTATTCTGAAACACCAATAACGAATTACATCACAAATTGCTATATATTCAACACGTGCCTCGAGTTTCGTAGAAATCAGCCAAGGAATCTACGTTGAGAAACATCGCTCACCGTAGTCATAATTTTCCTCCTTCAGTTGCTGTTCACTGTAGGATCGCAATTTCCAGGAACGCGCTATTTTCATCGCACATTTCGCCGTCTCGCGCCTCTCCTCGTGCTTTTCCTCGCGGTCGTTTTCACCCTCATGGCGAGCAGCGGTTGTGTCGCAGCTAAAATGAACTTCCTAACTGAACTGAAATATCCGTTATGATCTGCATTCTCGTTGGCCTGAGTGCAAAAACATAAAGAGGAACGAGAAAAATAAGAAGTAAAATGTAGAGGTGCGCGTAGACATGCTTGTGAAAGGGGTAGTAAAAAATACGTGTCTATTGTAATAAATTTCTAGTCGCATTTTCACTTGTATTCCTTTTCGCGATTAAGTCATTTACAAGGACTAAACGTCAGCCATAAATCAGCTTACACGTCTTAATCACCCCGTCTTCGAAGCCGACCACGCAACAACCCTTAACGTGCCAGCGACCGGGAGCTCACCTTATCAAGGTCTTAATTAACATATTACACAAACTACGCCATAAGACCTTGCTAACCCGAGAGATCCACGTCACTATCTACCTTGACAGCTGCTACTGCACACGAAGCTCGGTTGAAAAAGACGAATAATCTCGACAGACGGACCACTCGTGCAAGATGACTATGAACTGAATAAAATATGAAAATCAGGGCATCGAGAAGGGCTGAGCTTTCAAGGCAAGAGCTTCCAGAAACGACTATAACGATTTTCATGGTAAACATTTGCCCATAGCTCACGCTTGCTGTTGCGGTTCAAGTTAAATTGCCTTCAAAATTGCATCCCCCTCGGCGTTATAATGGTAACCCAGGCCTGACTCGGATCGTTCGCATAAATTTTACCCGGTGGCCTCTGCCAGAACTCATGGCAGCTTGGCCACATCGTTAATTGACCGATGACAACGATAAACAGCAAGTCTTATGTTGATCCATCAACGATCACGACGACGAAACGTTAGAACCTGCTCGTCGCGCCATTTCCACCCCGGTCATTTTGTTTACCAGCTATTTCGCGAATTTTCCGAATTCAGCACGTTACAGTGACCTTTTGTTCCACTATTCGCGAATTTTGTAACTTTATTGGGCTCGTGAGCTTGTAGTTTATCGGCATGAATCCTGGATTTATGTTTCGCGAGAGGATCGCGAAGTGTTTATTTCACTCTAGCGAGATTGTGGTCGCTTGTAATTTAATTACTTTTACGTGAGAATGTTTCGTGAATGCGGTGATTTATTTCAATATGATTGTCACGTGATATTTCGTTAATAGTTTTGATACAAATTTTTGATAAGTAGAAGGAAGTGATTTAACTTTGCGAATAATAAACACTTGATATGGTTATTTTTAATTGCAATTATTTTATGCTAATTTATTACGATAATTTCCAATTTTGAATCTAAGTACCAGTACGACAATAGCATTAAATATTCGGTTAGTACAGAATTTTCAAAGATCTACTTTCTTCGTCGTATTAAAAATTTCTTTTATGCCAACGTAGAGGGCTGCAGGTTATCACGCAGGCACTATATGAAATATTAAACATTATATTGAAATTAGGTTTAAATTTTGAAGTGTACTTTTATGCAAATCTAAAACAAGGGTTGAAAATTACTTGGTTATTATAAAACGCTATATACATACTTCAAAAAAATATTGAAAACACTGGTATAGATTGATTTGTTCGCGCACTAAACTACGGAGCTATAAGATTAACGATTACTTCGAAAGAAAGTTGTAATTTTCTCGTGTATGCATATTAATAGAAGATTAAAGATAAAAACTCGAGCAAATAACAGCACCAAAATTACACCTGCGTGATATAACGTAGAGATGAGAAAATGTAAGATACATCAGTCCATGAAAAAACATTTAAAGCCGCTAATTACTATGATAGCTAATTTTATGTAAACTTTGTTTTCCACGGGAGCTCCGCTGCTTATCAAACAAAGTTCAATATTAATTTAACTTTTCATATTTACATAACAAAACGAACTAATATTTCATTAAACTGCTAAATAAAAAGATAAAAAAAAAAAGGAATAGAAAACCAAATAAGAATCCTCCGTAATATTTCCATTCGATGAAAATAATAAACGATATAGCGAATCAATAAAAATAATATAACATAATTCATAAATCAGAATTATTATACAAATTACGAGTGTGCATAAATTTGTTTTTTAGGATGGGTAGCTCATGAAAAGGACAGTTTGCTTTTTTATCGCTTGCAAAATTTTAAATACGTCGTATTTTTTAGTTAATTTCGTTGTAAGATAAATATCCCCGAGCTAATTGCGTAAATAAGAATGCAGCGATTCGCTTGCATTAATCAAATGGAAGCAAAGACGACGGAACATCGATATACGTTACCGCCTGTGCTCGAGAAAGCATGAAATATTTCTGTAAGTGAGACGTCGCGACGACTGGTCTTATCCTTAGACCGACTTCGAAAATCGCGTAATTTTTCTGTATCTACGCTGAGACGGCAGACTAAGTAAAATAGCAGAGAATCATTTACGTGGAGGACATAGGTTGAATCAAGTTTTTCTCAGGCTTACGACGAAATAGTTCTCCATGTGACGTTTCGTACTTTGATCATAATATTTCTAGAAATTTTTAATTGAAATTTTCATCGTCGTCCAAGATTAAGAAATAATTATTAAATTGAAATACGAGTAAGTATGTAACTAATACTAAAATACGATATATTAGCATTTGAGAATTAAAGTTGCAATGAATATGCAATTCTATCAACTTAATTCGATTTAATGTTACATTCGTTACTCCTTGTAGCCGCTATCCCGAGTATCACGGAATCACACAATTATAAATATCTTAACATATCTTACTTTCGACACTTTACACATTTTCGCATTTGTGTTCATGTTTATTCTACTAAATAGTAAGAGGACACGATAATATTGAAAATTCTTTACGGTATCGCTCTCGAAATACAAACGAAAAAGTCCACCTGAACAAAAACTTCTATACAATTCTATATTATACGAATCCAGCAACCAGTTCCATCTTTTATCCGCACACCACCAAGTCGCAAGCACGATATTTCCATCGTTCGTGGCTAGCTGCTTGAATAACTCTCCATCTAGTGCAGCAACAAAAGCTTCCCAAATAAGGAGAAGAAAGTAAGACGACTGTGAAACAAAACCACGGCTGGTTCAAAAGCTTGAAATTCTCGAGCGAGTGGCGCGATACGAGCGGTGCCCGTAAGGACTTCCTGGTGTCCAATTAGAAGACGAAAATCCATTTAATGCGACCAAGGCTCGAAAAGCTCGGGCGCTGGATATTCCGTGGCGACGAACTTGTCCTCCTGACAAAGTGTCGGATTCCAGGATAAAGGCACAGTCACAGTCGCTTTCTCCGCTTTATATTTAGCAATCCGTGGACGTCTCGTCGGAGTCTGGTGTCCGCCGTTGGTCCCTCGGAGATACTCGAGACAACGGCCACCAGAAGAAGCCAGAAACGAGAAGGAGGAGGAGAAGGAGAAAAGGGGTTGGAAGAAGTCGAAGGGAGAACGACGAGCACGTAGGGCGCGATTGAAGTGGACAATGGATGTTCTGTCGGAGCACAAAGGCTCTTCTGTCGAAACCGGCGCCATCCGAGATACTCGTCTGAGAAACAGGGACGAGCCGAGGTCCAAGAGCCCCTGGGATTCTTAGTAATAAGACACGGGGCTATCGCACGGGGGTGAAATACCGAACAAAGTCGTCCTCGTACAAGCGTTAATTCTTAAGCAGCGAATCGTTTCGACGATCCTTCGAACCGATACAGCGGATCTTCTTTGCCCTGGAGTTTTACGATGTAGGGTTTGGAGATTGGTTTTATATGGTTTTGGTTTAGAGACGTTTTAGGGAAAGTTTGAGAAGATCGAGGATGACGATGAATGGGATTGGATCGTGATACGGTGTGATTTTAGTTTGGTTAATTTCGCAAGTAAATGTTTGCTTCTAAAGAATACGCGTATTGTAGAATGTTTAGCCTTGGGTAACATGTGATATTGGAAGTAATTATACGACTGCTGAAGTTTGTACGTTTTATGGCAGATTCAATCAATACTAACGCGAGTAATGTTAAAGAATGATACCCAAGTTATATACGAGATGATAAAAGAATAAAGTATAATAAGAATTGTAAATTTATCTCGAGATCAAGTAATCGCAATATGTTTCGAGTGTGATAATGCGATCGACATATTTCCCACATTGTTTTATACGAAATACTTGGTATGAATAATGTATAAGAAGGATTTTCAGTTGGTCGCTGAGGAGGAAGCTACCAAAATATTAGATAGGCATTAGGTCATTTCTATTCGAAACCTAACACGAGGAAGAGCTAAAGAAAATACGATACTATATACAATGATTTTGCTACCTACCTCCTCCCTTTCATTTCCTTCTTTTCTTTTACTTTGCATTCTTTCATTTCCTTTCCTTTGCGTTCCTTCCTATTCCTGGTCCTCTTTTTTCTCCCTTTTTTTCGCTTTCAAATCTTTTCTTTCAATGCTTCCTTCCTCTTTTACTCATCGCAAAAACGAAACACTATGATACATGAAAATTTATATTTTTATAACGTAATTGATCCAAGTGTCTCTACAATAATGGACATGAATAGTTTTTATAAATGTACTACAATCAATTATAATTTTTAGTCGTAAAATGAATACATTTTTATACGAGAAATGTGCGAATGACGTTATCTTCTTGCTTTGCTATGAAATATGGACGAAAAGTTTAGATCGGTATAACTACATATTGCAAAATTATACAATTCATTACGTGTCATATAAAAATCCATTTCGCATGTTCGTTTTAAAACACCAACCATTTAGCTTTCCATTCCCATTTATCACACTATAGTGTGACTCCATGGCCTATAAAATTAGCATATATCCACTGTCCAGGCTGTTTCCCAGAATGTTCGCCACCGATACCAAGATTAAGTACCGGTGGCTGATAGATTTACGCTGTATCTGTTTCGTTTTGGTCGAACGTGAATTCTAGGAATTACGGTTGCTGGAAAACATTTGTGCAATAAAAAATCCCACTGTTTTAACAACAAAAAACAACTTTTATCCTTGCTTTCGATTGATTAACAATACAACATACACGCATTTTCCACGAAATATTCTTCCTTTTCTTTTCATATATTTCTCTCTTCCAGTTCTTTATCTCGACTATCATCTCGCAAAAAATATTCTGCAAATCTCCAATCAACACGCGTTACATCTCCATACGTCGTTCAGAATACAACCGCGCGCATTTGAGACTGTACGATGTATACACTCGGTATATTTCGTTCAACCTTGGTGGAATTCACTTAATTTCAGTAGAATTTGTTTGAGCATGGCAGAGTAAATATTTAACCATCTTCGTAGTAATTGGCACGATTCCTCACGCGTGATAGAATTCGCTAACCATCGCCATTTGTTAAACATCTGACCACTTTCGTGGTAAGTCGCATAGTTTTTCCGTTATACACATCGATCACTGTAACCGTGCATATCTTTGTTAATCACATACACTCCGCATTTACTTACTTTTTATTTTTGCCATTTTAAAAATCGCTATTACAGCTATTCGCGCGAGGATTCGCGATGTAACGCGTAAGCTTAACAGAAACCACATTTCGAAACTACCAGATATCATCCGTGTAACTCAAACAGTTTCATCGTATCGCAGGAAACGAGATCTGTCTGTGCGACAACGTTAAACGCGTCCGGTCACTATGCTCCGTAGTCTTAACGACGGAAGCGTTGAATCCGCGTGAACAAGTCGGACGCCGTTAAACGCGGATGAGGAGAACAACGACAACGGAACACAGCGTATGTAAATCGCGGATAGAAAGCGTTCGCCGTGCGCATAATGGCTTTCCAATGTACCACCTGGCGCGAAATATTTATCGGCGAGTGTATGGAGATAATGGAAGTGCAAACTGGAATTTACTCGCTTTCCGACGAAAGGACTCGATTTCACGGCGTCGTTTCAAGCAATTAATCTTTCGAATCTCGCGAAATGGTATCGTATCTGCTGTTTCACGGTCAGCCGTAAAACGGAAGCTCGGCCTCGTCGTCAACTCTGTCAACATGTTGAACGCTTCGTACTGTTATCGATAAGCACTATGAAACGCGTAGATCGACGACAACCAGGATTATCGAACGCTTTGTGATTTTAATGGATACAATGGGTGGAAATAGCGTGTTGTAGTATTATTGTTATCATTATAATTATTATTATTATTAGGGAATTATGTTGAGGGAAGCGTTAAGAATTAATTAATTATGGAACGATGTACAATTATTGTGTTTTTCTATAGACTACAGTGGAAGTGAAATAGTGTTTCTATGGTTTAACCCCTTAACCTACAACTACGGGCATAGCCCGTAGTACGGTGATCGTAAATATTACGGGCATACCACGTCGTATCACGAGCGATACCTGTAATATTTACGATTGGTCCGATCATCGTACTATACAAGTGGTGCGAATGGCTGGAAGGCTGCGCGAGCTTGTTTACGCTTTTGGCCCAAAATTCTCGAACGTAAATCGTAGGTTAAGGGGTTAATTCGCTAGAATATACAAAATTTCCTATCTTTTCAGTCTTGTTTCGTGATATTTTTTAACAAAAGTAATACGAGTGAAATTTTTTACTTGGAAATAAATGGACACTGTACAAAGCGCAGTTTAATTAGTATTTTTAATATATCGTTAGATACGTACCTTGACGCGATAGAAACAAATTTCGTATTTCAAATATTTGATAATTAAGTGGCAGTATGAATGTATGAGGATAATGTTGGTGAAAAATTGGGTTGCTTGTTATTATTAGAACAGTGGCAGTAAAAGAATATGAATGGAGAATAATTAAAAATGGCAACGCGACGAGCATCCAGTTATAATATACTCCAGCATTTTTTTCAACTTAACCCGCGATGATGATACTTGTTCCGATAAAATGAATAGTAAGTCGATATACGAGATCGTAGAACAAGCTAACTCTTCAAACTACCGATGTCGCGAATTGTTTTTATAAATTTTACCTTGTATATTAGGAAAGTGGATCGATAACGATTGATTTTTCGAAAGATGAAAACAGAATATACTGAATAGTATTTTGAGTATTTTGAATAAAATTGTTCAAATCGAAGATACTCGTATTTAAAAAAAAAACATATTTTGAAAGGAGAAACGTGTTTCTCCAAAACAGGATAAACGTGGATTACAGGCAAGTAGAAAATATAAAAGAGTTAAGAGCATACTTTTTTGAATATTTAGTGACGAGAAAAATATATAGAAGCAGGTCCAGATGGATTTTCGGTAGTATAACCTGTCATTGATCAGACACAGGTGTCATCTTCTAGAAACATATAGATAAGTAACAAGCTACTTGTCAGAACTTCTCATACTTATTTGTCATGTACGTACGAATATATTTTCTTTTCAACCGTGCAAAAAGATCAGTAGAAAACGCAGTAAAAAGATAAAGTATTATAATTTTCTACGTTTACATGTCCCTTTACACTTTATACGTTTTTAATAATAGTAGATAAGAGAAAAATTCCAATGTTAATTAAATCAATTATGATTATGTTCTAACCATTTCTCCTGGAATATAATTTTTTTAGCGTACGATCAGTCCCGAAATACTCTTGACATTTCTACGTGGAAATTTCCACTGGCGTCGAGACTGATAGCCGAATTATTCGTCCTTATTTCGAACGATATCGGTTAATGAACCGTCATTTGCATTTATGTACGGTCACAGTCACTGGAATAATGTCTGGTCAATGATGTGACGGTAGCCGGTACAAGCCGTGTAATGTAACGTCGAAGAGACAAGTCGCCTAATTATCCTAGTCATCGGCGGAGCCTCATTCGGGAGTAATCATCCGTATCGACTAATTCGACAGGCAATCGCCCGTTATCGTGCATTTGCCTCAACGTCTACGCTTCGTTAAATGCAGCCTATCATTCGATACTTTAAGTGTGTTTATTCATTCATGGTTTCACGTTGGAAAATTGCTCTAACGTACACTAACAACATTTTGTAAGCTTTGGCGAATGCTTTTGCGAACCTCTCTTTGTGAACGAGAAGCTCCGATTATTATTATTTATGGATAACGTTATGGAAATGTATATGTTTTGCTTCTTTAAATAATATCATAAATAATATTTTATCTTTGGATAATATTATAGATTATATTTTATAAATACATCGTGAACTTAAATTCGTGGTACAAGCGAAATTAGGAAGAGACAGAAAAATAACGAAATTGCTTTGGAAGCTTCATTGTCGAAAAAAATGTAAATCTTGTCAAAAATACTTGTGTATTTGATTAATTCTAGATTCAATAACAGTGGACAATTGACAGACAATTTTCTTCTTATGATATGGTTATCTAGCTCATCGCTTGTTTTTGTAACCTATGGTTTATTATGCGCGGTACATCACCTTACCAGCAGAGTGATCCCCTTTCGATGTCGTTTATAATATCGTCTTGTAGTCCCATTTGCTGTCGAGTATCTTCATTTCTTACTCTGTCGACCGGTGAAATCCTCACTGATCTTCTCAGCGCGACCATTTCGGTTGTTTCCAACATCCTCCTATTACTCTCTGTAATCCAGGTTTCTAACCTATACAGTAAACTACTTCTGACGATTGTGCTGTATATGTTGTGTTTTGGACGTTTCGTTATCTGTTTAATCCAGTGGATACCATTCAGACAACCGATCGCTTTGCTTGCCTGTATCGTCCTTGTTCGTACTTTACTTTCGGACAAAAAACTTGATTGCTTGTTACGTCTTAATCGTCGATTAATTTTGTTATAACTTTGTAAGATACAAGATATCGAACGAAATTTCTACAAAATATAAATCAACGGGAAGTATTAGGAATCCTTTGGCGTTTAGAAATTCTCCGAGTTACTTGGTGGATTAGAAATTCAATTAGGAACTCTCCTAGATTATTTTCCTCACAATTCTAACGAATTTTGCTCTTTTTCCGTTTCTGGCTAACCTTTCCATTCTGCGTAACCGCTTCTCCTGGTGTAATTAAGTATCAACTTTTTGTGGATGCTGTTACGATTAAGAGTACCGTGACTAACATTGAAAAGCAGGAAGAGTTACGGTTATGATCGTTTTTGGTATAACGTGTATATAACTTTTGAGCTTTAAGCCAAGCTAATTTCAGCAGAACGATGAACTCTCGCAATTAAGAACGGGTCTGTGTTCATCCTGTACTTTCGAAGCACGGCAAGCCAAATATTTTACCACTTTCTTTTTTGCGTCATTTTGGCGTTTTACCGAAAATTCGACAATTACGATAATTCCTGTCTGTTTGCAAGTTACACGAACCGTGAAATCAATTAAACAGAAAGGAGATAATGAAACACTAGAAATGCTTAAATAACAAAGACAAAACAAGTTAATGGGGTAAATACGCCGATATAGTATAACAAAGCAAGGGAATACAGCCGAACTAAATTGTTTGTATTTTAAACGTTCACTGAGGTAGACGTGTAATTTCGATCAATAATTTCGGAACTTGATAACCGAGTATACCTACAGCGAGGCTGGAGAAAATTGTACAAAGGAAAGGCAAGGTAAAGAATTTCGTGCGAATCGCATGTAATTAAATATAAATTGTCACTTTATACTCATTAAATTTTATTATTTAATATATCATTAAAATGAAATGAAATTATATGAAAAAATTAAATTCCAAGTAAATTCTTCAATTTATTATATTAATAACACATTTGCTTATACTTATGATATTTCAAATATTTTTAAATATTACGGAATATCATGACATTATTAATTTCAAAACATAAGCAATTATTTATACCATTTACTATCAAGCAATAAGAATAGAGCTCGTGTCAAAGATAATTAAAATCGCGCTTTTTACTGGCAGTTTAATCGCAATTAATATCGCGGTACTATTCATATTCGATAATTTTTGAATTAATAATTTTTGAATACGTATAAACTCTCTTTCACCTTTTCCGCACTGTCTTTTGCTACAATTTCACGAAATACGTGACAGAACCGACCGAATTGCCGTAACTTCCTCGTCTCAAAGAAATCCAAAGATCGTCTCGGACGGTTCAAGAGTCTCGCGGTTCAGAGATCAACGAATGCCTATTCACTATTTCGCTGCGCGTCGTAGGAACGAATATTCCGTTTCTTTCCATTCCCATCTTTCTTTTCTTCTTCTCGGTTGCGGTGTTCGCTGTCTGTGAGCGGCACGAGAAGAAATTGTTACGGCAGCGAGAGAAATGAAAAATAGTCGGCTATAACCGTACGTCTTACGTGGAACCCTGTTGTCTCGTAAGCCGAGATGCAGAAGCTTGCAAAGCTCCCACGACGCGGTCTCATCCGTGACATTAATAATTGCGGCTTGTGTACCCATGAAAATTACTCTCTTTATCTGTCCTCCTTGTCCTCCGCCATCTTGGCCGAACCCCCTCGACTTTCCTCTGCCTTTTCTTCCACTTTTCTTTTCTCTCCCTCCTCTCCACCTTTTTAGCCTTCCTTCCTTTAGCCTTCCTCTTTTTTCTTCTTCCGGCCGCAACGTTTCTTTTCGCCAGCTCCTTTTCACCGAGGTGGTTATATTTACGAAGCTTTAATCCTCGGCCAAGTAGAAAAGCTCGACTTTAGACGGACGCTCGCGCACGCGGCAAAAGTGTCACTCCTTAGAAATTTCGTAAACGTTGCCCCTATCGTCCGGCTCTTTTTATCGGTCCGCATTCCGTACAATGCAAATTCTAATGGACGTTCTCGGTGCAACTGGATGGACTTCCGGTGTTAGTATGGTCTCGAGAATGGTTTTTACCTTTTTGCAAGAGAAGGTTTAGCTTCCGTCTTTAAGAAAATATCGAATAGATTGATTTGTAAATGATCATTTTCAGTTTCGTATAGCACTGCGTATAAAGTAGTGGAAATAAAGTAGTGGAAAAGCTTTTGAATATCAAAAGATGTGAATGCAAACATACATGTGAAGAAGCAAACTAACTACTGATTGGAATCGGTGATTAATGTGATTGCAAGAAATTTGTAAGAATATTTAATATAGATTTAGCAAGGAAGTTTTTATGTTGGTCGAGTGTTAGATACGTAAATTAAATTAGTGCTTTTAGATGTATTCATTTCTAAAAATTCTTTGAAACTCGAATATTTGGCATCCAATGACGGTTTCAGCATTTGTTGTTTATTAATAGTTTAATGTGATCTTATGAAACTTGGTGGAATAATCCAGGTTCTTTTGATCAATAGGATTACGTTATGTGATCCATAAATGGAACTTGTATTTTATTTTTGAACAACAGCTGAATTGATTTATATATATGGAATTTCTATATTGTATAAGTTAATTGTATATGGAGAATATTCTGATTTGCTCTTGTGGTTACTTATGTTCCAGAAACTTTTCATCAAGTAAGCTGGAAGAAAGAAAGACTGTTACATAAATGTAGAGTTCAATTTTTAAGCTTTAGAAAGCCTGAGAGATTAAGTTTCATTTCAAAACAAATTTTAAGGATTAAAATTCAAAGCCAATAAGCTTCTTAAAAAGTAAAGGCTCAAGCAGGAAGTAACTCTAATTCTTTGTAAGACTAAGTTTCGATACGAAAGGAGAAAAATCGTCTGACAATTTCCCTATGATATGAAGTATCAAAGCAAAATAAAATGAAGACATCGTTGGTCCTGTGAATGATTAAACATTCGCAGGAACTTCGATACACATAATGCACGAAACTCTATAAAATATCCAAAATGAAGTATTCGTTATAATATTCGATAGGTGAAAATAAATCTCTATTTATCTAACGAGATTGCATAAACATTCTCCGTACAATTATTGGTCATTTTGAAAATAATTTTTCAGACGTTTAAGCAAAGTGCAGTTTGTTATTAGAATCAGACTGGTCTTTGCTTGATAAGTCAACGAACGCGAACTCAATTTTTCTTCTCCATCCAACCATCTGCGTTCTCCTTGTCCCGCTGCCACTTCTCGTTTCAATGCAGACTCTAGCATGCACTTTTGTCTGTTAGCCATGTCGAGGACCGTATGTTTATGGAGCCACGAATTCGTCGTCGAGCACGAATTCGTTTTACATTCTGTACTACTTGTCGTCTACGACGCAGACAAGTTTGCGACAATATTCATGACTCTTCAACGGAGTGCACACGCTGAACTTATTTCCATAGACGTTCATTTTGAAAATTGTGGAACGTACGAGAGATTCTGAAGAATTTGCTTCACTATAATAACAATATTATCTCTATTCTTGTAGTACTGTGACTTTTAATTTCAATGTATTTTAACAATTTCGGTGGCGATTGTTCTATTAATGAGAATTCTGTTAATATAAATATGAAACGTTTTATCGTATATAAATAGCAAGAATTGGTGGTTTATAATTACTTTGTTACTTAAATAAATTTTAAGAAATATGCTTCGTGCGAGCCAAGGAAGATCGATAAATGTAACGCTGGTATTGCGCTACACG
This sequence comes from Bombus soroeensis, assembly GCA_014737365.1. Lineage (NCBI taxonomy): Eukaryota > Metazoa > Arthropoda > Insecta > Hymenoptera > Apidae > Bombus > Bombus soroeensis. The sequence goes on along the minus strand of JACXIL010000179.1, from coordinate 2,065,840 downwards.
AGTGTTACAATTCATCTACCAACACTTTCAATCTTTAGAAACTTCTGAAGCTGACAAAAGGACTTATTTATCTGACCATCAAGATACAGCAAACTGTTTCCTGCAGATGACAGGCCGTAAACTTCGCCGCAATATCGAGACATTGAAACGATAGATGAGTGGTCAGATCGTTTAAAGAAGTGTCCACGAATAAAAGATTGAAAGATTTCTGTACTGTAATATCTATATTTTATCGATGAAAGATATCAAACGATTCATCTGTGTTTTCGTTCGGCATACAAAATTATTTTTATATGAGACATCATTTATGACATAGGTATGCAAATCGTGCTGAGTTTGATTGATAAATTTCTTTAACTCACTAAAGTTGTTTAGCATAATTTAAAGCAGGAAATGAGACTTTAAATAATCAAACACAACTTACCGTAATGTTTTCTATAAAATTCATTCAACGCGTCTTCGACTCTAAATATCATCGAACGTCACAATTTTTAAAGTCCGCCAGGTTCTAACTTTTAAAGTTCCACGATTCAAGAAATTCAATTTTAACTTTGTCAAAATTTCAAATAGTCAGAAACCATTAAAAATTTCATTCGTGTTACTCGTTTTAATAGATATATTCTACGATCCAACAATTCTGCGATTCAATTCTGAGATGCAAGAAAGTTAATTTTCTGTTTAATCTGAATTTTAAACATTTACGAGTGACGTAGTAGATATTCTATTCGGAAATGTAATATCTAAAGATATTAAAGGGCGATCTTATTTTATCAGACATTTTACTTGAAATTCCATATTGTTTCAGTAGCACGTTTCGTTTTACAACATGTACGTAGGATAACTGACACGCGTTGAACTCGCAGTCGCGTACATCGGTTGTGATATAACGGATAGAATTACTCTGGATCCTGCTTTCAACCACGCATTCAACCGAATGAGTCTAGAATTCATCTTCCTATCCAACTTCCGTCTGATAAACAGACGCGAAACTCCTCGAGTCGTAATAATATTTGAACAAAAGTGAACCGCGACTGGGCTTAAGCCATGATACGCGCTCCAACAAATACGAATTAAAGAGTTAAGGTTGAAACAACTCGACTATCGTGATAAGACGTGTCACGCTTAATCCACCTAGATTTTATTACAGTTTCAGATGACCTTTTTGTATCTTAATTTAGAGCCCTTTTATGGGACAATAAAGAGATAAAAGTCACGTTTCTCAACAATCTCTGCTATAAAGCATTGAAATATAAGAAATTTATTTGAAAAGGTAGGATTCGCTTAAAAATTGGGATGAAAATTTAAGTTCTTAAATCGTAAGATATATATATTTGTTAATGTTAAATAAGATGTTATCGAACTGTTGTCTTATATTTGCAATAAAATATTTGTATGAAATTGTACAATTTAATGTTTCTTCATTCTTATGTATATTATGAGCGAGTGAACGGTTGACTTTAAATAGAAATTAATGCGCTATTGATTAATTCCGATTTTAGAGATTAAAGATCGCAAAAATTATAATTATAATTTGTATAATGTTGCTAATGATTATAATTCGTGTTCTTTCGTCCTTAATCTCAGAGAAGCAATTTCAAATTCTACAACTGGAGCGATATTAAATTAAATACTTCTACATATGACGTAAAGAACAAAAAAACTTCGAATTTGTTATACTTATTCAGAAAATTCATCTTAACTTCGAACAGCAAATAGCATTTGTAAGCTTATATAATATTTAATCTCCATATTTGTATAATCTAAAGAGGGCAAGACAAAATTATTTACACTCGATTGATAAGTAATATTTAAATAAAAAGATCACAATCCGCATAACTTGAATACGAACGCAAGATCGATATATTTGGATTGCACATTTCCGAAAACGCACATAGAATGGTGGAATTACGCCGTGTAGAATCACGCGAAATTCTATTAGCGTGTCGAGGTTGCTTGAGAAACTGTAGAACGCGTTTGCACGAGCAAGTGTCGCGCGCTTTGTATGTCGGGTTGCAATTACCAAGTGTTCCGAAACTTTCGTTCAGTTTGCACAACGGAAATCGACATTCTGTTTATTAATAATACAACACGAGTTACAATACCGGTAGCTTTGCGATCCACGAACAGATGAATCGTGTCGACCCACGCGCGAAATAATTTTAATATTTGCGTACAGAGTTACGAACTATCGTGTAACTTTGTTACTTCCCAGCTGCGAAATCTTTATGTATTTCGCTATATAAAGAATCTCCAGTGTATATTAACTGTATAAATATAATTTTTCTTATTTTCCTTTATTACATCATTCACGAAAGTTGAGAATTTCTACATTTAAGAAATTGAGAGATTACGCTACGATATTGAATTGCCGAAGAACTTCTACATGACTTTCGGTGGTTTTTAGTAATAATATCAGAAGTTAATTATGATATTAGTAATTGCGCTGGAATCTTAGTACTTTTTATTCAAAGTTAAGTATATTTATTAATTATTAATATTTATATTCATTGAGCCTCTTTCCTTCCCAACTTAATTTTGTCCCTCGTGAAATTGGTCCAATAGGATATAAGGACAAACAGATATAAATTTACAAATTCTTTCGTGAAAAATAAAAAATAGAATTTCTATTTCTCCATTCAAACACAGGATTACCTTCATCTTTGACAAATAATAAAGCAGTATTAAAACTAACCGCAACATTGTTCGAAGAATAGATAAGAATTAATGAAAAATATAAATATCCTGTTACTATGCAAATACCGACTGTAAATGCATAAATGCATTTTTACTTTACGGCAGTGCACAGAATAACAGCATCCATAAGTCAAATATGAAAAGAACGAAACGATTATCGACTGTTCGACCCTACTGATCAGGGATGCACTTTATTGTATAAAGAAGCAGAAGTTATTTTATGGAAGACTTCATTTTCAGTTAACTCGGAATTTCGATTTCCCCGTACAAATCAATTGGAATTTACGTCAGGGCAAGATTTAAATGCGAATCGTAGATTCCTAAGACCTCTTTGAACGCTGGCTTATGTGGATTAGAAAGATCCAATGAAAGTCTTTCTCATGGCACGTGATAAAGTTCTCATCGATCGTGGCTCTTCGAATTATAAAGCTCCAGAGAAGCCAGAGGATTTGTCAGAAGCTAGGAGGGAAAAAGTTTATAAAAATCGATGCAGCTACGTTATTGAATTATTAATCGTTCGATGACCGAGGTTCCTTCTCCGTAAATATTCCTTTTGCGATATTAAAATCGACTTTGTAAAATAAAATAAATAAACTCTCGATTGGAATCGATAATTCGATACTCTTCGTCTTTTTTCTTTGTCTTTTATTGGTAAATACTTCCGGCCTTTTTTAATTATTTTGTTCCAATTTTCCTACTAAATTACAAAATAGCATTCAAATGAGAAAAGGTAGATTGATCGTGGGTTTCACCGATGATTTTCCTATATACGTGAATAGAGTTAGAGAAATCATTTGAATTTCTGGATGTTGATAATATTTAATCAATGAAACATTTCTGAAAAGACGGACGAAATAGTAAATTACATATTCATATCACGAAAAGATCATATAACGTATATCATGCAATTTACGCGTTATCGTCGGTTAAAAATTTGAAAATTCATTGCGGTTCATGAAAATCCATTTCCTCGTTCTCTGTTCGACGTTAAATGGCCCTCTGGGGATAACATATATGCTTCAATTACGGATTGCAGATCGTGAACTAGATTGCTATTTCGAAATCGGTAACTATTCTCGTCGCAATGATATGATATTTCTGCATAAACTGGAAATAGCATATATACACGTAATAAATATTTAATACGTTTATAATTGGATTGCGAATGTTTGTGCATTTATGAGAAATTTACAATTGTAAAAATGCAGCTACAGAAGAGCGTATTTAATATGCGAAAATACGTAAAACATTTAATCTAAGGTATTCGTTATAATATTTATTATTAGGTGGAATAAATCTCTGTTTAGTAACGTGTATAATAATAAGTACTAATTTACGTAAATGCAATAGCATTATATATGATTGCAAATAATAATACATAGTTTTCAATAACACTGTATATAATTAGTACATTTATAATTTACGTTATTCGTATATTTCTTTATTTTATTATATAAAAGCCACCCCTATGACCATGAAATAACGCGGTTATTAGTATACTTTTAATCAAACAATTATTACGTAACTTTTGTCTATTTTATAAATATAGAAAAAAACAAATTTCTTTAACCCATTACAATCACAGACTCGATCGAAACTAGTATTACAAAACTAGACCTAAATCTTCCAATTATATTTACGGCTTCTTTTTCCACAAATTTTCTCAATTCTACGCTCTCCATTGAAAGCTCTAACGTCACGAGCACGCATCTCCTATCCGCGAAACAATTATTCCTTATCTAGTTTTCGGCGAAAACCACCACCATAGCCAGGAAATAACGCGGCCACTAGGATATCGTCCGGTTCTATTACAAGCACGACGAAAGGATGGAAGGGTGCATGGCGGTGGCAGATAGGATTGTCCAGAAAACGGTCGCGAGCGTAAACATAACTGTAAACACATTCGAATTCCGTGCAGCGTGACGATGGCTTACTGCCAGCTGGGAAAGTTCCGGTGAAATCGTTGCACCATTGGGGTTGCATGTTCGTGGAAGAGGCGTTCCGGAATCGGCAGCGCAGGGGTGAGAGCTCGTTCGGCACGTTGTGTATGTGTACAAACGGATTGATACGGCTTTCCTAACAAAATGCCACACGACTCAGGATTCCTGACCCGACTACGCCGCAACGCAACTGAATGGAGTCCGCGGGACGCCTCTAGTCGCCGTAATAATCGGGGCTTCCGCCAGGAATTTAAAATAGATCCTCTACACCGAAGCTCGGCTCGACACGGTTGGTTTCCACGTCCGATAGATGTCCAATAGCACTGGCCGCTCACCGTGAAATCCTCGTTGAAACATCCTCCGCACAGTTTGTGTACGCTCGTTCGAATCGAACGGTGATTAGTTTCGCGAAGAATGAATTTTTGTCTGTTTTTTCTTCTCGTTTCCCCTTTTCTTTTTTTTCTAGGCGGATTTTTCTGGATTGGATTCAATTCGATTTCCAATTCGTTGGCTTTTTCGGAGTTTTTTTTTTTACTGGAGAATCTTGATAGCAAGCGTGTACAGTTGTGTTTTAAGAGACATAACAATTTAGAAAATATATAGATCTCTTGTCTACGAACAATTGCTATGTGTTAAATGATAAATAATATAACATACAGATACATATATGCCTTCTATCGCTTTCAAATACGAGATGTCTTAAATGCAAAGTTCCGGTAAAACATCGTAAAGCGCAAAACTTGAAATTCATCTGACGGTCAACACGGTAAAAGATAATTAAGAATTCACGACTTCTTTAACTTTGCCAGAGTCATGTCTCGTCGTCAAAGGCGATCAGGCAGATTTTTCCGTGGCACGAATTTCCACCTCTCGAACGTGGGTTCCAGAGAGATCGCCACTTTTGTGCCCCGTGGCCTCGACTCGTTGGCAATTTAAGAAGCTTATACAGAGGAACTGCACTCTCCACGGAATGCAAATCTTCGCGAATGTCGAGAAAATTGCGCCCACTTTAAACCGTCGCCAGAAATAGTTTCCACTTTGGTGGAGATCGTTGCTGCCCGAGCGAAACTGAATCTTCGTCGCGTTGCGCTAAATTAAACCCCGACCAAACCGTGCATCTCCTTTTTCTTCTGATTGTCCTGTTAAATATTTTCCAGCTACCCTCGATGATACTTGATCGATGGGAGAATATATAGGGTATGTCACCGAAATACGCACGCTTAATTCATTGGCATATTAATTGTTTCGTACTAAATATTATTTACGTTGTGCGTACAATATTTTTCGACCGAAAATGACTATTTCTCATGTTTAATCCTACTTATGAAAATAAATATATTCTTTCAAGATTTATATCTTTCGTGAATATTTTTTCTGTGGAAAATGTTTAACAGTGAGTATTGACGGATTCAGAAATTTGATATATTTTTAATAACAATACGAAGTTTCATTGATACATTAACAATCTTCCTTTTCCCATTTTATATGAGAGAAAACATGATCAGACGAGTAGTTTATTTAGCATTTTCATTATTGTAATATTATCTAACCATATATTAATTTAATTTAATTATTTATTTAATTTATTTACTTAATTACTGGTGTATTTAATTCAAGTGCTTTAATTAATTTTCAGCATCAGTGGCAAGATCGAAATCCGTTACCCCCCATGGCAGTTAATGTGTGAACTAATGAATATCAAATTTATCGTACTACATATACGAAATTTATACAAATTACAACGATTTATAGCGAGAAATGATTAGGATGTATATTAATAAAACTATGTCACGCATCGTTTAACGTTTCAGTTGACGTTTACGATTTTATACGAAATAATTGATAAACCTACGTATAAAACGGTAAGAATATATTGATAGTTCTTCAAACATTTTCATTAGTATTCCTATTAATTTAAATATCAATGAATAAAGATTAGTTTGACGAATGACGTAACTTTCCTAAAAAAATCTTTCCTAAATTTCCTAAAAATTTAAATAAATCAACGTACCAGTTTCAACGACTCATTAAGTTTCACTTAACTTCCTTTTAACTTATTCATAGAGGTAGATTACTTTTCATAGAAATGGTTAAATTCAAACTGTCGCAATATAATGTAATAACGACAAAAACAGGTCACCGTACCTCAAAAAGTTTTATCAGAATATTTCATGATATTTAAAAATTGAGTTCTACATATTTTTGAAGATTTTCAATATGTCATATTCTATGAAAGAATAAATAATTATTGAAGTTCTTCTGTTTATAGTAGAATTAAATTGAACAGTAAAACGAAAATAATAGTAAGAATTATTTCTTTTATTTAAAACGTAATAATAAATTACGTTGATAATTCAATATGATATAAAAGTTATAATAATTTTATGTCATTTTATTCATAATTAAATTGCGAGTATCCCACATGAAAGGATAACTTGTTTAATAAATTACTTTCGGCTATTATAATAACCCTGCATGTAATGTGATACCCTCTTAATTAATTTAAATTATCCACTGCATCAGATTCACTATTTGAGAGACGTTTCGCCTGATAGCTAATTATTTCGACATCACTGAAAGCATTACAGCAAAACAATTACGAAGATCGATTACGCTTTGTTCTCGTTATCAGGTTATTCCGTACTAAATTTCATTTTTCCATTGTTTCGAATTAACACGAGAACATCATGTTTGATATGAATTGAATTGCTAAAAAAAATAATGGAAACTTTATCAAAATTCACTACACAAGACAAAAACACAAAGAGAATTTCTACGAAAAATAAAAATGCAATTTATCATACTATTACAAAAACTTAAATTTCTTCGAACTGAATAAGATAATGGAATCTAACTCTTTACGAGGAAAATATTATAACAATTCGCTAATAATTCAATAATGTAAATTAACTTAAACAAAATTCCAAGTGAAATGATACATTTTTTTTACGACTTAAATTAAATAGACGGAAATTCCTACAAATTTACTGTTTCCAATAATAGAAAAAGGATGGCAAAACGGCTTAAATTAACTAGAATAGAATCGAATTGATCGTGGAAATAAAGGTGGCAAGAGAATTTATTGGTCGAGCGTAAACTCAAATTTAAGGCGACACGTGACCAGAAATAATCGAACATTCAACCAGGCTCGCTCATGAGCGAACGCATCGGTGAATTCCGATTGCGTAAATAATCGCATAGCCGATGGTATGGGACCAAACACCAACTCACTCCGGCAGCAATTCAGTGAACCGTCTGATCAGTGGCCGAACTGACAGATTCTACTGGAGTTAAGCGTGTCGTGAGTAATGGAAATAGCCGTCCTACGATATTAACTCTCCAACATATTGTGCACACCGTGATTCGTGACGGAATATCGTTCGAACGTGATTGATGTTAAGTTTCTGTGATAAATTCTTTGTTTGATTTCGAAGAATATGGATAGAGAACTACTGCGCTTATAATATCGAATTTTACGAAAAGTCAATAGTATCTTCATTATAAATTTTTATCAAACAAAGAAATGTTCGAACAGATGCTGCACTTAGTTGAATACTCAAGATGAACTAATAGTGCAACTAGTGTCTGAAGACAAACGAAAGTTAATTACTGTATTTATTCTTTTCTCTGTCAAATTATATTTAAACTTCTAACCATCGAACAACTTATAATCGAAACTCGTTGTATAAAAATTTATGCAAATCCATATCTTTGAAAATATAATTAAAATAATGGAACTGCCGCTAAAAAATTGTTTCACCTACCAAATCTTCGAGTACTTTATTCATTTTTTCATACTACACGCAGTTTGTGCAATCTTCTTTCACTTTCTAAATTTCTAGAAACACATGGAAATCCACAATCTAATAATAAGTGGCGATAATTTCGTTTCGCCTGCGATCTTTTCGTGATTTCTTCGCACGGAAACCTGATCTCAGGCTCGGATAATTCGATGATTCCAATCGAATCTCGACCTGAAAGGCGCCGACGTTGGAATCTCGCTGAGAATTAATATCATGAAACGCCAGCAAGTTAGTGTACACACGTGAATCGATACAGCTCGGCGACAAAGGGGTACGCGTTGGTTGATGAGGGTGCGTGTAAATAATTGAATGCTTGAATAAGCGTAGGCACACGCCTATGGGGAAATCTTCGAGCACGTAGGGAGAAGAGATTGAGAATTGTAGAGGAGTAACGCGAGACAAGAGTGGTGAACGCGTTGTGTATGAGCGAAAGAGTAGACAGCGAAGGGGAGCCTGGAGGGGGCGGAAATGAGGAAAAAACTGTGGAGGAAAAAGGGAGAGGTGCTTGTGACATGATAGAGTGAGATGAAAAGGAGATGCGATGGTGAGTGTTGGGAAAGTGGGGATATGAAGGCCTGAGAATAGGAATGGAAAATTGAAAAGTCAAAAAGAGGCTCAGTAGAGAAGGAGGAAGAGAGAGAGAGAGAGGGAGAGAGAGGGAGAGAGAGAAGAACACGAAGATCTATGTAGGTATATATGTTTTTAGGGATTAGAAAGGATAGGGGAATAGATAGGAGATAACAGATATTATAACTATATATAGGGTGTTTCAGGCTTTTCTAGCCGAATTTTTTCAATAAGTATAATATATAAATAGGAAAAAATTTGCAATTGAAAAAGTTCCAGAAATATGAAAAAAAAATGGAATTACAGGTTGTATATAATAAAATAATAGAAGCGATATGTATACAGATGAAAGAAAGTTAGGTTAATAGCGACGAGTAAATACTTACAGAGAAAGGAATTGGTAGTAAATGTATATACTCGGGGAAAGAAAGAGAGATTAAAGGAGAACGGAGAAAAAGGAAATGATACGAGAGCAAAAAGTGAGAGTATAATACATCATAGTAGAAAGGGACAAGACCATAAGCGTTGTAAGTGGATATGTGAGACAAGATTCCTTCGTTTGCTGAAGACGAGAGGTTCGGTTAGACTGCTATCAGTCGGATGATAAACAACTTGGAACAACTTTATACGAACGTATAGACGCTCAGACACGGAACGAAACCAGTGTAGTATTAACGAGAATCGATGTTGAACCCACGTTGTTCTACCATGTAATATGTGATGCGTTCGAAATAGCATAACTTGCAACTGGAACCAGCTGCCCCAGCTTTGCATAGAACATACGAGTCTTTGTACCGTAAATAATCTGCTTACGTAGAGAGAAAGTGCAATGGTATTAGTCGTATTCGTTGAACCATGATATTTTAACAGGATCTAAAATAATATTTAAAGATTCAACAATGAGCTTATTTTTTAATACACGCTGTAAGCTCATGATAAACGTTATTCATTCTCCTAGGATACCCAATACATAGAGGAAGATACACATAGAAATGCACTAGTATAATATCTACCTCATAGAGAGTCTCTGCTCTAACGAACGCGTTATATGGAAAATCTATGCGGCGGTCGAGTTACGCAAATGGCGGCAAACTATCCAATTACTTGGAATCACCGAAATCACCTAATCCCGTGCGCACCAGGCCTGATACCAGCCACCGCAGAGAACAGTTACACGGCCGGGCAATCACGAATAAGGTGCTTCAGTGGATCGGTATCTGGGCCAAGGACGGTCCATTGCACTCGACACAGTTGCATACCGCGCGCGTAGGGTGCAATTAATGGTGCAATTTAGCTAGCCTCTAGTGCACCCCTCGAGTGAGCGCGTGACTGAAACGATACGGTGAACGTTACCCTGTTGAACGGAGGATCGAAAGTAGGGTTGAAACCTGTGAGCGAATGACAGGGATAGGGAAACGAAGGAAAAAGAGAGAGAGAGAGAGAGAGAGAGAAAGAGAAAGATAGATAGAACAACGTGGTTAAGGAGTGAAAGTGGGGAGCGAAATAGGGGTAGGAAGAGGGAAAAAAATAATTTCACCGTGGATGAAACGAGGACGACAGGGTTAGGGAACCTCGTGACCGGAACGATGCCTTCTCGAGAGTCAACCACCCCTCAGGGCAGCCCTCGTACCCTGTTTCTTCTTTTGCTTCGTCCGCGGAACTCGATTCTTCCACTCCTGACCCTGCACCGACCTCTTTCTGCCCTGCTTCAGGCACGTTTATCTTTTCAGACCGTCTTCACGGCTCGCACACTGCGTTTTCATCGTTGCCTCTATTTCCCAGGAGCGGTGTATTTGCGTTAAGTCGCTGACGATCTTCAGAGCTGCGGACGTTGAGTCAACAAAGAAAACGGGAGACCTAAATAATTAGATTGACACGCGCGAACACGTCTAAGAAGTTTCTTTAAGCATCTTGTGTTAGAATATGCGATATTATGAGATGATTTTTGCTCGTTTGAATTTTCTGACGAGTTTTACCGTGACACGAAGTTTGTTTGTTTGGTAATTTGGATGAGACGTTTGTTTCGCGACTTTTCTCTCTCGAAAGTTTCCTTCAACGTATCTTCGCCGTTTTCGTTAGTGAATTTCTTTAAATACCTTTCACAGGCTTCTAGAGTATTTAATTTATTACAGATCCTTGTGTTCTTCGGATGAGCTTTACAAAGACCACAGAAAATAATAACGAGATTACGACGAACGTCTCAGGCAGAATCCAAAATTTCTTGAATATGCGAGATTCAACATTTTAACATTTCACAATATAAACGCTACGAACTTTTCCAGCCCAATATATACATTTTCAGATTGCTTGACCAATATAATCGCATTACAATGAAATTACAAAATATTTCATATTTTACCATGGTAAATGTTTAAATACTTTTTCGATCTACCGTATAGTGGCTCGTTCTACTGTAAACAATTAATTAAAGAATATCAGTCATTCCTTTTAAAGGAAACACGATGCCAGATAATCAAAGCTGTTTCTTGCAAATCGTCAGCTCTGGTTCATGCCAGATAAAGGGATGAATTTGGCTGGCACACAGTGAGCTAAACGGTGCAGTGCTTCGCTCTTTAACACCCTTTCCCGTGGCAGAATTCTCGTGGCAGAATTCCCGTGGCCGTGCACCCTCAGGTCGTCTTCGGTGTTACGAACACGCTGCTGCATTATTCAACGCGCCAGGGCGACGAATGAAATTTCTCCATTCGCGTCTGATGCAGTCAGTCTCTCTCTCTCTCGAAACTTTCTGCTTTTCGCTATCGAAATCCGTGGCAGTTCAATAGCATAAGCGGATATCATAGTTATTATGGTAGAAACTCGGAAGTTTGGAATTATAATTTCAATGTTAGCTGATATCGTTTCGACTTTAATCATCCTATCAGTTTCTGAACATTGATTTTGTTCATTTATTATTTTTTCCTCTATTTTCTCCTTTTTATTTCTATCATTCTTACGTTTCTACCTGTTTTTTATTATTTATTATTTCCTATCAGGTTTAATTTTATAGTAATCAGTTGTAGATTTTGCAAGTTACTTTTTTAAAACTTTTTGCATTTAAGGGATTAAATAATCTTAGGTTCTTGTTAGTTGCAAATTCTTAATTTCCTGTATAACTTGATGTATATTATTATTCACATCTTTTTAATTATTTTAAAGAGTTAGTATCGTATTTTATAGTTAATACATTCTTTCTCCTCTGACGAAGCAATTTAGCTTCGTTTATTGCGTATTTGCCTATTTCCATCTAAATTGTTCCATCGATGGTTAATCTGATTCGTTTATATATACTTTACTTTACGTGTATTTAGATCTAGATCCTTTCTGTTACATACGCCTATCGATTCATTTATGGGTAACGTCGAGTCATATTTGCTGATGAAATTCAATTCGATTTTAATCTGTAAAATTACGACCGACAAAGGCGAGTTACGTCCATTTCAATGTTTTTCATTTATCCTTCGGTTCGAGCTGTTAAGCTTCGAAGCATACAGCCATTAAAAAGAATTGTAAAACAGGTTAATATTGCTTTCCATTATCGGTATTAAGCTGTCACAATGATGGTAAGTTAAAGAACAGGTCCTCCTTTATTTTCCAGAAAGAAATAGATACGATACGTAGATTAATTATTCCATTAAGCCATTATAATTTATGAATTGTTACGAATTTATTGATTAATATATATAAATAAATTATATTAATTTCATAATAAATAGAGTCTGTTTCATTGTACTCTCTCTTCTCTCTAATTTGAAAAGAACAATTTTTTTACGAGACCAACTAAGTCGAAAGCTTTTAAATTACAATTCGCTTAAAATTTTTTCTTTGTAATATCCACGAAAGGAAAGTGAGACATGTGTGCTATATATTCTTCGAGACTTTGCCAACCTTCATATTTCGCGAGGGAAAATTGAAAAACAGACGTGGAAGAAGAAACACGATTTCCCCGACAAGATTGTCATCGTCGTGGGAAAGTGACAAGGGGATTTCTAATAAGATGTATGAAAATACATCTGAAGAATGGATATGAGAATTTAGATTTCATATTCCGAGGACGTGAACGTCTAGGACCCTGAGAGAAAATTATTGCCAACAATATACAAGTTGTTTTCTTACGGAATGTTACGTAATAAATAAAATATGACATTTTTTAATATCTATGGGATTTGCATGTTGTCATACGTATCTGTACATCTTACATGCACGAGTGCCGTATGTTTCTTGCATTTTTAACGTACGTGCACAAGCATCCACAGTTTAATAATACGATTTAAGACATACGATTCACATTATCGTATTATCGTGTTTCCTAGAGTCTCTTGTACCTAACATTGTAAAACGATTAAAACATGTTCAATGCCACTCGTTACCAAATAGTATTGTAAACGCTTAATAAACGTCACTTCAAAGTTCCACGAATTATCCATACCATTACTCTACATCAGCCTCAAACAATCAAGCTTACGTAATCACGTTGGATTAACATGTACCCCAAAGGCATTCGCCTCTTCGTTGCTTCGTTAATTTCGATTCCCCATGCAAACGTAACCTGTCATTAATTACAACACAATCACACAGCCATAAAACAATCAGTTTAACCATTGTTGAGCGTGATCTTAACAGCAGAGCTTCTTCTCCTCGAAGCTTTAATGCCTCGAATATTCTGAGATGTTCCAGACATACCGCGATGCTTCTCCATTTGTATTTGAAGAATGCAGCCAGTCGAGTGTTGACAGTTGACAAGTCGTAAATTTGTCTAACGATCTAACCGGCTATGTTACGACTAGAAATGCGAATCTATATTTTGAGGAATAAATTAAGCACGTTATGAACACGTCCTGCTACTCTCTATGATATAAGATCAGCGTCGTTTAAAATAAGCAAAACTATTTTTCTAGTGGATGCTCCTATTTCCACGATCCTTTCGCACAATTGAACGAACATCTTCATAGATATTTCACAGGTTACAAATTACAAACAATTTCATTGTTAATGAATTTACAAATATATTTTTCCATGCCGACTTTATAAATTCTATTACCTGTATGATATCGTCTAATTATTCTATACAATCTAAAGTAAGAAAATTATGCGATAGCAATTTATACCTAGATACAAGTCATCTTGTCAGGTTGTGAATTCGATTGTAAATTATTCGCTAATCCACCAATGCCACTGGATTATAAATTATTGCAATAGAGTGCTGGTAATGTCAAGATTGATGTAGCGTTGGCCTCTTACGTCTCAGTTCTCGCGTAATTAGAAGCCTCTATTTCATCCGAAACACCTTGCGTTTTCCTTGTAATTGGAACTCGGTTTATTTCGCGATGAAGACGCAAAACTGTTCGCCATTTGCCGCTCTCATCTACCTCAGCTTTCTATCTTTCTATCTCCAACCCTCTAGGAAGGCATTGAGAGAACCTTTCGGAGACGAGCGTAGTCGGTAGACTTTTCAGCGAACCGAGCTTTTGTTCGCTATCCCATCTCCGTTCTAGAACCGATCCTCGCGTTTCGAGAATTTTTCATTCACCTTTGATACCCAACCCCGCTGCCGAGAATTAAATACTTGCTCGCTTAACTGACGACCCTCTGCGAGCGCCAGGTTTGGATTGCTTTATCGTGGCAAAGTCTAACCGGTTCCGAATATTGGTCCGCTTTGGACGCTATTATTGAGGATCGCATTGGTGGTTCATCGGAAAACATTTTTTTTTTTTTTTGGAAGAATTTCATTAGAAACTTAATTTCACTTGATCTATAACGAAGACCGCATGCTCGAAATATAACAATTCTATTTCTGTTAATTTCTTTTCACTTTTACGTCGCCTGATGACTGAGCAGGAGTATTTTGATGTAAAATAGTTAAAGATGGCAATAATCTGATAGATTCATCACAAAATGGATAAAAATATACGATCTAACTGGAATCCTGATTTGTGTTTATTCATTTTTTACTCTACAATCGTTAGAAATTTCTGATTAGGAAATTACTCGGTTAATAGGTTAATTACTATAGCGTAAAATAAAGGAGTATTCGCGTGGAACACGAAAGTTCCACTATCGGTGGACTTACGTTCGAGGGAATCGAGACAAAAAAGCTGCGCCCCAGTTGCAACTTACCGAATAAGTTTTTGTACGCATCGCACTGTAACGATGCATCGGGGTAATTCGCATTATTTGGAAGAAATGGAACGAGCCGACTGAGATACCACTGAGATAGAACAACACGGTATGTAGCCTTTTCTACTCTTTCTTTTTCTGCTTTTGTCCATATTGGTTGCTTCTCCGTTACTATTTATCGTTTGATTCGTTTCTTCTGCAACATCTTATCGGCCCTGTTTCTTCTGGAACGCCTTATCAACCCTGTTTCTTCTCCCGTGTGGAAATTATTCGGCGATTTATTTTCATTTGTTTGTCCAAGTATATAGACAGATATCACCACTGTATTTACGTATTAATTAATTAGGTGCAAGTATATCATACGATTACAAAGACTCGATACTGTGGAAATAAAGTAAAAGAAAATAAAGATACCACGAGAAATGCTTAAAACTAACACTTGGAAAATAAGAGCATGTAGAAAAAATACTTTTTCTAGCAATTGCGATATCAAAGTATTTTAAAATACAGATTGAGTAAATTCACTTCTAATTTAGACAAACAATTGAAATGTAACTCAAGACTCTAAAATTGTCCGAATTTTTCAATGTTTCTCTATAAACGTTAAATAGATAAAAACCACAAGCATAGGAACCGAGTCAAAGACTCGCAGGCGAGTGTAATTCCTTGCGCGTTTCTGGAATTTGAAATTTTTCAACGAGACCACTCAACCACTCTGACGAATCCAACTTGATGCAACGATGACGTCTCTCTTGCAGGGATCTCGAATTTCGATCAATGAACGAGAGTAACCGGAGACTAATTCAAAGTGAAAATTCTACTATCGGGCCGCGGAACTTTGAAGAGTCCTTTGGAACCACTGGAAAATTAGTCTGTCCTCAAGTGCCTCGTAGCCTCTAATTATGCAACCGGAATATCGGAATAAAGCGTGCGCCACGCTTAATTGACCCGTGCTCCGTGAAAATAAAAGGAGCCCGAGTGCCAGGAAACGAATTAATGAAATTAGACAATAAAATTTAAGACAGTGGAAAAGGAGATAAAACGAGAGAAAATAAAAGAAACAAGCAAGTAATTTATGTTGTCCTCCGTAAGTTTCTAATAAGTTTAAACCGAAGAAATCAGTGAATGGCTTCTACTAAAATGAAAGTACAAATTTTATATTTTCTTCTTACGAGCTTTTTTGTTTCAAGTTGGTTATTTCTTATACAGAAACGGTTAAACTACATTTTTATTCAAATGAAAAATATTGTATAATATTGTATGATATTTTCGGACATAAATATTATACAAATATATAATATCATTGTATATGAATATTATATAATATTTTTTATAATATATACAATTATATATAATATTGTACAATCCTTTTGAGTACAGTGACACAATTGTTACATCGTTTGATATGACAATTTTTAATATACTGCTCAATATACTATTTAGTTACGTCTATATTGTTTATTATACTATTCAATTATACCATGAAATTCCAACATATTATTTTATGTATATGAACTTATTTTACAATGTCAATCATCATTAAAACCGATCTAAAAATCTAACGATTAGAAGAGACCGCCACGTATATGAAAAGCGTTTAATCTCGCGATGAAAGAACGTGAAATGGCTTTTAAAGACTTGACAAATGATGCAGGAGGATCGAGTCGAAACCTGGTGGAGATGGAGGAGAAATCACTAGAACTCGAAAAGGAGCAAGTGCTACGTCAAATTGTACCGGCCCAGTATCATTTGTCTCTTCGGGGATGCGAGAGTAAAGAAAACGTCAAAGGGAAAGTTGTGCACGTTGTCTTCTGAAAGAAACCACAGGGAGAATGGAAAAAAAATAGGGACGAAAGACGAATGGTTCGTTTTGATAACAGTAGAATGAAACTGTTTTCCTAGTATTAGATAGTTAACGTACGATTTTGTCGATTCATTGACGTTTCGTTTGACAAACTGGATTCCGAGAGGAACGAATCTGTATTTTACATATCGAATTCTATTTATTGAAACAAATATTCCATGATTTCGGTATTGTCGATGGAAAATTGTTTTCAAATATTTTTCTAACGACAACGAGATTGCGTGTTGTGATTTTAATTGTAATTGAAGGACGCGCACTCGTTGGAAGATCTGATTCTGTTTCAATAAAATTTATTTTTCATTCTATTCGCTATGCCACTTCGATTCTATTTTCATGAAATATAATAACTTAATATTTGTGAAATTTCGTTTATTTTATTAATAATAACTCAAACAATAAGCTAAATTGTGAATACGTTATTGGAAGACTGATAAACAAAATAACATACATATTGCATTTTTCATCAAAAGATATAGTAGAATAATACATAGCTATTTCGTAGAAGCTCGCTGTACAAATCATGTCTCAAATAAAAATAGTCTTTATGTATTCTTTACTATTAAAAGCTTAAAATAGAATCCAAACGGCAAAATTCTTATTAAGTATTATAATTTCATTAGCCAAACTACCAATACTCCCGTCATACAAAATATACATAATAAATCACCTGCGGAATTCGTTTCTTGAGACATCTAAAAGTCGACGACTTTTTAAGTCACCCTTTCAGCAAACCGACGATATAATTACATTTAATTATATTTCTCCATTCCACAGATCATTTACCTTCGTCATATACCACTCCAAGCTCATCGATTTACTCCTGTAACCTCAGCCCTGTAACAGTTTCTTCCTATAAAAAATCCCTGCTCGTTGCAGAAACTTGGCGAGAAAACGTAAACGAGGAAGCCACCGTAAAAACCGCAGTTTTCATATCAATTCATTACGTCCTCCCTTGATGTTCCACTATTTTTCACCCCTCCCGACTGACAACAATGTCGATAACTAATCGATAGCTAGCACCATCCCGTTTCGTAGCCACCCTTCGACCAACGACTTTCGGTCATTTTTCATCCCCTTGTCCTGGCTCGCACGTTATTGCGCCCAAGAGCGACGCTCGCGCGAACAATGCACGCTCGGTGGCCACGCATTACCGCTTTCGTTCTTCGAATTAGCCAGTACAAAAGCGTATCTGCACGCATACGATCGAACGTCATCGTTTCGCCGACAGAAACGGGGATGAAGGGGGGTGAACTGTGTTTACGTTGATAAAAGATTCAGTGAAATTTTTGACAGCCTCAATTCCAAGCCTGCGTGAGTTCCGATGACACGCATTCGCGTGTGGATCCATAGGATGACTGGTTTACGAGAGAACAGTAAAGGGATGAAATATGTGGATAAGGGAACGATAGGCGTTCAAGTTTTGTGATAGGATAATAATGCCGGAATTATGGAGTTACGGAGAATGCTACACGAGCGTGCTTGTTACAATGCAAGAGATTAAAATTGATGGGTGTTGGCAAATTGGGTAATTTGTAAAAGCGTTGGGTCGTTTGGCGGTTTCGCTGTTTGTGCGGCTTTCAGTGGCGCAAGTATTAAGGTTTATAAGTTATAAAATTATAAATTTGAACTAAAGCGTGATTATATTTAGAATTACTATGATCCAGCTATTGTCATTTGAGCCTCGATAAAAGTTAACATTCTCCGAGGGCAGATCTTTTCTACTGCTATATGGGTATATCATAATTTCTCTCGACATGGACATAATAGTCCCAAAGTCGAATATTAAGGCGTATTTCTATATTTCTTCTTTTCTAAACAAGAAGAGAAAAAAGAAGAAAATGTAACTCGCGCATTTGGAAACATTTAGTTATAAAAGTAAAAAGATATTTTCTCGTATGTTATGTATCTGTTGTGTACATCAAACATACATAAGCGAAGTTAACGTTAATCTCGTTAAAATTGTTTGTCTGTTTGTAACAATTACAGTGATAAGTCTACTGTTACTGGGTAGTTCCAATGTTAATACAATCAGAATTTCTATATTTCGAGATTCTAGAAATTAATTACACGAAAAAGGAAGAAAGAAGCGATGATCAAGCTATTTCAGAGTTCAGAGTGAATTCCACTTCTCCACG
Organism: Bombus soroeensis; assembly: GCA_014737365.1. NCBI lineage: Eukaryota > Metazoa > Arthropoda > Insecta > Hymenoptera > Apidae > Bombus > Bombus soroeensis. Next base: position 2,046,723 of record JACXIL010000179.1, on the reverse strand, counting down.
TGTTCCATATCTCAACCCAATTTCATAATTACTCGAACGTCCGAGTTCCTGAATTTTACATCGTACAACGAATTCACTGGTCGCCAGTTCGACATCATCAATTAGGTTCAACAAAACTCGAAATTCGTCGTTAGCATGGCGGCATTTTCCGTGGAATGAACAAACGTCAGGCAGAGCTGGTTCGGCCGAACCACGTCAACCTCGCTGAAATCAGCGTAGATCGATCGTGCCTGGTGCTTTCATTCATCCTCAACAGCGAGAAACGGTGCAATCGTGACGTTCACAGATCGGTACTTTCAAGGATGGAGGGGAGGGAAGCGAAAATGAATTTCCAGTTTTGCGCCAGGGGTCGAAAATCGGACCGAGATAAATCGAAAGCATCGATCAGGTTAAATGTCGGCGACGCGACGCGAGGCCAAACTCTCTCCAGACTTTTGGCCCGTCGATTTTCCACGCTGAATGAAAAATCACACGGTCCTCGGCTTGAATATCAACGGAGCCGGAACCCCAGACCGCGTAACAAACAGATGCTTCCGCTTTAGCATATCACATTGTCAACGCCCTGTTGTATACATGCATGCATAAAGTAGATATCCGATTTTATCTGTACCGGCTGGGAAATCGTTTTCCATTTCTCCGTAGGGTTGGAAATAGGATCGAACGGAATCCTTTTTCACGCTGTTACCTCGACTCTTCCTATCTTGGTGAATATACGACGCTGTAAGGTAGATGTTATTGTTTCTTCCTGCTTTATGGATTTCTTCTTTGATCTTTGAAATATTATTATTGTACATGTATCATTGTGGTAGTATTATAGGTAGAATTATTATTTCAGTTGTAATCCATATTATATTTCTATTAGATTATGGATGTTTACAGAAATTTGAATTTTTATAAATCTAATGAAAAAAAATAGAATCTATGCAAATGGAATTTATACAGATATTACAAGAAGTATTATAATTTGGATATTTTATATATTTGTTATATATTACGTGGATTCTGCTTATTTTTACGATATTTTTATTTTTTCTTTTAGAAATGTATAAACATCACATAAACATTAATTGTCGCATTATTCTACTCTTGATCGTTGGTATTAGGGTGAATATGCAATGTTGCTAGGGAGGTGGATTAATTTTTCGCTTTTCTTTTTTCGAAATAGATATAGAAACATGCGATACCACAGATTTTATTTCGTATGTATGCTTTTCAATATTCACGATCCTGTATCGTTTCATATAACGATTTTAATTACTTTCAAAAATTTGTAAAAATTCGCTTTCGATTATACAACGTGTTCAATATCGTTTCAAATGCAAATATACGCCAAATATTTCGTATTATATCGAACCGGACAAATAATGTTCAGAAATATATCAAATATCTTTTAATTCAAATACATTTATAAATATACACGGGTCTCCAAGATTTTCACCGACCTATTCCAACAATTCCGTCGTCAAAAATTATCAAAAATTCCAACAAACAATCTAATTAATTCATATCGAACGAGTATCATTATCGTCAGACCGCGGATTTTTATGTAATCGTATGAAAATCACAGGTGCAAAATTGCGCAAGATGCACGTAACACGTATAAAAGATATCCAACTGTAACGCTTTCTATGATACTTGGTAAGCAAAACAATCTTCCATCGAACTTCTGCTTTTCTAATTATATACTCAAAAATCTGAATTTGTTAAAAAATCCATATAATTGCCATTCAAGCACAACCGAAAATACCTACATCAGCGTAGTCTTTCCTCAAATACTTAAAAGACATTCCATGTACGACAGTATAGTCGTGCAGAACGTTCGATGTCTCCACCTGTTCGCCCAAGATAACCTTAAACTCTTTCCAATCCTATATCCCGTGACTTATGGAGCCGACACGAGACAGCATTAAGGGAGATCGCATGGTTCCATGCAAGAAAGAGTAAGGACACGTAAGCTGGGGGTGTTAGTTCGCAGGCTGGTCACGATGCTAGCGAGGTGGTAGTGATGGTGGTGGTTGTAACGTCCATGGGAATGGTTTTCACCAGACGGAAAGGTGTGCGTGATGCTGTGTTGGGTGGAAGAAAGAGACAGCAATAGAGAGAGAAAGAGAGGGAGAAGAGAAGCAGACAGACAGAGAGAGGAACAAGGCAGATGGGAGACTGGAGGAACTGCATTATGCATCCAAGAGTGGCTGACTACCCTCGTCGTCTCGACGTTGAACGCGTAACGTACGGTTTTCCCGGAATATTCGAGGAAGCTGGAATTTATGGAGGCCGCCGGCAAGATCGGCCAAGCCGCTCCCCGAACACCGTGTTTCCATTCTTTGATAATGAATAATTGCGACATTTAACGTGCTGCGTGTGAATTTCGAAGCTTAGACGGGATTTAAGCGACGAACGCGTCGCGTCGCGACACCCCGTTTCCGTCGACGATTCGCGTTTGCCACGCGCACAGCTTTTAAACGGGATTTTCCATTCTGTCGTCTTTCACAGCCACTGTCATTTGTCTCGTTATTTCCGTCGGATTGCACGATGACTCGTTTTCGATGCTGGCTATAGATTTACGAACGCTTAATGGTGTTATTAATAAACCGCGAGTTTAAAGAAATATCCAGTTGATCATAAATCCTACAATTTTACGAGGTTTGAAGAAATTGAAGTATCTTACATACGATTTGTAACAAATTGGTGGACGATACGAGCAATCGTCTTAAACACGTAATAACTGTAAAAGGTGAAAATTCAAATACTTTATTAAATTACTTTAAAATAGCCCTTTAAAATACTTTAGTGAATTCTGTGAAACATACGACATGTACCAAATATGTTTCAACTTCTATACATATTTTCAGGTTTCTTTCAAACCGTATCAATAAAACAATGTTCGCCTACTTTCATAACAATGTTCTGATAACAGCGTTAATGAAATTTCAAAATGCTTCGCGTAACATACATGATATATTCGTAAAAGACGTTTACGAGTGTTCGAATACTTTCGTGCGAAACCGTATACCTCGTAGAAGCGCTAGGTTTTCCAATTCATAAACTTTACGTTGCACTTTGTGCACACATTTACATTTGATCCCAAGCCGATACACAAATCGAGTTTATTGTCTATCGACAGGCCGTCAAAGGAGACGGAATCCTGAGTGTGTTATACAGGATACGGGGGCGGATAGGTGCAGGCCGAGGTACAGAGGGACGAAGGGGTGCCTTCTGTGTGCAGTGGTGCGAAACTACTCAAGGACATGTACAGGAACCGTCACAGCACCGTCGACGGATCCTGTCGATGCCACGGCTCGACAGGCTTACCGCCAAAGCCCTGCAATTCGATTCGAGCCAGCGACCCAGATCGTTCCTGACATTTGCCAGACGATCCATGACAGATCCACCTTTGCTGGCACACTGACTTCCGGTCTGTTTCGTTTTTATGTTCCTGCCTTTCGTATAAATAAAAATGACACTCTTTCCTGGATACGCGAAAATTGCTATTGCTGGTTGCTTGGTTGGACATTTCCGAGATCGTGGCGAACATATTTCATCGTTGATTGCCAATCTGACGGTAGTCGTGGAAAATTGGATACGATTGAAAAACATTTTATGCACGAAGATGTCTGTTTTGTTCGTCGAGAGGATAAAAGTTGATATTTCACGTGATCGAATAATTTTTATCATACTTAATATTGAGCTTTCTCTATTCCAATAGATGGATCGTGAATGTTTACATATTTATGAGGAATTTAAAGACGTGGCAATGTTCAGAATGCATAAAATGTATAAAATGTTCAAAATAATGTGCTCGTACTATTTAGAAGTCTACTTAGGTTCTACTTAAAAGTTCTACTTAGGCAAATTTTGTTCTTCCTTTGGTATTCGATTATTTCATAAAGAATTGTAATTTTGAGATGTAATTCTGCATCATGCTCTGATATTTCGAAGCTTGAATATTTTAGAAATTCAAAATTCCTTTTTGCATGCAAATTTCTTTAACCATCGTCGATTTTGTCTTTGACAAAAATAGCCATTTATATGTTAGAACTGCACTGGCGACTTTCTCTGCGTTTATGGGAAATTTAAAGACACTAAAATGCACGGGACACGAACTGTATACAAAAATACACGAAATGGTCCGAGTATAGGTACAATGGTACGGCATTAACTGGATGAAACGAACCTTATGAAACGATGCTTATGTTTCGGTTCTTTGATTTTGCACATATGGATATGAACTTGCATAAATATCCACAGCTTAGATACAACTTGGCATAAATTTGCATAACTACATATCCGTAGCTCGGCAATGGTACAACAATCCATGCTACATAGATCACCCAATTTCACTAGCCAATGATAGTAAAAACAGTAGTAACGCTGACTCTGTGAAAGTCAATTACATTTTAATTATATGAGAATTGAAATTTTCCTTAAACTTGGTTAAAAATATTTCGAGCAGCTTGATATTTCAAAAGCATCGTCTACAATTGTTTTTCTAGTGTTCTTACCCTCGGACGAGGAAAAAAAGAAAAAATGGAACGAAAGGAAAATTGCGCAACATATCGATTCGTCCGTTTATCGTGGAAACTGCGCTTTCGCGGCAAGTGCAGCCGAACTATAAAAATAGTTCCGTCGCGCGGCCAGTGATTTGTCTGGCGTACGGTTCGCCACTTTTCACCTGCCATCGATTTCGCCCGCTGCTCCCGCACTGGATCGCTGCCCTTCCCTTTTATTTTAGTTTTATAGTCGGTCTACCGCAGTTGCAGCTGCGCAATGCTCATCCTCGCGAGATTTCGTCGCGTGGAGGAAACACGTACAGAGAACTGCATTACTTTGATTTATATTTTATTTATTACCGAGCTGCGAGCTTCGCGACGACGTACCAGTTTTAACTGACATTGATATTTGATCGAAGTATTTCAACCGAAAAGGCTTGATTTTTGAAAGTCAATATTAATATTGATAGAGTTTTGTGGTGAAATAACGTGTACATTGCAAATAGGGATCACAGTATAGAATTACATAGAATAAACAGAATAAATAGAATTTAGTCAAGTCGCTTTTGTGCGAGTATGACAGGAAATTGGTATTATTGAAGTGATCGATGGAAAGAGAGACAGACAGACACAGACAGATAGAGAGTTGCTTTCTCATAATTTTTTACTCAAAATTCGACATTGTTCGATATGTTGCTATAAAAACTATAGCATTCCATTTAAACGCTTCCATTTATAAAAAGAAGTACATGAACCACATAACGCGTCGTATCAAACTATGCAACTCTTGCATAAAATATTTTTCATACAACGCATACTTCAAAAGTTATTTGATATGCAGATTAGTATGCAAGTTGCGCGGATCACTCTGTTTATGTGTGCACACGAGCCTGTTTCTAAGCAACAAATCGTAATGGTACATATTGAGCTATATACATATGGTGTATGGATTATGCTACAAGAGAGATGGGTATGTCTGACCAATGATACACTAATACTACTTAATGCGAGCTTTAGTTAGTTTATGCTTCGCAGTTTCATGTTTTTAGACGATAATTGGACTAATAAAGTAGAATTTTCAAACGGTTTTTAAACGATACTTCGACTGAACTTTTGGCAAACGTCAAATCCTTTCTTTACTGATATTGGAATCTATTTTTTCCATAATTGATCTTGGATTTCAATCACTATTTTTAGATGACCTTATAGAAAATATATTGCACATGCATCTGCATTATCAGTTGCCTTTTATTACAAAAATCTTCTGCGAATAAATCGAGGAAGTATTTGTGTGCCGAGGTGTTAACAGACTGAGAATTTCCAAGCTTTACGTAATAAAGCTACCAAAATCTAATTCCATGCTTTTGTACACCAACGAAAATTCACCTTTCCCATGGATTCCTTTATTCCTGAGACTCACGAGTACACCTACTGATGCACCTGCGGTCAAAAGAACTACCAGGTTGCTCGATAAATATCTTTCGCCAGGAGCCACGTTTTACGAGAAGACGGCATCCGCTGGTTGTTTCCTCCGAGCAAAAGCTCTCCGCTGAAGCGAAAGCGGCGCTAATTTTCCGACGACTTTGTCCCGTGCTTTCGCCCAGCTCGAGATTTACAACGCCGTACGTCGAGTTTTGCCCTTACCCGGCCGCAGTAAAACAGAACAGAGGGCTCCGCGGAGCACGGCCCCTTAAAGTAGTTCCGGAATTCAATTTTGAGAATTAAATTTAAGCTGCACTTTGAATTATACTGTAATAAAGCCCGACTGTAATATACCGCGGCGCGACATGGCAAGATCGAGAAGTTTGAAAGAGTGACGTGTACAGAGTATTTTGAAAACGTTTCGATGAACGTGTAGATTATTATTGATAAGGCTAACCTGATCCGGACCCGATTCGTAGTAACAGTATGGAAATTTGACCAAAGTGTACAAATTATTGATGAATTAGTGACTAGTAAATTGAAAAGGAAATTTTTAAGTTCGGAGATGCATAGAATGCACATAATACGCAAAAAAATATGTGAAATACGAAAGTATTATTATTATGATTCATTATGATATTTAATAGGTAAAACAAACTGTCTAGATTCCATATTTTTAATGAAATTTATATAAATATGAATTTGCATAAGTATCCGTATTCTAATTACTAATTAGAAGCAATTCTTGATGAATATTTTCATAAATTCTAGAGGAACACGTAGTCACATCAAATCTGTGAAGATAGTAATGCCATAAGAATTGCAAAATGCTTTAGACAATTATTATTTATTGAATCGTTTAATAACAATGCTACAAAAATATAATAAAAAGGATATATTTCAACTGGTATGTCCTTATGAAGATATTATTAATTATTGCTTGTGTAATAATTTAATAACGCTGTTACGGAAACCTACATAATGAAAGAATATATTAACGCTAATATAAAATATATACATATTATCCGTTTAGAATATTTTATAAATAGAGTAAATTCCTATATTTCAGATCAAACAGTTATTGTTCAAAGATATCTGAACGACCGTGATACGTTTCGCCGCGAGAGTTGCTGCACGCGAACTAGCTAGAAAACCAAACATTTGAAGAATTAAACGAAAGTCTACAAACTTCAAGTATACTTTTTAAATTAACCGAAGCAAACAAGATAACCACCCGCCTCACAAAATCGCATTAAAGAAAGCGAAGAAAAGAGGAATGGGAAGTAAACGAGTTCAAGAGTTCAGCTTTTTCAGCGAAACTTTAAAATTTCTTATCGCACGAATCCCTCTTTTTTTTTAAATGTCTTCTTTATCGTCAAATTTATTATTTTTTATATTATTAATTTATGATAAAACCTGCAATACAGTTCGTGCATATTATTATAGTATAAAGAAGAAGCATGAAGATGACAGAAGAGTACTTTGGAAGATTAGTTGTTTGAAAGCTTTTATTCTGAAGCGGAAATTGTGAAAAGTAGGAAACAATTTTTCAATGAGAAAAAGGAGTGGATGTCCATTAGATCTCATAGTTGGAAACATTTGTGGAATGACCAACATGATAGTGAATTAAAAGGTAATATTTTTCATTACTTTACATACCATAAATTGAGATCAATGTACAAAAATCTGATTTTTATATGAACTTTATAATTTGAATTCTATGACTTGCTAGGTTCGTGGATTCTGTAATTTTTGGATAAAATATAAAAAATACGGAAGTCTGAGTATTTTAGTTTTTATTTTAGCCGAATTTTGCCAACAGACTTTAGGAAAATACGTATTAATGTTCTTCCACATTTCATCAATTACGTTCGTTAAGATAACAAGTTTATAAATTAAAAAAAAATTCTTCTAATTATAGTGTAGAATATAGGAAGATTTTAACGACTGTAACATAATATTTAATGCTTAAATGTAAGTAAAATGAATGTAGAACGCAAGGTGTTCGATCATTAATTTGAAAACATGAAATGGTATACATACTGGAAGCTGCAGAATATTTCAGATCTCTTTTAACGAATTCACGAGATAAATTAAATTTTATATTTCATAACTTTTTTACGCTATTTCTATGTACGATAAATCTAAAATCTGTTCGAGTTTGCCACTGAATTCCACAGATTTCAATTTCATTCTTCATTCTTCATCTTTGCCAGATTAAGATTAACAACGTCAACACGATAACAAGTAGATAAAAAGAATTACATCGTCGTAAAAGCAGAATAAACGGAGCTTTCCTCTCTACAATTTGTTCCTCTTCTCATTTTTCCCTCCGAGAAAGTAGATAAGCTGCTTTAATAAAACAATGGTATACGTGTAACGAACAACACGGTGAATATTTTTAAAACCTAAGTTACATTACGCGATACTTTCCCAAGATTTGAAATTTAACCCAGAAAAGCTTCACAATCCTTATCTTCAAGCAGCTTACTCGAAACTTTATTCTACATCTTCAACGTCGAATGAAAGGATCTTTCTTCGTTATAATAAGACATAAAAAGTTATGGATTCTTTTATGTAACAAGATTGTCGAGATTAAATCAATTGAAATCGAAGATATGAAATTCAGGATCAAGAGTCGAACATTCAGATCTTTCGTTAATGTCAGAAAATTGATAATAACGTTAAAAGAAAAAGATTCTTTCAGAGAAATAAAGCACAAGTAGGAAATTGTTGGAGAATCTTACGTATAGAAAAATGACGAGAAGAGAAATTATCGAACGAAAGAGTCGTTATTCCTTGCAATAAATTATTTAGTTTCTTAAATAAAAAGTAAGCCACTTATTCTCTTACGTAACAAGATTTTAGCTGTTAAACCAATTAAACTTGAAAGTATCAAATTTATAAACATCAAATAGCAATAGTTTAGAGTGCAGATATTTCTATCAAATAATGCTAGAAATATTAAAACAACAAATAATTCTGCTTAGTAATTTCCAAAACAAGATAACAACTCTTATAGAGAAAAATTCTCTTATTTCTATTTTTCTTACAGAGAAAGCTCTTAGTCTTATTCCAGGAAATCATTGGAAAATTCTTCCGTAGTCGCAAAGAAATTGACGAAAAAGGACAAATGCTGGCCAGAAGCGAAAAACCGTATCTCGGTCGAACCTGTTTTCGCGCTTTTTTTGCCAAACAAATTGTTCCATCCTCCGGCTCACTGATGGTCCAACCTTAAATTTCCGTTGTCATCGAGGATTCGAAACGCTCTGTAAATCACCCTTTCGCTACCGGCGAGAAGGAAGAGGCGGAGAAAAATTCCAAAGGAACGCCCTTCCTTTCGTTCCAGAGGAACGAGAGCTTTCTATCCTGTTCTTCTCTTCGTTTCTCACGACCTTCCTTCGTCTTGTGTCCCACCATTTTCCCTCGATTCGCGAGAAAACCTTACGCCATATATCAACGGATTCGTCGAGACGATCGTGTATCGAATTTTCTCAGCAGAAAAGTCCGACGTCGCGACGAATTCTTTCCTCGACGAACGAAAAGATTCCGAAGCATCGAGAGATCCGTTGTGACAGATCGCGTTCACCACGTCATGAAAGTGTTGAAACACGATCTGCCCCTCGGGCCAATTTTCCTGGATATCGTTGCTTCGAATTTCGCTTCGTTGGTGCACGTGCAGCCTTCGGTTTAAAAGTTTCGTTTATTCAGTTAACGTTCGTTTCGGCTGGAATTTAGTTACGTTTCTTTTGTGTGAGTACAACCGGAAGTTGGTATTGTTCGAGTGGTCGATGGAACGAGTCGTGTTCGTCTGAAATGATATCTTGATTCTTCGGTTGGGTCGTTGTTACTTGCGTCGAGGTTTTCGTATATCCGATATGTTTGAGATTAATCGTGTAATTTGTGTCGATTCTGTCTGTTTCGATTGAAAATATTATCTGTGTGTTTAACGATTCGCGAGAGACGAGTAGTAGTGACTCGATGAGTGGAATGGAAGTGGATAGAAATATTGCACTTTAATGGGAAATCTTTTATCGATGGGTTTGTCTGATCGGAATGACCAATTCGTAACTTTTTATGGAAATTCTCCACATTTACTACTACGGTGCAATCGAGGAATTTTTATGATATTAAAAAGAGATTATTTTCTAGATCGTTCGTTCTGAATTCTTCACGATCTTATTACATTATTACAGAATTAAACTAAATTACATTACATTGTTAAAATCTTAATGCGATTAGGTTGTCCGAAAAGTGTCTTTCTTTCGCAGACACGTGTTTTACAACGATGCATCTTTATACAAACACGAAACCTAATCTGTCGAACGTTGTGATTTTTATTTTCATAGAACAAAATGAATCATACGTAATTCGATAAAATAATATAAAACGGAAAACGTCGTGCGTCCATTATTTCCTTATAAAAGAAAAGAAACCTTTCGGACGACCTGATATATTTAATCTTGCATACCCTCCCCTTAAATCTATCTATTCGACCGAAATCTCGTTCTCGAAATAATCACAACTTCGACATCTTCCTCCAAAACCGTTCTCGCTGTGAAATTTCATCGTTCGACTGGGAAACAAAAAGTTAAGCAGAGTTGAGCGAACTAGCCAACCAACTTCATCACCGAAGCACCATTTCCACGACTACATTTTACGAAATCACTGGTCCCAGCAGATGTTCTTTAATACCCCAATATATTCCTCCCATTGTCGAAACTTTCTCTTGCTCCATCGATTCCAACGTCGTTCCTCCGAGTCTCTGAATCATCGGTCGACTCGCTCCGAGCTTGGCGATTCCTCGCGCGAAGATCACCAATCACGTTTATTGAATTCTTAATGTCAGAATTTTTTCCAACGATATACCAGCAGCTTTATTCGTCGGATTTTCATTCTCTTTCGATTCTCGTTCGTTGTTAATCGACTGAATTTTTGCGATTACATATTTAGAAAATCGCGCGTACCATCGAAAATGACGAAGAAACGTGTTACTATTTCGAAGATTCGCGACGCAACAAGACCCAATTCGTTGCGATTCGATCGATCGATCGTAAAACGACGCGAAACCTCGTTACAAAGTCGAATTTGTTTTTGTTAACGCGTGTTATGCGCGTTACGCCGGACAGAGAGCCGAATCCGCTTTGTGGATCGGCTGCAAAGTTAAACCGATTTACAGAAGCGAAATTCACTGGTATTATATGGTCGTTTAGCTCGACACTGTGCGCTAATCCATTTAGGGTAGACATTAGCCGACTTCTCGGCACAATGGAGGATGGGAAGAGCAAGAATTAGACAGTGAACTGGAACTCTGTATCGCATTAAACTACGGAGCAGCCTATTATTCCACGACGTTTTCTTAAGGGATACGCGCCGTCTCTGCGTCTGTTCTCTAACGACCGGATTGCGACGCGTTGCACTTGTCTTCTCGATGCGAATGCTCCGAGTTAAGCTTCTGATGCTACAGTTCTTCTCTTAATTGCTCGATTTGTTACGGCTTTGATATAAAGTAGAATCTGTATACGATCGCTGGTCGCTGATAAATAAACTGTTTGGACGTTTATGCAAATTCAAGCTTTTATGGATGCAATTGTAGAAATAGAATCTATGCAATGGTTTATTTCACTCATTAACATTTTGACTGCCACGCTGAAATCACGTGTTTCGCTCAGGACGCCACAAGAGTATTTTTATTATTCAAAGCATATAATGGTAAAATAATAATAAATTGATGATGTAAGACAACATTCTTCCACAATGAACCGTTTATCTTATTGGTGATTACGGGTAACCACCGTGACACCTTGGTATCTGTTACGCCCTGAGGCTTACTATACGTCGTGTTCCTAACCGTCTCTCCAGGCACTAGAGTATCGTCGACAGATCGCCTGACATGAGCGGCAAAATATATACAATGTAGCTACAAACGCATAATCAGTCAAGCAGCGAGTTCTAGAAACTTCGATTCGGCCGTTATTTACCCATAGAAGGAAGGTAACGTATGTGATCACAGGTGCGAAGGGTGGCATGATCCTAGCGTAGTGGGGGTCGTCTTCAAGAGAAGACAAAGGGAAAAATCGAAGGGCAATCGGTATAATTTGAGGACTTAATCGAAATGCATCGAGAGGTTTAAACGAATAAACGCCAGGTCGCTTAGTCTGACGAATATATCGATAAATATCATAAATTCGGGTCAAATTACTGTAATAAACTAACTGTATCGTTGTTAAATCATTTGTGACGTGTTCTTTATAATTTTAAATACTGTTGGAAATAGAAGTTTATATTAACCCTGTTAATTCAGTGTTACGATCGTTTGAACCACCTCTGTTATCTTGATCGAAACAGGGAACGACTGATTCGTGGCGTCGATTATCAGAATCTTAGGGAGAATTTACGCCTCTCGCTGACGCGCTTTCTTCGCGATCGCGTCACAGTAACAGTTGATAGCGACATATTACAACAAGGCTTCGTTTATTTCAACATGTTGGAATACAACGATATTACACGCATAGATACAAGTACCCTTATACAGATACCTACGCAGGTCATACTCATTATTGTATAGAGAATGGGGTTCAAAATCTTTAAGGGATCATGGGTCATTACCTACAGTCAATCTGAGAATAACTGGCCACCTGTCAACAATCCATCACTCACTTATATTTTAAATACGTTTGGTTCTGGTAGTTTCGTTTAATAAATATCACGCAATATTATTTTAACGCAAACATTGTGTCTTTCACGGATTGTTTATCTTAAGTTTAAGATTTAATTCTAACACAATAATTCGTTATTTCGTCGCAAACAAAACGTGCAGAATATATTGTTGAAACGAGTAGAAGATATTAGTATTTGCTCATTCTATATATAATAGTAAGGTATGTGCACGCTTCTAACTTCAATTATAATTATGATTATAAAGCAGCATTTATGATTATTTTCTAAGCTGTGTTTGTAATAATATTCGTACATTACCCCTCAAACACAGTGCACCGTTAGATGCAAGATTTGTTCTCATATTTTTTTTTTAAGTTCTAAAAAAAATGTTTAATCTTTCAACGAGGCACTTTTTATTTCAAAGTGTCTTCTATTTATCGGTTATATTCAAAATGTCCTAACTGTCAATTTTCATACAATCTTTACAATTGTAAAAAGTTAAATGTTACAATTAGAGTTTCATTTGTTTCTATAGATTAAGAAAGATAGAAGAACAACATCGAAAACTCGAAGCAAAGTCCAGCAACGGTAAGCTTTTAATAATTCGTCTATGTAAAGGTCTACTATACAATTTGAAGAATAGATTTTACGTTCTTTTCAGGATCCAGTTCTTCTTAAAATGGTATTAGATATAATCACCGTTAAGGATAAAATATTAAATGTTTGCACACAAAACGTTCACTTACATCACTCGCACAGAATTTTATAAAGGAAATTACAGTAGCTAACCAAAGGGTGTATCCACAATTTTTTCCAAACCCTCAGTACCTTAACTTGTCCCTAGTTAAACCACGTTAAAAAGTTGTGCGGTTGATTCTACTACTCGTTGATTTTCCCTCCTTCTGCTTTAACGTAACTTTTGCTGCTTCAATTTTTATCGCTTCGACAAGCCGTGTTGTGATAAAACTCTCTGTCACGGGAATTACAAAACCGATATCCGAAAATTCGAAACTCATCGCATTATCTAACAAAGTAATTACTTTTCGAGTCCATTAAGGCAGCAGAACAATTTCTCATCAGCATTTTCCTACCTTAGACACTCAGGAAAAGGTTTCTTAAGACGCAGCATCTTTCTTTCTGTCTTTTCCTTTCTTCGTAACGACCAACAATTGCGAGGTAAAACCAAAGACTGTTGACGGGTCAAGAATTATTTTCTTTCGCTCTTTTGACGCCACACCAACATTTCTCAACACGTGGACTAGTCGAAAGCTGGCAAAATATTCACGAGGAAGAATCGACGCCCACAAAGCGTGAGGAAACTTGAAACGTTCGAATTTCGTCGGTGTTTCAGAGCTTCGGCGAAAGTTTTTTGAATGGTTATGCTCCTTGGCGAACGCAAACCGGCGTTTCCACGGGAAAACTGTTTCCATCTCTCAACAGAACCATCCTGACTGATCCCAGCAGAAAGTAACGAGAATTGAAGGAGGAAGGAAAGAATATTTTTACTGGAAATAAGTAAGTAAGAAATTCAGACGCGAAAGAAATTAACCTTCTGTACTTAAATCTACTGTCGCGAGATTTTTCTGTCAGAAATTGTTTTCTGATACGCTTTCGAAATCGACGAGCAAAGAATGAATTTTCTTATAAAAACGAATGTAAATTCTATGTGAAATATGGTGACAAGTGTTATAAGTATAGAAAATTATAATCGAAGATCGCTGAAGAAAATATGATAAATGAATATTTGGTGATTTACCAATTTTTTAGGGACTTTACTACGAGATACATGTCTTATAATATAAAATATTATAATAGAAACGTTAGCTTCGACGACATTCTGCTATTTTCCTGGTATTGAACGAATTAAACGTTTTGTAATTTCTCATGTAATTTTGACCCGAGATATTTACCAGTTTTCAATTTTAAAATTTTCTTTTAGAAATACATCGATAACAATTATATCGATATGCAAGCATAAATAATTTCGTAACAAAGCGCGTTTTTAGTTTCTTTGGTAAGTCGAACACGCAAAATTTTCTTAAATTTATGTAGACTCGCGCGACCGATTGTACGCTGTACGTTTAACCTTAACGCTAAATCGAAATGTGTCGCGAAGAAAATTGACAGATGGAGCTATCCGCAATTTCTTTCAAATAAAAAGCTTCGTTTCGCTGCGAAACATTGCATTGTAATTTCCTTGGCGAACTTTCAGGGTTGCGCGCCTCGTTTAAGGTCTTCGTCGAGGGAAATTTATGAATTTACGTAATGTCTTCTTCTGGACGACGATTGGAGCAGACCTATTCTCCTCTTGTCGTTTCTTCTTGTTTTTCTTTCCCCTTTAACCTCGTCGCGAGGAAATTGATCTCGCTAAAACTCGTCGGAAAAACACGAAATGGTCGCTGTTGAAATAAAGCACGCGCTCGAGGTTACGACGACGGTTGTGATACAGAAGTCGTTTAAACGGTCTGCTGAAACTCTTGCAACTTCTAGAACTCGATTTGTAGGGAAGGTTTGTTGGTATTTTCGGAAATTAACCGAGTGAACGATCGTTAACATTTTCCGAAAACGATTTATCGTAAACTTTCGAGGAATTTGCCGACATTGATTTGTTGATAAACCACGATGGTATTCTTGGCTAATTAATAAAGGAGAAGTTTGCAAGTACTGGAAATTGGTTTGTGATCAAGTTCATCGATCCTCTCGGAAAGTGATTCTGTTGGAATTTTTGGAAATTGATCTGTGCAACATGCTACCGAAATTGCTTTCTAACAGGATCTATTGAAATTCTTGAAGATTAATCTGTCGCGAACTTGGCTGAAAACTTTTGAAAATCGATCGAGACCGAAGCCGGCCGTTAAAAGCTAAAATTCTGATTCGCTGAAATTTTTAAAACTCGATTTCTTATAAAAGTATTATATTCTAATATTCTGAAAAATCAATTTATTACAGAACGAAGCTCTATTTAAACGAGTTTTGAATATCATTTCCATTAGTCAGTGTTGTATTGTATTTTTATTACCTGATATTTACATACTGTAGTATCTTTCGATGTGTGTTCTTCTAGAATAAGAATAAAGAAGGATGTTGTATTTAAAGTGAAGTTTAATTGTATTTTAACGAGCAATACTCAATACAGAAGCTAATTACAATATTTGGGTACGTCCTATTCTAACACTGGGCTCACACTTGCTTCCCAGGTCAAAAAATGCTGACCCTCAATCCTCGCACTCTTCTCCCACTCCTTCGCTCATTTAGTTTTCATGTCTCCAAAGCATACTCTCTCACTTACACACTCTCTCTCTCTCTCTCTCTCTCTTTCTCTCTTCCCCAGCACTCTTAAGACTCTTAGTTTATTCCTTAGACTCTAACCTAAATATATAGACTAAGCGTATATTCCCCTTTTCCGATACTACAATACCATAAAAATAGAAAATATAACACATACCGTATATTTAATAAAAATACAGTTATATGCAAATATTGCATTTCTCTACTCGCGTAAATCTAGTTCCTCTGCCGGAATTTACCATAAAATAATTCCTTCGCACGTGCACGTAGCGTAATAGTCATTTCTTCTCGTACATACGAAATCAAATTTCCATCGCAGCCGGATGTTCGCCGATAAAGAAATTTTCAAATCGCTGAAACGCTCGTAACAGAAACGGCAGGCTCGCGATACGCGTTCTTTGGTCGAGCGTCGGTTCTCGACGCCCTGTTAAATTGGTTACAACGAGGTAAAAGTGGCCTGAATCGGCTCGTTTCATTAAACTGAAAGCAAACCGGGCTGATTCGAGCCACGCAGGTGTCCCAATTAAAAGAAACGTATCCAGTTTACGAATGTTTGGCGAGTTCGAGCAGAGAACGAGATAGACGTTTAATTTCGAACGAGCCGTATCGCGGAGATATTTCGTATTTTTTAACGTTTCACCTTTCCAACGTCACGTTCTCCCACTTTCCCTCTCCTTGCAGTCGCAGTATGCGTTTTATGAAAAAACGCGCGAAAGTCGATTTTTCTTCTGAATACCATTCAACGCGGTGAAAATGAAGTCACTCGCACGAATTCTAGTTTCGTTTTTCATTCTTGCCGCTCTTGTTAATTCAATGGAAGCGTCCGACGCGTATAACGCAAAACAATTCGCTTTTTGCGCGTGCAATTAGTTAAGACAAGCGAGAAATTACGAGATTACGTGCACAATATTTCTCGATTTGAATTGTCGATTGATTGTTCTTGCAGATGTTGAATTGATAATCAGGAAATTCATTGAAATGGACTAAGTCCGTGAATACTAGATATGATGAACGTATATAAAAGTTACGACAACTTGATGCCAAATATACATTTAGTATAAAATTAATATGCAGCACGAACATGACTTTAAACGTATAATTAGTTCCAAAGACGATGTAATTTATTGATATAGCGAGTAATTGTGTGTTGGAATATTCTGGTGATTGGCAATAGATGATTTGTAAGTTCTACGTATATTTACAGATTCGTTTTACGTTTAGCCAATATATTAGGTTGTCCGGAAAGTGTTTTTCTTTCGCAAACGTGTTTTTTACAACAGTGCATCTTCGTACAAACGAGAAACCAAGTGTGTAAAATGTCGCGGTGTTTATCTCGACAGAACGAAATGGATCGTACGTAATTCGACAAAATAATATAAAACAAAAACCTTGTGCGTCTATTATTTCCTCATAAAACGAAAGAAATTTTTCGGACAACTTAATAACTTTCGAAACGCTTCGTATAACGCACACAATCCATGATAAGAGTTCGAAAACTTTCGCAAATAATTCAATGAATCATATTTTTGAACAAATCATGACTCGACGACTATACAGTGTAAAATCATTGTAGTTCGAGTTATTCCTAATTTTATAACTGAAATACACTTTTGTCAAAAATAAACAATACTTTTGAACAATAGTGTACATGGTCATAATCATGACGCTTCTTTAAATACAGATTAACTTTTAATATTTAATAATTTAATAATTGCGAAAAGTACATTTGCATATAGGCATGTACATTTTCAATCACCGGAATAATAACACAGAAAATCTGAAATCCATAATTTTGTCGGCTTTAATAATAGTTGTAATGTTAGTCGTCTCGTGAAAGTTCTCTGTCCAACAGTCGATTATTGCCTTGCAAACGAGCAGAAATGGGACCGTTTCGATAACCCGATTTTTAATAACATGCTCGAACGTCTGTTTCGCTATTTACGATTGTACGAGCTCGTTACCTCAACGCGAATCCAGCTCGTTACTTCTTGTTCCCATCTACGTCGATGTGAACCGTCGTAAAATCCGATCCTGGCCAAATTAAAACAAAGAGAATCCTTTCGTCTCGTCACGCATCATCCTGGTCTCATTTTCTCGACGTTAAACAAAACGAGCATATAGTGGGTGGTCAAAATTAATGAGCTATGTTTATAATAACAGGGCGAACGTGAGACAACGAAGAAAATTTATGTAAAAAGAGTTCGTTTGAAACTTGGCTACAACAGCTACCAATGCTACTGTCATTCGCGTAAAATTATATTATTTACTAGTAGATTTATGCAGAATTTACAGATGCGAAGATTCACAAATTTCACTTAATTGTAATCGTAATTGTGTAATTGTAATTTTTAATACATGAAACGAATCTCTATTTAAGTTCCACTTTTTTTTGATAATGTTCATAAAAATATAAATGTGTATAAAAATCAACAGTCCATTTATAACATAAAAAATACGCTTTAAATAATGTTTTTGTATATATTAAGTTATCGGAGAAGTTTCTTCCGTTTCATAAGATGATAATAGATGAACGACAAATTCTGTTTTATATTATTTCACTGAATTACGTATGATCCATTTCGTTCTATTTCTATTATAATTTTCATGCATAATTCAATAAACCAATATAAAGCAAAAAACATTGTGCGTCTATTATTTCCTTATAAAACGAAAGAAACTTTTCGGGCTACCTAATACACCTTCTTCGTTGTCTCCATCAGCCCCCACTCCACTCACACCCCATAAACGATCTGTAACAACCTATAAAATAGAGAACACAGGAATAGGAAAATGATGACGAAAAAAAAGAAGAACATGAAGAGAAACGGAACAAAGAGAAGGATAGAAACACGAAGTTAGAGAGGGAGGGTGGAAAAGGTACGAGGTCGCTTGACGTTTCGTGAACTTTTAATAAAGCCCACGCGAAATTGTTCGCGCGATGTTTACGGTTTAATTGTGTAGTTTCGCGTGCGTAGAAACAGCCTATGCAATGAACGTTGCAGGCAACCGTACAAAGCTACACGTCGGACACACAGCATCGTTGAATTTCTCGGTCCCAACGAGACGCAGAAATGAATAATGCCACGGTGTAAACAATCTTCGGCGCACCCGCCTAATTGCAACCTCCCGTGTTTGATACTCGTTACCGAGTGAGAGAAATTCCAACGTTTCAACGAATACACGGCGACTCTTCGTTCACATGCGATTTTTTCCAGGGACACAGTGGCTCGTCAAAGTATTTCAAGAACATTCAGCATAGGAAATTTTTATATGTATAGTGTATGAGCGTTATGTAGAACATATTGAAATTTTATTAGCATTATAGCGAAACTCGACAAAGATCGTTACTATGTTGGTGAAATTTGAAGCCAATCTGGAAATGTATACACATTGGAAAGATTCTCATTATGAATTTGTATCAAATAACTAGGATTAATTGTAATTATCTCGTTAACTCTATAGATCTCCAGATCTTTTATTGTTAGTATTCTTCATTGCTAATATTATTTTACATTTAAACTTACTATTACGCTAAAGTACTTTAGAAATTGTCTTGTACAACCGATATTATTATACTTTTACAGTAATTAAGTCGCAATTTGTTCATACGTGTCATATTGATTTTTTTTCAAATGGAATAATAGAATAAACAGAAAAAATGAGATGAGTTTTTTAAAATCAGTTTCTTGTACATTTTTATACAAATATAAAATTGGTATTTTTAAAATATTTTATTACGCTGGAAAAAATTTGCATTCGATGGTTAAAAATTTCTAATTTGAACTGTGGATAGTTTCTGGAAAATTTTGCAAAGCATCGGGGAAGAACATCGAAACGTTTCAAACTTGACCTGTTTTGACGATAGCGATGATAATTTTGATCGCTAGGAATTCGTTGTTTCTCGATGCATCTTGGACATTATCGACGTTGGCCATTGTTTAATGAATATTAAATGACGCGTGTAACACGCTATGTTACCGATGTTACATCGCCGGGAACATTATAAAAGCGAGGACGAGAACATTTTATCATTCAAACGTAACGCGGACGTGCTAGAAATTCCATTCGAGTGTTCGCCACTGCATACTCGAGTGTACCTTCGGCGCAAAGAAGTTGCAAGAATATTTAAAACAGCTGGAATTCTCGCACGTTCTTGCATCGACACAAAGAGGACGCGGTAATAATACAAATTTGTTCTTTGAAATTCATTCGACTACGCCGGGTGATAAAAAAGGAGGAGCGAAATGCGTTCATAACCGGTGAGAAATTGAATTTTTTCAAACACGATTCTTCTAGAATTTGCATCGCGTTACGCGATACTAATGCAAAATCGACATCAATCGTAGACAAGTTCGTTTCTTTTCGGTTATCGATAAAATTTGCTTGCGATTGTTGCAGTGGATATATAAAAATACGAATCATTTTGCATATCTGCGATTTAGCAAATAATATATTCGTAGAAAGTCTATAAATTTGTCAGAGATCGAATGAAAGTTATTTAGAATGCCACGTTTCATAAAATAAAATTCGCTCCGTCATACAAAAAAATCTATTAATCTTTTAATTTTTTAACGAATCCAACTTGTTCGTATCATAATTTTTCAAAACAAAAATTCAAGTTTATACATATATATTGAATAATATCTTATTTGCTGACACACTAAAGACGTCGCAGGAGCGAAAATTGATATACAAGTGGATTCAAAGAAAATTTAAAAGACATCACGTATTCCGACTGTGAAATAAAATCGCGAATAATATATGTATATCCGGAAATTCCTGGCATCATTTTCCTTGCATCCTGCCTTCTTGATTCCGCATTCCTAATGCGCGATAGGGGCTTTCCTGTCGTACACTGGGATTTCACTTTGTTTTGCAAGACTCGGGAGAACAAGCTTCGTACACTTACGCTACAGTCAGTAGTATAAGTAAATAGCTTGTCGGACGTAATTTATTCATATGTTTCAGCCCGTAACAAGTTACGGTTTTTGCAAATTTTGCAATATAAACGTATGTCATTAATCGTTTATTAAAATTTCTTTTATTAATTCAATTAAACCCTCATCTTTGAGCGATTGAATTCAATATGATCTGTTTCAATATGACTTCAGGTGGAAATGACCTTTGATAAATTATTATCTTTTAATGTAATTCAAACTACGGTGTAAATAAAAGTGCTTTTTCTTCTACAAACTGTTTTTTTATATTTAAACCTCTAGTTATTCCAAAAATATATTTCACGTTTAGACTTTCATCGATTACAAAAATACTTGTTAATTACGTAAGGTTTAATACAATTTTACAACTGATGCACAAGATATTCCAATGTTATGAATCAGAAATAATAAAATATTTATGAGTGTGAGGGTGTATGCTTCGGTGACGTAAGAACTAAATGAGTAAAGGAGTGAGAGAAGAGTGCGAGGGTTGAGGGTCAGCATCTTTTGACCTGGGAAGCAAGTGTGAGCCCAGTGTTAGTATAGAATGTACCTAGATATTATAGTCAGTTTTTGTATTGGGTATTGCTCGTTAAAATACAATTAAACTTCACTTTAAATACAACATCCTTCCGTATCATTACTCTAGAAGAACTACACATCGAAAAATAATACAAAAGTATATCCTAATCTAAGTAACGCATAAAAACGAATCTTTTTAACATACATAAAGTAAGCTTTTCTACAATTGTAGTATCTTTCGATGTGTGTTCTTCTAGAATAAGAATAAAGAAGGATGTTGTATTTAAAGTGAAGTTTAATTGTATTTTAACGAGCAATACCCAATACAGAAGCTGATTACAATATTTGGGTACGTTCTATACTAACACTGGGCTCACACCTGCTTCCCAGGTCAAAAATTGCTGACCCTCAACCCTCGCACTCTTCTCTCACTCCTTTGCTCATTTAATTTTTACGTCACCAAAGCATACTCTCTCACTTACACACACACTCTCTCTCTCTTTCTCTCTTCCCCAGCACTCTTAAGCCTCTTAGTTTATTCCTTAGACTCTAATCTAAATATGTAGAGTAAGCCTATATCTCCCTTTTCCGATACTACACAATGTATGTCTCACCTATCTTACATAGAATTCATATCATGAGAGAACTATTACGCGCCCATATCTAATCCATAATTCTAAGGAGTCGGGGAAGATAAATTCATTCGAGGACATACTCCGGCCAGTTACCAGTAAAATGGCGCAGCTGTTTCAACCAATGGTACAATCTTCAAATATCTTCCGTCATTACTATCTTGCAGACAAAGCCACTTGAAAGATAATCACGAATTTCGAGCGATCAAAATTATCCCGAATATTCAAATGGCATTCGATTCAGAACAGATTCGACCGTGATATTAATTCTACGCCCATTTCGAATAGTTCCACCGGTTTATCTTTGATTGGATTCCAGCTATCGGGCATCTCGAGTTCAACCCCTATGTATAACCAACGCCCGTATTAATTTATCGCTTTCGTGTCTGTATAAAGAAATTCCTCGTTTCCGACCAATTTCCGTTTAAAAAATCGACGAACGCACCAACATTCGAGAAACAAGGGCTCTTTCCCCTAACGAGGAAAGTATTTAAAAAAGTTTCAGTATGTTATCTGTCTGGGCAAATAAATTTAATCTAAATTTTCGTAAATTTGTCGCAGTTTTACGTTTAAAACAGTAGAACGATCGGCAGGTACAACAGTAAAAATTGTATCAACGAAATCTGTGTTTTGTCAATTTTTGGCGAGTTTATATTTTAACAGTAGAATTCTCGACGAAAACTAAAGTACGAAACTCTTGTAACGATGTAGTCATAATGAAAGGAATAATTTTTATCGATATTTTTCGCGGTTTTAAATTTGAACAACAGAGGGATCGACCACTGAATCGTGAAACTTGCACCGAAGGAATCGAAACAAAAGTCGATATGATAAAATATATCGTACAGTGCAAGGAGAATATACAATTCGTAATTTTATAAATATTCTATCCTGCAGTGTTCATCTGGAAATTGCATATGCGATAAAACTACATAATTAGTTATTTATTTACGAACATACGATTTTACGAAGAATCATAATTTTGAGCAAACTAAAGAACGAACTAAGTGGAACATTATTCCTACGCTCTGAAATTTCGAAGCCTAAACATTTTACAGTTACGAAGCAAAGTTCATTCCCTCAACCATTGTCTCCTTCATCTTGGCCGAAAGTTTGCCATCCAAGACTACCAGCCCCTTAACATCGCAGTCATAGTTAACCAGCTATTAATTAGATTTACGATGTGAATCACGAGTTTCGAATCACGCCAAGTTCTTGGCTGGACCGTTAATACCCAAGAAATTAATTACGCGAATTAACAACTTCACGACGGAACTTGAGCACTGTAACACACCATCATCCGTGAATCTGTTGGCAGGCTTATATAAATCTCTTCTTAAACTACATATTTAAACGTTCATACTCTTACCACATTTTGTAACCTAATTTTATGAATCTTAATGATTACACCTTTGGCTTTCATAAAACTTCGTCAATTAATCATCCATTTTTAAACGACCTGCTTCCTAATGACGCCGTTTTAAAATTCCCCTGTACAATCGTCAAACGATGTAACAATCAGAGAATCGACAAAAATATATTTATAATATCGGTATCAGTTACACGTTGCTTCTTCTCAAAATTCACCCCTTAAATTCGTAAAAATATTTCCATTTTTCTCTGAAAAAAACTATTCGCGAGGTAAACGTATCTAAAAGATACGAGCAAGTTAAATAAAATAAATAAATAAAGGTGACGTTTCCGTTCGCTTTTCACCGACGACAGGTCGCATCGCCGTTTTTGCCTCGACCATTATCACGGGCATGGGATTCAGAAATTCCGGCGACAGGGCTCCACGGCCGAGGAATGTCGGTTTCGAAAGAGAACGGTCTGTTTCCGGGATGCAACGTCACTCGCTGAAAATCGCTATTTTTGCGTCCATCGCGCGAGTGAGAGAGTTTTATTTCTCCGACGCGTTCTTCCGTCGTCCAGTCACGTATCTGGGCTGCGCTTGTCCCGACAAAACGGCATCACGAAACCCTGTAGCTTGGATGGATCGAAGCTAACCCACCAAAAATAAGAAAATACGTCGGAAAAATATGACGCTACAACGCGAGGCGGAGGAGGAGAAACCCGTACAGCAAGGAAAAACCGTATACCACGCTTGTCTTCATAATTAATGAAAAAAAAAAAAAAAAAGAAACCGCGGCTATTTGACAGTTATTTTTCAGTAGATTGAAGTGTCGTCAATGGAAATTTATTGTAAAACACGGACAGTGAATTATTGACGCGTCGACTGCCATACGAATTTTGTATATTTTATGGTCTGAGAACCACGTTAGATTAAAATATACTGCGCTGTGACATTTAATTTTCGCAAAACACTGTATCGTACTTGTGCATGTTCTTATGATAATGTTATTTAAATTGTTCGCACCATTGATCTATATTATTCTAATTTATTATTCTAATCGTCGTACAAAATCTGGTAACGCGGGTGTCACCGATGACCACATTTTATTGCAAGAATCGTTGCTTATCATTTTCAAATTGGAAATTTACTCACAGAAAATTCAATGCGTTCCCCAGAGCATGCTCCAATAAAATTCAATGCTTACCTGTAACAGAGAATGCAAACAATATGGTTAGATATTAATTACTGATAAATACTGTATCGCAATAGTAGATTGATAAAGATTATTAATGTATTCATATTACAGAGACACGAGTAACGACCAAAATTTCACTAATTATATTAGATTAGACTGATCATTAGATTGCCATGTGACAGATTCAATTATCTCGAATTTAACGCGACAAACTAAATTGTTTTAAACGATCACCTAACACCAGATTTCCATAATCAATTCTAATAGTTGATGTTGCACACATGCTGTAACCAGAAATAAAATAGTCAAACTCGAAGATGGTATCTCTCTGGGATAGCCGTCCACGTGTTATTTAGCAATTAAAGTTAGAAAAATTTACCAAATGTCCAGCTGGACAAATCGTAAAGTACAAATTAAATAATAAAAAAAAATATGCTGCAACTATCGAAGATAATTATATACAGGGTGTCCGATTCTAATCTATAAATCCTACGATATTAATTACCTCGTATTAGAAAATAAATTGCTTAACCCGAAACGCTATGAGAAATACGAGAAATAGAATCGAAAGAGACGATAAAAGACGCAGTGGCAAATCGTGCATGAAATCCGACAAACAGTCCGCGAATTTGATCAAATTTCACGGATAATTTCGCAGGGAAATCGCGAAACGGAAGTCTGTTCAACGAGAGGACGTCGACGGTTCCCGGAAATTGATATCCTTTCGGTTCCAACGGGTCCCTTCCACTTTCCATCCGCTGTATTTTCCAACCTACCCCGAACCTGGCGTACAACGAATAGCACCGGACACAAAAGCCGCGTCGGCGGGTTGATCATCAATCGCGTATCAATTCTTTACGGTTGATTTGCATGCGTGGGCGGCAGACAGTTTATCGTTTCGCATAGGTATCTGGTCGCGACCTGATAACTGGCGAATTGTGAGAAATTTATTGGACCACGCGTTCACGAATCATCGTGAACAACTATATGTTGGTAACAGAACGATTTACTACTGACAACTTGCGTGAGCGTAATTTATTAGCGGCCTGATAACCCCGCAATTTCTCTAATGATGACGTTATTCGTTCGTTGAATAATTCATATAACGATGACATCCAAGGAAATTACTCATTAGCTTAAACTGCCGTGTAATTATTTCTGAGATCTACAACGAGTTCACGATATAATGCGGCGCGATGTTTGAGAACGGCTGTCTAAGTAGGAGAAAGTCATAATTTCGGTCATTTTCCATGACCTAATTTCTGCTTTTTTTTTCTCTCTTAGGTTTGTAAATTTATAACGATTCTCAATTAGAATATTTGTTGCAAATTCTCAACTAGGTGACGATCAGTCAGGTTGCAACTGATCGGTCGATATCGCGAACCGTGAACGCTATTGACGCTCGAGGTGAAGCTAAATTAAAAATGCAAAGTTATGTTACGTTTAGTTGATTTATTTGCACTCTGTAATATAGCACGAAAAATATGAATCTCTAACGACTGTTTGAAGAGGACCGTCCTCTCTTGAAGCATCTAATCCTTACATGTCTTTACCGTAATTTCTGTGAGATACAAATCTCTTCCTTTCAATTTTGTAACTGTTTATCCTTATGGCGACATTTTCTTTACTGTTGCTGATCGATACCCGATTGTTTGCTTTAAAGCGGACCTATCGAGCACTTATGATGTCAATTAACCCTTCAGGTCCGCATTGTAAAGTTTACAACTCGGTAAGTAGGAAATTCGTATTACCCAGAAAGGCAGATGCGTTGTCCGTATGGCGAATTAATTTTGCACCTTTAATAAAGAGTTACGCGACAAATTATACTGCAGTGGGCAACGAAATGCGACGAGGAACAACGGTCGGGAAATAAAGCTAAAACGGCAGATTAACTAGCCGCGGTAATAAAACGACGACGAGAGACCGTCGCAGCTTGTTTATCTATTTAATTCTACGCGTTGCTTGCATAAAAATCTACGCGGGCTAGCGTGCCTTTCAAATTGTCTAAGCGAATTCGTTCGCGCCACTGCACGTTCTTTTCCTTTCCTCTCTCTTACTTTTTATTTCTTTTTTTTTTTTTTTTTTTGTTGGTTTTGTCCTCTGAAACTTTGCGGCTGCGTCCCGTACGAACAGAAAGACACGAAGGATAAAAGTGGGTGGGCAAAAAGTTTTCGCACGAATCTCATTTTCTGTTCGGCAATTTGCATCACAACGAGCTAGACGGCTTTGTTAAGAGTCCAAGTCGCGCGTTGAATGGCGACAAATTAACGTTCGTACCGCGAACGGAATGGAACAAACCCAATCCGCTGGCTGAATTAGAAATAATAAGTTTCCTGTTTCTCTTTGCTCGTCGAGTTTGTCGGCCACGAAGTGTCCTAGGCTGAGTACAGTACCGCGTAGTCGAGCCCTTCTTCAATTTATTTATAGGAAATTCCGTTTAACTTCGCGGTCGAAAGTTGCGCGTTGAAACGGAGAATACGAGAATTTGGTCCCTGTTGTCGCTTTGTTAATCGCGCGCCAATTAATTGAAACGAAGTTCTTGTACTTTCTTTCGAATTTTAACGAACCTAAGTTTCGCCGGTATTCGACAAACACTCGTATCGTTAGTTTTTAAAATTAAAGAATCGCATCAAACACGGATGAAAATATTTTGAAAAATGCTTGTCCCGATTGTAACTATTATAATATGAAATTTTACTCCTCCAATTTCCGAGGATTTTTAATACGTTCATCGTTTATTTTTCAAAGCGTTGTTCAAAGTGATAAATGCGTTTCGGGTAAAATGCTCGTTTTGTAAACAGAATTGTGCAACGCGAAACGTTGGTTGTTTATTGAAACGAACGTTCGTTATTTAGTAGCAAAAAATACGAGCAGCGAAAATGCGCAAGAAAGGGAATCGTTTTACCGGATTGCTTGTCGAACAAAAAAATCGTAATGGTGAACAATTGACGCGAAATTCAAACAGGATCCTTATTGATAGAATTCCCTCTGCTCCCTTATCTCTGTTCTTTCTCTAGTTAATTTACATCGCGTTCGTGTTACGACGATATCGGTTGAGCACTTGGAGAATCGCGATAATATTCGCGATATTCTCATGCACGTTCGAGAACTCGATCGCTTGCAAGAACGAAGACGAGGAAAAGAAACGTCTGTTACGTGCTGGCCGCGAAACGACGCTTTATAGATCGTTGCTCCTGGTTGAAGGATGCTTAAAGATGAAGGAAAAGGGGCCGCTGGGACGATGCCTGATCGGCTGTAAATAACGAATGAATATCTAATCACGTTTTACGACCCGATACCTACATATATAAGCGCTTAAACGTGTATCCTTACGAGAAGGCGGATCATTTCTCCTCGCATTACGACGAAAGAGAAAGCGTTTGAACGATATCACGTTGCGATCATTGTACATGGCGTCCATTTTATGTTACTTCTCGTAATCTCTTTATTTGCGCCTAGACAAACTCTGCGATTTATCGAGCGTGTTGTCACGCATGCACGGTTTTACGATAAAATTTCACGCGCGGTTTGCTGGATAACAGTGTAACACGCAAACACCGAGACCGCAAAAATAATCGTATTTGGAGTAACAGAGACGTTTCCTTTTTAACATAGACATTTTAAGTGTAAAATATCAGATTATGAATGGCTATGACTGGATTATATCAAATTTGTACGAGTAGATTACATCTGTGACATTATTTCATGAGAGTACGTAATAGAATTTCTTATTAGAGAGGATTGTACGCGTATAATTTTCAATGCGAATTTGTTTATGATGATCGTAAGAAATGATACTAGAGAATTTTGTTAGAAAAATATATTTGTAATTATATTTAGAGATTGCGAAAGCTATGAGATGTATAAAATAGTAGAAATTACATTATATGCACTGTACAAGTACAACGAGTTATGAAAACTTACGTAATTATGAAGAGCATTTATGAAGATATTGAAATTATACGGGATAACGAAAATTATTTTTTATTTTTTCTCTGTGAGACATAGAAGTAATCGGCATGAGACATTAAAATAGTCAATGATAGGCAAACGAACTTTAACCAAGCGACGCTTCAAATTTGCTTCTCACAGTTTTATGCAATCTCTTTACAAAATTTCAGACAACTACGATTTTAATACCTTAACGTTCATCCTTTGAATTTTAATATTAAACAAATTTCAAGTCTCTGTTTTTATGAATCGTATAATCTATGGATCCTTCGTTTCAGTTTAGAATGTTTTTCGTCACCCAACATTTTCTCGGACAAACTGCCGGAAAATTTCGATTTTCCTTATTCTTTACACGAAGACCAAGCGTGAAACAATTTAAGTAGCGGCCTGCTCGAACATCGTGGTCGATAATGAAACCTTTCCATGTGACGGATTTCTACGGTTAAAAGAATCAAGGTGGTTTCCGCAAAGTGCTCGAGAAGAAAAGTTTCCCCATAAATCTGCCTTGAACACTCTCTGTTCGTTCAGAATTGCATACACTCACCCTCTCAACTGTGCGCAGTCTTTGCCAAAGAATTCCCTTCATTCGATAAAATATGTGAGGAACAAGCTTCGGGGTATCTTTTGTTAAAAAGATATTACACTACTTTTAATTTTCGATAACATCTTCCTCGTAATGTCTTTCTTTCAAATATCTGACGATCTTCGTGATTTTTAATTAAACTTACATACATATAACATAAAATATATTTAAAAATTATATGATATTTTAATTCCAATTAAATTCAAATTAGCAAAAGTTTTAATTAAAATTGCCTTCTTCGCATTATTCGTCCTTTGGCATTTAAAAAAATGTATAACGTAATTTGAACAAATGTCAATAATTATACATTTTTCATTATTATTACAATGGTGTGACGAAATTAATGCAATATAAAACATATAAAAATAGTTTTATTTATACATGAAATATAAACTTATTATGTGGGCCCCCCACCAGTGGCTATGGAACATGGGTAAACCCGCTTTTACCTTAGTGAACAATACCCAACAATAACCCTAAGGAACCTTTCGACTTGAAAAATGTTTGAAGACAATTAAAGGCCTTGACAATAAAGTAATAAGTACCAAATCTTGTGACAATCCTTTAGAATCAGTGCCGGTCTGAATAACTATTATATCAATCAGCGTTAATAGGATATCAATAGGAATGGATTATGATTTATGGTAGGGCTTGGAACGTAACAACATAGAACAATTATTCAGCAACACAAAGAAATAATATGAAATAATTGATAATCGCAAAAAATAAGTGAATCGAGCGAAATTGCATTACAGCGCCATGAGGGTCATCTCGTGACCTCAGTGTCAGATAAATTCATTAATGATGATTATACATCGTAACGTATCTCTTGTAGTTTATTATTATATATATTATTATATATATTTATTTATTGTAATATTTCAACATTATATGTATCGCGTAATAAAAAATAATAATATAAATATGTAAATAATATAAGTAATAATAATAATAATAATAATTAAAAGCGTATTAATAGCGAAATGTATTACGTCCTGTGATCGTCTACATAAACCAGACTCCATCCCTCGGGAAAAATTAGCCACCAGACAATAAAATGTCGTTATTTCGGACCCTCAACAATCCTAAGGAAGCATCATAAATTTTAAGGCCCTTAACACCACACAAGTATCATTTAAATTGAAGCGTTCTTCAAGGTTGTTGGTCATTCCGGAGAAATAGGGATAAGCTGGCTTTTCTTCATGCACAATGCTACCTGCAAGCAACCGTTAATTAGGGGCGGGCAGTACCCATCCTTACCCATTAGCCTTTTTCTCATCCAATTAGCAGCAATGACCCTTACCTTCGCTTTCCAAAACAAAAATTGTCATCAACGAATCAGCTTGTCCCATGCTTTAGACACACCCCCCATCGCTAGCTTTCTTCGGTGACATCGTCATCACCGAACTTCATTTGAGTTTCGTCTCTCCACGAGTGAAATTTAGTCTTCAAAGTTGTCGAAAGTAAAATATACTTACGGTGTGAATCTAGTGTTATACTTAGTGAACCAGTCTTAAGTGAAATAACAGTCTAACATTTTGCAGTGTATACACAAATAAAACCCACAAGAATACAGTGCTACGTGGTTCGACCACTATCATCGGTGCAGTGTGAGTTCAAATAAGTTCGATCTCGCAACGAATAAGCTCGTTAACTATATCGCCAGTTCTAATTTCCACCACAACAATGTCAAACATCAGCTCTTTACATCGCAAACTTGAAGATCTGGCAGCCTGTATCTCGGCCATGTCGGATTACGTCGATATATACGTAAAGTCCGGTAAACGTGAAGAGGGCAAGTTAGAATCATATAAAGAACAAGTCGACGACATTTGGAGTGAGATCATGAGTGTCCAGAAAGAGTTAGTAGATGTCAGAAAAGAAAAACCCGTGGACCTAACCCAGGAAGAAAAAGACTATTGCGCCCTGAGCGAACGATTGACCAAGCTAATTGATATCTCACGAGAATCATCAACTTCAATACCCGCCAAGAGCGACGTATCAGCCATAAACGTTCGTTCAGTACCGAAAGAATCGGTAGTCGTTCAATACTATCCAATATCGTTAAAATTACCGGAGATAGCGATACCCATATTCGATGGCAACGTCGAACAGTGGAACATTTTTTACGGGTTCTTCCATGCGATAATAGGCCAAAACAAACAATTGACACCTGTTGAAAAATTACTTTATCTCCGGTTGCACTTAACTGGAAAAGCCGCGAAATGCATTGAATCGTTGAGTAACACGGGAAATAATTACTCAAAGGCTATCGCCATTCTTAAAAAGAAATTTCACAGCCCGCGTCATGTTTGTCTACAGCACTGGAACAAGATTTTAAAATATCCGAAGCTCACGAAGGAAACCCCTAAAGCTGTAGAGAATTTAATCGCTGCGTTTGACAGACATTTCAGTGTGTTAGATAACATAGGACACATAATCGCATCAGACTTCGTTGTCATGGGCCTGTTCCTGTCCAAGCTAAGCCCAAACACCATTTATGAATGGGCGCGCACCTCGCCCGACAACAATATTCCATCGTATTCGCAACTAGTACATTTTCTCAGGAAACGAGTAAGACGTACTATGTCAACCTTTAAAAATGGAAAAAGGAAAGCGTCGAAACAGCACCGCAGTTTCCTACAAAACGCGCCCCAGCATCACACAAACACCGCGAGGCACTCTAAGCTGACGTGTTCATTCTGCGAGGAATCGCACAAAATTTGGCATTGTGATACGTTTAAGGCGAAACAAGTCACAGAACGCATAACAAGCGTCAAGAAAGCGGCGCTATGTATTAATTGTCTGCGTAAGGGGCACAAGCGTAGTCAATGTTTTGCAACAGGAAACTGTCGCGTGTGCGGGCGACGTCATCACACACTGCTGCATATGCCCAAGATTCAATACAAAACGTGGATCGTCAATAACAGCCACATACATTCTTAATTCCCGACGACTGATTCCAATTAACACGTATCCCAATGACCTCTCGGTCTCTATTGGCGATTAAGGAGCCTTCGGAAGCGAGACTTCACGGACATTCCATCAAACCGTTTATCCAGCTGGTAACTACAACAACTCAAGCGATATTTCTGAAGCCGTTGGCATTGGGAACATCGAAGTAACGAAACTTTGCGACTCTCCTTGACGCGTTATATCGCGAACGCGTCTCCCGGCTAATTGATCGAACAAAATGTTTCTAGTACTTTCATCGTCTTTTTTTTTTTTTTTTCAAGATACAAAACCGTGGACTAACGTAAATCTTAATATCGACGAGATGTATCGAATTTCTCCGATTTCCACGGTGACGATAATATTTTCGCTTGATGAATTCCAACGATCGAAAGGAACGATAATGTTGCCAAAGCCAATTGAGAAGAAAAGTTTCTCTATAAATCTAGAATTCTAAGGCTATTGTCCGTTGAAAGATATATGTATGCATGTATATATACATCGGCACGCGAGACAGCTTTTATGTTCGATGAAATACGCGCGAAATCAAGAAATCTCGTGAAAAATCAGTGGTAGAAACCTTTTCGTATCATCGCATTCCGTTGCAACAGTTCTCTTGCATGCGATAGTATATCCATAATTAGGAAAAGTAGAGTAAACTTCTTTATTCCGGATGATTTAGTACTAGCATAAATCTTCAATAGTTACGGAAACATTTGCGGTATCTCGTAAAATTGTAAAATTTGAACTTTAAATATTAATTTAATTAATTTTTTATTGAAGCTATTGTTTTAAGTTATTAATTTTGCCATTCGGACAATATTCGTTAAAATCTGTAACAACTGCACAACTGCATAACACTGAAACTTTTCTTTATAATGAAATTTTTATTAACGTGCTTTCCAACGCATGAATTGCATACGTTGAATTTTTCATTCACACCGGGTGCTATCTTTGTTAAATCCGCCATGAAATATTTTATAAAACCTCGTATGGATGCCGCAAGTAGCAACAATTTTATTTCAATATTATCGTTATTGTATTTTGAATATTACATACTGTCTCTGATAATAACGATTTTTGCAGTTTTGTGAATGTTCAGTTTGAATGGCAAACGGTGTAAATGATATAAAAATAAGTAATAAATTTTTCAGTGGAAAAACACGCGTATTGTATACTGAGTGCAGGTTTTATAAATGTTAGAATTTATCTTCATTGTAAAGCGCTATAAAATATATTTCTGTAAATTTTAAACATACTTGACTTTATATCAAAAATCTATCGCTATTGCGGCTACATTAGTTGTCATTTTGAATATTATTGCGACATATTTGTAAAGAAAACGTTCGATTTTCATAATATAAGTGTATTATTGTGAACAATAAATGATGAACAATTTATATAACAGGGAATATGTTTATCAATTCTGTATTACCTGTGAAAATTACCTGAGAAAAATATAATAAGTATAATCCTGTCGATTTGAGTGAATAAACCCTTCTGTAAGTCGAGCTTTCAAAAGGAAATTCAAGCCTTCTAAGAGAATTTGCAATTTTGATCGCGCGGTGACATAATGCATAAAAAATAGATCGTTTAAGCAGAAGTAATCTTTCAGGAATATAACACGACATAAACGATAACCACGCAGTTGGTCGAATTTCATGAATAAAGTTTCGATGTAAAATAAAAGACAAATTCCTGGACGAATCGCTTTGACCGTTGGAAAAGGAGGAAAACGGAAATTCTTAAATACGAATTGAGGAGTTTCGTCTATCGTTGCACGCGAAATACGTTCTCCAGTTCTACGGTCTAAAGTTTCGATCGAACTCGTTCGCATCGAAAACGATAAAAACGGATAAAACTGACGTTCATCCGCGCCAACGCAGTTCGACCGCGATAAACAAAACGGGAATCGTTCGTGGTTGAAACGGGAGTCGATAAATCGAATCGTCGGCCGTGCCGTTTTCAACGACCGATTAAATATTTATACCTGATACGCCAATAGCAATTTCAAGGCAGCCGTTAAGAAATTTTCCGCAATGGTATCGTTTACATTTTCTGATCGATACCGGAGTCTTGAAATGTTGCTCCTGCAAATGTCGATTCCTTCTTCCCCTCGCGAGAATAGAATCGTTGAATATTAGTGGAGAAACAGACACGTCCATATGGTATAAATAAAACATCGATTTATCACAGAAATATCAATCCAGAAAGTTTTTCAAACCGCCACAGCCCGTAAAGATATATCGTTACTCCTGAAATCCATCGCATTCGGCAATAGAAGTTTACTCTTCTTTAAGTTGATCATTTTTCAATCATAAACTCCTACCCGATGTCTAATAAAATCAATTGAAAATCAACGAAACTTAAACTGATTCGCTTCGGTTCGTGAAATATTCTTTTGATAACGATAATACATATTGTTAAATATATGCTTGAACGTATTATGTTTTTAAATACGACTCGGATTTATACATGGTAATTCTCAAACGAATTAATTATTAATACACGTTAATAATAATCACTGAAGTCATCTTCTAACGAAGTAGAAGAATATGCGAAGAAAAATGTAAGTATATGCTATTTAAAAAACACAAAATAACTACTATTTTTTATGACAAAATGGTACTTTCGAAATTTCTTTTTACGTCATATTCTCAGTAGGTAAGTTCTTCATTCGATACTAGTGTTGGAAACATTTTGTTGTAAAACTGTCAGATTCAGCTGAAATATTATCGCGATTGATTCATGGGCCATTCTGTGTACATATACAACAATTCATTCATTTATTATTAACAAATAAATTCATGCGTATGAATCGTTGACAACTACAAAGTAGAAGATCCCTCTCTCGGCTGTTTGCCTTAAAACACTATCCAAATTTCCTTACACACGCCCATAAATCTTTGCTTCATTGCCGAACAGATTAGGTTCATGCAGAATCCCGTATTCGATGCATTTCTGATAGTATGCAAATTTGAATTGCCACGATGAGCAAGGGAGGGTTAGAACACGGAGATCGACACTGAGCTTCGACGAAAACCTCTCTACCCGCCTCCGTTCCTCTTCCAGTTCCTCGCTATAAACTATGAGCCGTATCGATGCCATCCGACTCTCAACTCGAAGCCCCTCGGATTGGCCATTACGATCCATCTGACCTCTCTCAATGCAGGCTTATAACGTCTTTGTTTGCGTAGACCAGTCGCGATTATTCAGTGTGGACATTGTGCTATTGTGCGTGATCCGACGACAAATCAGCTTCGAAATATAACGGTCACAGCTCGTGAAGTTTTACAACCCTTACGTTGTTCGGGGAATTAGTAGCGAAAAGTGAGAAAAAGTTAAGGAAGATTTAATTAGAGCAAGACCTTTCGTCATCTATAAACTTCTTGTCTCGAATCTCGTCGCTGCTGAATTTTTCGAGGAAACTTGCTCATAGTACTACGTAACATTCTGCGATCGATAAATATCAGAAATCTGCAAAAATACGGCGATGTGAGACGCCGGTGTTGATGCGTGCAGCAAATGAACGAGGAAGTAGAAACAACAGGAGAATAGAAAATGAGAACGTCTATGTAAATTTTGTTTTCTTTTATTTTATTTGGAAGAATTTCACAATCGATTCTCATTGAGAATTATAAGTAAATAATTCTGGCGTGGTACTATGTCGTGTGTCTGCGTAAATGAAAGGAATTGGAGTTTCGATAATCTAGCAATCTAGTGTCGATCGACGACAGTTAGGGAATACTATCATAACTCTTGCCTCTGAAAATACAGCGCAGAGAACGTCCAATAAACTTAATCCCATCGCGATATCTAACTTCGATAGACGTCTACGGAAATTTTAATTCGATTAGAGACGTCGCAGTCGAGAGTTAAGCCGAAAGTCGGTATTTAACGTAGAATCGAGTTAGGGAGTTTTGTTTAACTCACTTATAGTTTTCAAGCGGAAGGCCTCGCTACGCTTATATTTCCGCGTGTTTCACTTACCGTACATTTTCAACGCATGCAGACGTTTCGTATACTAATTTTTTACTAATCTTGCAATTTCGATATACGTTCGAAATTGGTACCAAATATTCTCCAATATCATCGTAGCGATAATGAAACTTCAAAATGTTTCGTATAACACAGACGATATGTTCGCAAAATGTTTCTATAATTGTTCGAACGTTACTGCGATACAGTGTAACTTTCGTGTTTTGCTATAGTTCTGTCTCTTTTTCTTTCCATTGCTTTCTCGATCTTTCGCCTTGCTTCTCGCGGTTGCTGGTCGAGTTCCATGTTGAAATATTTCTCATTCTTCATGGAAGTCTGCAACGCGTGTTTTCGATCACAGTCACGAACTCGCGAGTTGTTGTTGACCATCCTTGTCCATCCTCGGCTTGGTCGAGGAACATACGTTCGGAGAGACTTCTTGGAGTCCATTGACGTTGAGTTACATCGGCTACGGCACGAGATTTCGATGGTTATTGTGCTCGGGATTGCTGGCACGCCGCTGGCGCACTGAGAAAGTGGAATTCGATGTTCGAGCGAGCTTGAGGCTTGTGTGCACTTGTGACGGAATGAGATCGCGGAAATGTACACAGGAAAACGAACTTTTCTTCCTTTTCGTTATACATCGGATTTTTGTTTCGTCTTACTTTCACAGTCGCGTATGATTCGATAGAGTTTAAAGAGAAACGTACAGTAAAACTTTGATTATCGCAACACCGATTAATGCAATGATCAGATTATTGTCGGAACATCATATTAATTTTTTACTAAACACATATTTGCAGTAAGTATCTTCCAATTTCCCTACACACTCTCGTTTAAAAGTTTAGATCGTGTTAGGATTACTATTTTCACGCTATTGGAACTGTAATTGATTATAAATATTTAGAAATGACGCTTCTAATATTTCTGTATCTCACAAAAATTTAGGAAAAAATTAGTTTCATTTAGAAAGTTAGGAGCATTTCAAACATTCTCAATGTGTAATTAAATAAAAGAAAAACAGTGTAACTAATATGTATGACACTAAATTTGAAAATTGCTATTCCTATAGCTACAATGTAAACTACGGAACGTGTGACGTATCGTGTTTCTTGCTATGAAAAAGTAAAAATGAAATCAATAAGAGGAAAATAGACAAAAGTAGGCTATTCGATGAGGACTCGATGCTGATCACGTAGCAAGCTACACGATACGGTCACCGTAGATTTTGCGAGCTTATCCTTTAGGGATAATTCTCAGCAGCAAGATCCGAGATCTGCTCGTAGACTCGTAAATCGCCTTTGGCGCCACGGATTTCCTTGCGCAAGCTCCAGTTTCCGAAGCCGAACACGGGGCAGAGCTTCGAAGGGTTCTTTCTGAAAATTCCTAACGTCTTAGGGTGCCGGACACAAAGAATGAAATAAATAAAAACGTGAACCATGAGGAGAATTAGCAATGAAGATCGATGAATAATTGAAACGCCAGCTGGAATAATCTTTCCAAGCTAAATTATCCTATTCGTTCGATGGAGATTGAGATTTAAGAATCGTTGTGAGTCGTTTGAATTGTTCGTACTGTTCGCATTGTATGTAATAGTCGATACTCGTGCGATACAAAAGTCAAAATCTGTGGAAGCTTTGCGTCTCATTTTTGCAGTAGTTAACCCCGCGACGATTTTGAAATTTTTATATTCCAGTTCTGCTCTCATTTGAACAAATGAAAAATATTTGCGATATTTTCAGACGTTCAATACAAAACTGAAACGGGAAATCATGCATACCGATAACGATCTTCTCATTTCGCTCAAAGTGCCGAGATATTTT
Source organism: Bombus soroeensis (assembly GCA_014737365.1). Classification (NCBI taxonomy): domain Eukaryota; kingdom Metazoa; phylum Arthropoda; class Insecta; order Hymenoptera; family Apidae; genus Bombus; species Bombus soroeensis. The sequence goes on along the minus strand of JACXIL010000179.1, from coordinate 2,008,936 downwards.
TTAACGCCAGAGAAATATAATTTTGATAAAAAAGTAACTGAAATAATGTAGCAGGGTTAATAAATTATCCATTTTTGATCGCAGTTCGATCGTTATTTTTACGATTCTTTTCCAAGAAAATAGATTACCAAGTAATTCGTAACAATACCTAATATTACTCAGCGTCAAGTAGAAAGTATATTTCAGGTCCTTCCACACGATGTTGCGTACGAAGACGTAAAATAAAGATGCTCTTACATCTTTCATTGTCAGGCACGCGGTTCAATGGCAGCTCCGGACAGACAGAGATGAGAGAAAATGCAAGAAACGCGACGAGACACGAAGAAAATGTTAGCAGGCAACGAGTGTCTGAAAACGCTGACGACTGGCTCTCTTACCCTTTCAAGGAGTATCTTCCTTACGCAACGAGCCGGAAATTCTTGAAAAGGGTTCCAGGCGAAAGTGTCATGGAATGCAATGTGTAAATCTACGATAGGATCTGCTATGCGGGAATGTAGTGTGCAATCTACAATAGAATGTGGTATCACAGGTTAGAATTGTCGCAACTGTAATCAAGTTGTGTTCTTCTTTTCATCGATAACGACCAATTTTCATATATTTATCAGATAAATATCAAATAAAGTTTGACATTTCTCTTCGACCATATTAATTTCCTACAGCATTTGACGTTGTCTCGTTACACCGAATTAATTCTATCCTCGAAAGAGGAATCATCCTAACTTCAACAATATAATAATTAAACAATATATGTTTCTTACAACAAAATCACTCCCTAATCTCAAACACGTTCTTCGTCATTCCAATCGATCTAACTTCCGTTTACCTGTTTGTTTCCACTCTGTGATGCCTAGAAATCAATTGGCCGAGCAATAACTTCAGCTATTTGTTCCTACGAATTTGCAAGCGTGACTACCATCTAAGAGTCGCAATAAAATCCATCTTCTTCCTGTGCACGCTCCGACCATCTCCTTTCGCACGCCACGATCTTTCTTTTTGCTTCTTCCTCTCCTCGTCCTTCATTTCCTCCTCCGACTATAAAACCATCTCCTTCCTGCACTTTTACTTGTGTCTGTTTTCCCTCAGGAACTGGTACTTCCTCTCTTTTTCTAGTATACACGCCTGCTCTTTTTCCAGTATTCAACAAACTGTCTCAACACGCTGGGCGTTTGCCAATGCGAGAAAGAAAATTAATTGTTTCTCACTGTGAACGCTAACGGTAAGGTCTACCTTCTCGTCAGAGTTTCAGCATCCTGGTGCCCCTTAAGCTCGTCGTATCTATCCCTCGACCAATCTACGTCCTTGCTCTGTCTCGTCCGACTGAAATTAATCGCAAAGTGGGCGTGCAACTTATTTGTTTGGGACAGTTCGATTCACCGGTGACGAAAAAGCTGCTTAACTAAAGCGTGCAAGGGGTTGCAAACTTGGAGGGTGAAATATTAGATACGTCTGAGGAAAAAAAAACGGGCACAGGAAACAGAATTTCCAGGAAATTGTTCGCTTTGAAATTAAATTCAGCCCGGTATCCGGGCATGGGATTAATCGTAGAAGTAAAGGAATTAAACGATTGGACGTGTGAATAATTATTGTCTGTTACCGTGGTAGGAAATTAATTAGCGACGGTATAAGAAATACAAGGTAGAAGGTGTTTCGAGCGATAAATAATCCGATCTCACCCGACTTTTATCGCGTGAAAGGTCAAAGCAAGCGATTCGTTATCAATTATGATAAAATTAATTTATTAATATATATTGCTATTGAGATATATCCACGCGTTCGATTATTCTCGACAGAATTCAATCCAATCATGCAATTATGAATAAAAAAGTCTGCTATAATTTTATCATTTTTGATCATTCGTCTATGCGTAATAGAATATTCCGAGACATGGAATCATTTTCTCAAAGATACGCGACGACTAGACTGCGAATTTTCATATATATTCGTGGAAAATTCAATGTACAAAACATGTAAAAATATATAAAATATTCGAAATATACTTCTCGTTATACATATGTATATAATACATAACACTATACGACATTTGGTAGATAAAACAATTTTCTGCCTAGCTCCTATTTTTTAACCATATTCGTAAAACTATGGATTTGCATAAATCCGTATTTATATATTCATATTATTCAACATAACGTAAATTTGCATAAATGTTTCGATTCCTTAGTTGATCTTAACTTCAAGTTTCGTTTATCATTTTATAACGATTCGTTGTTCCACTCAACTTATCGTTAGTCGAACAGAGATTTCGCCTGCACGAAACTCCGGATCGAAACGATAATGAAATCGATCGATGAACACTTCATGTAAAACCTGCAGCGGCGTCCTCTTTGTGACTGAAGTCGAGTTCCGCTTAACGCAGCTTCCTCTTGTGGTTGCTCGAGCAGAGGAAAGGTCCTCGATCGCTTTCTCTCGCGGCACAAGGTGGTAATGAGACTCCGTCGCTGCCTTCGTTACTACCTTAACAGAAACTCCTTTGTGAGCGAAATAAAACTCAACTCGACTCGCCCCTCCTTTGCCGGTGTCGCGCCACGTTCCATCACGTTCAAGCTTCCAAGAAGTGGTAATGGCTGCCACCGTTCTTCTACTTTCCTCCTGTTCCTCGTTACCAGGGAAGTCACGATGTTACGGGACAACGAAGAGAAGAGGACACGACTAGGCGAAAACGAATCGATTGAACCTATATCGATACAATAGATCACGTTAACTCGATCGAGGATAATTCGCTTCCGAGTTGTTACACTTTCCTCCTATAGAAACCACTATCTTGCTAATCATTATAGGCAGCTGTAACATGGATCCTGTTAATGTTGATCGACTTTAACCTTTATTCGTTTATTTGATATTTTTTATTCTTTAATTTGATTAATCGTCGGAACATCGATGAACGAAGAGAAGCGGAATGAGAAGTCTTCTCTCTTTCACAAAATCAGAACAATAACTGCAAACGTTGTATAATTAGTAACGTACTAGTCCATATTCGTTATACGTATGCCGATTAGATTTTATTTTTCTAACTTTTTATTTTCTAATACATAAAGATTTGAATGTACATAAATATATCTATGTATGGTGGTGTACACCTACGTGTACGAATTTAACGAAATAATATAGAAAATCATGTTTACGGTGCTAGCATAAACAAGTTAGAGTACCGACATTCCAAATAAACTGGGCACACCAAACTGATGGTACGAACAAATATTTGTTCTACAGGCAACTTAAATATTTTATTTATACATATACTTCGACGAGAACAAACATGTTTAAAGTCTATAGAAACTAAAAGTATGACGTTGACTATGTTCATCGAAACGAATAAATCGAATTTAATTAATACGTTAGTAATAAAATATTATTGCAACGAGAGAAACACAAATAACCATGCTATTTCATAATTCTCTGGTAAAACGAATTTTCATATTTACAAGCAATAATTTCGTGGTTAATCCACGTAAAGATCCAAATTGCGTATAGTACCTATACGTAAAAACTTAACGAGCCCATACAGTATCACTAATGAGTAATGGAGTCAATAGAGTTTCGTATTGCTTCATCTAAAATCCCTACGAAAAATATACTGAAACCATATAATAAAATTTGAATAAAGGATGATAAATCCTTCATTTACATTTTGTATGTATTTTTAATCTGCCTCCATACAATAATTTCTGCCGCGAATAAACGTTAAATGGCGATACTTTAATTTCTTTTGCACATTATAATATCAATGAAATATTGTTAAATCTATATTAATTAAATTTTATATTTGCCATTTTCACATAAAATAAACGATAATTATCTCTTATAACCGGGTTTGTCATAACAACCACTAAAAAGGTAAACGTGCTATTAAATTTCAAGAAGCTTTTGCAATTTAAAATCATACAGCGTAAAAGTTTCATACGAATTATGCATTTTTGGAGAAGATGCTTCAACGTAACGTTATATCATTGTTGATATTCTTTTTCAAGAATAAAGAGGTCCATTAGAATAGAGTTCTTCATATTTCTCCAAAAATAGAACCCACTTTAATTCAGAGATACTCAAGAGTACTGAATTTCATAATCGTTACACTTTTTACGATTACGTTTACGTATTTCTTGCAATTTGTGTTTCCTTTTATAAGGAAATCTCTATCGTTTTATTTTGCATCGTTTCTCGCGAATCTCGTCGAAAAAAGGAACTCCCTCGAGTTAAATGCATTTGTATCAAATTCCACCAGTCCCAGAATCCTGTTATCGTTCGGATCTCTATGAATTGTAAATTTATTCAATGACCGCGCTCTCTTCGTCGCTGCCGCAAACGAAGCAGGCATTATTTTAATAACTTCTCGTACCTTTGGAGGGAAATAGCAGTTTGCAAGATTATCTTCACGACGAAGAGGTATATTTCTATGGACGGCAATAACTTCATCTTTTTCCATACGCATTTCGATATCTTTAGAAATTGATGCCTCCTTTATTACGCTTCAAATGATTCGTTTTATTAAATTGTAAGTCAGTTACTATTGTTGATATTACGTACGATGAATAATAACTTATTATAGGTACTAACGACAAATGAAAACGCACGAAGCACTTTACACTGGGTGTTTGCCACAGTTTTCCTAGTATTTCCTGTATGTGATCTTAAAATATTTCGAGCGAAAGTTAGTCGCTTCTAAGTTGGAAATAAATCGTAGTAATAAAAATAGCCAAAATATATTTTTCTTTATAACGAATCTTCATAATTTTCCTATTTTATATTCTATAATTTTCTGTCTAGCATCGAAGATAATTAGACGAACTCAACCGCCACACAAAGATATTTTCCCCCAGATAATCTCGTAAGAAAATCACCCTGATGTATAATAAATTTTCTTGTTAACGCGACAGTTTTCTACTATCCACTAAGCTTTCTGATCGATTACGAACAATAAACTTCGACAAACTAAAGTTTTAAAACGCTCAAAGTTCTTTACACATTATAATTGTACCCACATTGTTTGTTACTTTCTGCGATGCTCAACGATTTGAAGAAGCCTTATCAAATGTTCACCGTTTGTATTTTTCATCAGAACGATTGCTTCCCTTTAGCGAGTTTCCAACCATTCGCGGAAAATCAAATCCTCACAACTTGAATTGGACTGCGTCTCCCGGTGCTCTTCGCAGATATCATTAATTTATGAGAAAACTTAGTTCCTGTTTACGTTTCTTTTCCTACCAGAGTTGCAGCGGCCGAGCATAGACTCGCCGCAAATAATATAGAAACTTCCATCCTCCGGGGAACTCGTGGAAATTATATTTTATAGTCTGGATCAGGAGATCCACTCTTCGACGTAATGAAACTCGTCGACGAATTATCAAGCGTTTCTAGAACCCTTAGTTATCAAAATATTCCTTTATTTTACGGATTAAAAGTATAATCGAACAGCAGCATTCGACCTTTATAACTCGTAAATTATTATTATTCGTCTTATGAATTAGTTATTTACTCATGATTATCGATATATTGTAGGAGGAACGTAGGTCTGTTTCATCATCTTCTATTTATCAATTTTAATGAGTGAATGGAAAAAATTTCATTTTTCCAGCGGATTTACTGTAAAACTCATTGTAAACCTCGCACTTTCTTGCATATGAATACCGCAAGAAAAAGAACATGATACTTTTTCATACGAAAGCAACGTTAAAAGCCAATACTCTGTCAACCAATCATACGTGACCACTACTGCCGTCTCATTAAAAACGTTGTGATATTCTCTTTGAGAATATATGTATTAAAAATACTAATTTCAACTGTCTGAAAACTCTCCGACTAGTAGAATCGTTTACAATACGAAACATACGTAACAGACAATAATAGACGATACACGATAGACTATATAATCTAAATATAACCAAGATCCTAAGACTCTGATAAGAATATAAAAAATTTACTGAAATCACGATCGAGAGATACGATAGATATAAATTACAAATATACAATAAATATAAGTAATAATCATGAGATTAAATAGCCTTTTGCTCGATGGTATCACTAGTTATCAGACACCCTGTATATTGAATGAAAAAAAAACATTGTCCATCACTTTTAATATTGGAATCTCGTTTTTACGAACCAATTAGGTGATATCTCTTACGATGTAGTCAACGTCGACTTCCTCGTTTATGGGATACTTGCCCAAGGAACAGACCAGTTAACGGGAAGTGGGCTTTAACTTTGGACGCTTATGGATGCACAACGAGAAGGGTGGTAGGAATTCCGAGTTACGCGTAAATCGTCGAACCTGTGGTCGCAGGTGGTTACGAAAGTGAGAACGAGGTTGCCTGGTCGAAAGGTGTACAAGGATACCACAGGTTGTCACACAATGGCCTCTACCTTATCTATAATATGCATGCGATCGTATTTCCACAGACTTGGAGAACGCGCGAATTTATCAGAAGTTTGGGAAATGGCTAGGTAATGTACGCGTTATCTATATTTACGCGTTATCGAGAACTCGCGTTGTTTCCGTAATTAATGAAACGGATATGGTTCCTGCAACGAAAAATCAACTGCTCCAAGGAGAAAAGAGCAAAGAGAGTTTAAAGTATAAGCTTTTAGCTTTTTATATCTGAACTTTAGGAGAACAGCAACAATAACGATGAATTAATCGATATCAGTACAGTGTTAGAATAATAAAATAGAATAGTGGACAAGAGAAAGTTTCTAAAATATGAGGTACATAGGTAATTTTATAGATCGAAATTGTACGTCACAACGATAAAGAATACATAGAACGTTTAACTACAAAGTGTTGGTTGAAATAATAAAAATGAAGTTTACTGGTGTTCATAGTGTGTTCTTTTCTTCGACGCTGCACGTAGAAGTAAATACAATGGAATGTAATATTACTATACACGTAAATGTGCGATTTCTAATTGGCAAGTATCGTTACAAGGAATAAATAAATATTCACAGTGATAAGATCTGAGATACTGAGATAAACAGTTCGAGAGATAAATAGTGAACAATTTTAAAAAACGAACGATTAGATAAGAACAGAAACAAGCAGACGACCGGATCCAAAAATAAAGAGAGGCCATCGCGAAAGTCTCAACGTGCGTAAACGCAAAGCACTGTAAAGATAAGTGAACGTAACGACCAAGTCGTATCCATATTTCTAGAGAGCAAAGGTGCCAGAGAGTGGGCTATGTAAAACACGGCAATACGAGTAAAAGTAACCGCACGACGAGGATGGGCCACGATGTAAATTTCAAAATGTACGGGGAACGTAAACGCGAAAGGATACGAAGGTAAGTAAACACGAAGTCTGGAGACCAGCTCGAGTGCACCAAATGGCAACTCATGAATGTGCATCGACGACAGATGAAGTAAAACTGCCTGTTCAAGACAGGGTATGGACATTTACATGAAAAGATTTAAAGTACCAACAGGAATGTACCAGTGAAGTTTCTGCTAATTAAAATGCACATGAGAAAGATAGCGAGGGACGTCGTACTGTCGCTATCTTCAGAATGGAGACTATACTACTGTTGATAACACTGGTATTAAAAGATGGACATTTGTAAAAGTGTGTTTCAACGTTAGAATCAGATCATAGACAACGCGGTATTTCTTTCCTCGATACTATGATGTAAAATATAATAATTTGTATAGTATAATAATTTGACGATTTGATTCGTACATATAATACAAAAACAACTTCTAGTTCTCAAAAAATACTTCCATTATATAATAATTCACAAAATTATTGCTCTATTTTGTAATAAAAATATACAAGCGAGGAGGAAGTTAGGGGAAATGTAAAAAATAAAAGGAATGAAAGGTAGGGGAAGGATTTCGAAAGCACTGCGTATCGACAAGACTCTCAATCACTGTCAACAAAGCAAACATATACGCCACTAGCAGCGCAATTAATATATTCATAAATCTCGGTAATCGTGGAGATACGAGTTGGTAGCTCGATAATTAATTTCAGTCTGTTCGCGCTGGCGCGTGTTCACGTATGATAATTCTGTTCGTCTCATTAAAGATCCGTCTGCACGAAAGGGGACGGAACCAGCGAACGAATCGAACGCAGACTAGGAAACGAGAAAGGAGAAAGAAAGAAGTAAAAGAAAAAGAAACGCGATGTTTATGAACTGGAAAACGCGTTGCTTACAAGTAAAATAATATTTCCTTTTGGATGCTCTCTATTCTTCTTCTGCGATTCCTCCCCAACTCTTCTTGTGTCTTTCCACTTTGCCTTCCTCTTTTTCTCCGTCTCCTTTTTTTTCTCTGCAGCGTCTCTGGCGCGGAAGAGCTCGGCGAAGCGCAATATTAATCAGAGCTCAATAGGTCGAACGTCTGAGCCTGCATCAGGAAACATTCGTCCAATCGGGCTGAAAGCATTCTCGTTGCACGAGATACTTTCCAACGGTCTTCCTCGTCGTCCTGCTGATGCAACGCTGAACTCGCCATCGAGGCTGCTACACACGAATTTGCATAAGGCATTCGTCGGCTGAACCGCTGCACCTAGCGATTTCGCTTGACCACACCTGCGCCTCTAAGATCGACCGAAAATTCGTTGATTATTCCACCGCGTATGCTCGCGAATCGCAGACGTAGGAAATTACGCTACTTTCGCTGGACGTCTTCGCTGTGATTGGAAACTCTGAATTCGACAAATTCGAAATCGTTAATGGAATTTGAAGAGTGATTACAAAGCTTCTCTACGAGGATCGTAGTTGTAAGAAATTTTATGGAACTCTCAGCAAATATTTTGTACCGATTATTGTTTATCCTTTTGTAAGATTTTCTGTGAAAATTAGAAGGAAACCTTGGAAACAATCGAAGAATTTCGTTTTTGGCTTCTCTTATAAGCTGTCTTTACAGGTGTCAGGAAGCACCAGTTTCGATCTTGACACAATTAATTCAAGAAAGGAATGGTAAAGTCTCGTTTGTCAATTGCAAAGTTGAATGTTCTGTATCGTTCGTATTCTTACAATGATCACGAGTCGGTATGTTTCTCAAAGCCTCTATTCGATATTATCATTCTTATTTGTAGAAATTTAATATAAAATAATTTCAGATACCTTCTTCAAGCGAAAAAGAATAACGCGAAAAAATTATGAATATAAATATATAGTAGATTGCAATTAAAATTCTTCGCAATAAACGGATGGATGTCAAAGACAAAGAAACGCCATTCTACACGATTTACACATTGAGACATTGCATTTAATTCTATTTTATCATTATTGAAATTATCGAAGAGGACATTTTTAAAGTTTGAAGAAGATTACGTAAAATCGTAGAATTTTCACAGTTATTCAGTCCCAAAAAAATATCTCTGTTATTCGAGTTTGTAAAATCTTTCGAAAAGAAATTATCTACACGTAATACACGTAACCGTTGTGTCGGCTCAAGATACATTACCCTCGACATGTTTTATACTCCCTCATGTTTGTATATTTTTTAGGCGCCATAGATCACGAATTTCTTTCCTGCAAATAATATTTCTCTGGTAAGCAAATGTGGTTTGGTTTCAGAAGTTCGGCCGAGAAAAAGCACTTTTTCTCTTTCACCAACATCGGTCGTGTATACAGCGGTGCAATCTAATGGGCTGCATATATCAAGGACTCGAGCGAAGCTCTAGCTCACGTGTCCGCTCTAATTTTTCACAACGGATTTCGTCGACACCCTTAAAAGTACTTCTTCCTCTTCGTGAACATGGACACGGGATCCTTATTCATCCTATAAAATATCATATCGCTTTGTTTTTATTATCTGTATTATAGAACAATTCCTTCCAATTTTCTTGTACCAACTAGGTCATTTAATACGTAACGTAATTTTTTAACCGTTGTCATACCCAGTCGTATATCTTCCCTCGTTCTTTACAATTTTTCTTTCCATTTTTCAGTTTTCTATTTTCTTATAAAATTCCAATCTTGATGAGTTCTATTCTTTTCAATTCAACGCTCAGAAGACATATAACTTTTACTCTCGGAAGTTGCTGCAAAAATTGTATTTACAGTCAGTCATGAATATCTTCGTACACTCCGTAATAAGAGTTTCTTAAATAAATAAATATTTCTGAAATAAAATTTCGAGCGACTAATTAACGTCGTTGAAGCTGACTTCCTATATCGAATGATTGTCTAAAATCATGTTGTCAAACTCAATGATTTATTTTCGTGCAAAAAGAATTTGAAACAATAAACTAGATAGCGGCGTGTGTTCCAAATTTAAGCTTTCTACGATTCGTGATTAAAATCCCGTGTATCTCTAAAAATAGTAGATGCGTATGTGTGTGAAAGGTAATGTGAAATCACGTTTCCTCTTCCTCGTCCTTTATTTCCAACTACCGAGAAAAGAAGATATAGAAGAAGCTCGGAACGAAATCAGAGCTTAATGATGTTTATTCCGAGTCTATTCTGAACAAGAATCGTTTCTGATTCAACGTTTTCGATGATCATCATCTCGCCGTTGCGTCGTGTCGTTGATCACATTTTTCAACGACGAGCGCGGCACGGAGTCTACAGATTGGCCTGTTAGAGACAATTTTCTCGCCGATAGCTCGTGCTGTGGCAGGCTAACTAACCGACTGCATATTTCAAATTGTTTCTCGGTTGTTGCTGCGACAAGCAAAGTAATGGCTAGCTGGGTCAAGCCGCGTGGCTGGCCTTTAACAGCGATAATAAAGCTCGACGTTCCACGGGCAATAAGGATCCTTCATGCAAATCCGTCGACATGTTTTTCCATCCCTTCTTTCGCCATTTCCCATTTCTTTACGACGGCGTACACGCCAAAAACACCCCGTTGGCATTCGACGAATTAATCCTCGAAACGAGACACCGGGCGTTTCGCGAAAGTTTCACGGAAGGCCAAATGGTTTGGACGTTGTTGTAAGTAATTAGAACAACGGCTGGAATTTTCGCGATACGCTGGAATTTTTATCGTAAATCACCGTGAAAGAAATCATAAATCACATTCTACGTTAGGTTTCTGATGAATTATACCCTGTTCATAAATATAGGGAACACATAGGAAACAGTACGATTAAGCTTGTAGGTAAGGCTTGTTTGTAACTTTTAATTAATCAAACAAACTGCATAATCAAAATTCTAGTTACTAAATATTGCTGGAACATTTAATTTATTTTATCTTTTTCCTGTTGGATGCAAGTCATGTTATTACGGTAGAACGATACTGATTGAGCTAATTGGTTTATTAGCTGCTTGATGTTCAAGGCAGGTTTTCATTAAAATATGCGGATGTCGGAGACGAAGAAAAGAGATGCGTATATTGCCCTTTGTGGAAAATACGTACAGTCGACTTTAAAACGAACAGTGCTCATTAGCGAATTCGTTATCTTCTAAAGCGAATCAGAAAATCTACCTTTGTGAAAAGAGAGCCTTTAAATTTGCCTATCGTCTCTATGGAAACTTACCTTAGGCTAATTTCCACTGAAGCAGAAGGCTTTAACGAAATTAATGATCGTATTTGGTCTAAGTGATACGAAATAACTAGAACAATTTTTTCCCTAAAGAATTTCGAGAAAGATAATTTCTTAAATAATACCGTTGTTCGTACACGTGATTTTTGGTAGTAAAACTCCTTCTGTTTGTTGAAACGAGATTGTGACTCGAATATGAAAATTTGAGTAGCAAGTTTAAGTATTCTCATTTATTCTTTAATTTCACCCATAAACATAATATGATATTTACTTGTTAAATTATTTAGGACATGATATGCATCATAAAATATAATTAAATAGCATATCTCTCACTTACACACTCTCTCTCTCTCTTTCTCTCTTCCCCAGCACTCTTAAGACTCTTAGTTTATTCCTTAGACTCTAATCTAAATATATAGAGTAAGCCTATATCCCCCTTTTCCGATACTACAATAACAAGAAATCACAAGAATTGCTTGAAACAATCTATCGTAGAATAAGATTGTTTCTGAGATATTAAAATTAAGAAAAATTCCTTTCAAAAGTTTCCAAAGAAAAACGCAAAGTCACGATTCTCACATTCGTATGCAAACATACCTTTACTTACAAAAGACTTACAAATAATTCTAAGAAGACGTGAATCTCCTTTTTAACGTTGTGTTTTACACTAACAACAAGTAGAATTTAACTTCTTCAGATTAGACTTCACGTTACGTGTCTGGAAAATCGTATCGCGAATCAAAATCGCGAGTTGCCAAATTAATCATCTGTGTTGAAAAGTCTGAATAACTGGCTTATTCATTTTCAATGCATCGTGTATCGAAATGATTGAGAGTCCTTAGAAGTGGAAATTGCGGTTTGAATGCAACCAAGCATTCCCGTACGTAATTTATCACGCTGCTTGACGCATTTATCGGTCTGGTGATTTAAAAGATACGAGCAATGATAGCTAATGGCTTCCGTAAAGCGGCGATTAGCCAAAGAACGATTTCGATTCGTGAGAAATAAATCCAACTTGTTTAAAACAACGCCACGATTAAGGGCGAAATCGAATGCAAATTCTGCCGCGTTTCGTCTTCATTCCGGTATACGCTTAACCTAATTTTGTCATCGCTGCAACTAAGTTGTAAATCCATTCCCAAGTTACTTCGATTGAACGAGCGACTTATCAAATGCTTTCATGTTAAAATAAATTAGCGCTTCGTATTTGAAGTTCGGGTGATTAAATTCGTCGTTGTAAAACTTTGCTTTATAACCGTTCATTGAAACGTATACTTTTAGATAAAATTTCCTAAGTACTATAATATCTTCGTAAGTAAGGAAGTAATAATAGTAATCTGCAAAAATGTATTTCGTAGTAGCATTTTACATATTAGCTCTGGTTTCGAAGATACGAAAAGCGATCAATATTACATATGCAGTTTAAAAGTGAAATGGAACAATTAAGATGTAATTAAACACTGTGATATAACACCATGTAAACTTACACCATGTAAAGCATCATTGTAGTAGATGTTCCTTTGCTAGGGGAAAGTCTGACGTATTATTTTATGGAAAAACTGAAAGGGAAATTTCGTGAAAAGCTCCGCGACAATAATATAATAATAAGATCGTAATATAATAATAATAAGATCAAAAGACGTAGGAATTTTAAAATCGAAGTCAGAACGATAGAAACTGACTTGTAAATTATGAATGTAGTGATAGTTTCTCGACTCGAGTGATAGAACAGCATTAACGTTAATTAAACGTCGCCTAGTTGCGAGAATTATGGAATAAAATCACGATATTACGTTCTATATTGAATAATAAATCAACAGTGACAAGTAACAATTTAATATCGCTATATCAGCAGTTTATATGAATACGTTTAAGGCATCCTTCTCTTAGCTATGAAACAGATTTATTTCCGTGGCAACAATATTTTATACGTAGACCAATAAATCGTAACTAAATTGTACTACTTCCGAAAGTATAATAATTTCGTTGCTTTACAACGTGAGCGTACGGTAATTAAAATGAATAATTCATAAAATACATATAAATTGAATAACGTATTTCATTCTATACGTTAAACACATATTTCGTAGGAATTATTCGAGAAATTCACTTACATACAGCTACGTTTAATTAATAAAACAGTAGAGTCTCGGTGAAGGATTTGTTTCCATAATTTTAAAGACTAAACATCTAATTTTCGAAAGTTCTTGTAAAATATATTATTAATATAAAATTTTTCTAGCACTTGATCATAAATCTTCGTATAAATTTTCACTAATTTCTTTTCATTCCTTTTTTAATAGCTAAAGAAGGATATTTCTTTCTACTTTACAAATTCAAAATAATCATCTCTTACAAATTACAGGTACTTTTGTTAAAACAGCAATTGCTGTAGCAAAGTCTGACCAAAGTGAACCATTTCAGAGGTATCAAAGATTTTATAATATATCAAGCAATTTGACGTGTCCATTAACGGAACTCCACAGAAAACCCTAATTTCCGACAGCAACGTCGTACCGCCTTTACCGCTAGCCAATCATCCCACCATCGTGCTTTCCCTTTTTCAACCTTGGTTAGATTGAAAAAGAACGAACCTGTTATCCTTTTTGTAGTCCAGGAAAACCTTGGTCCCTTCTTAATAAGCATTTTACCTCTTATTTTTTGTTTTTCGCCATTTCCCCCTTCTTTCTTTTTTCGAACGAACGTCACCCTCGGATCGGGCCGACGAGAATATCCCCAGCTAATTTCCCTTACAACTGGGACTTTAAACGATCGGATTTGAGCTTGGAAAATTTGCAAAAAATGACAAGATATTTACCGTGAACGTATATATACAGCGCGAGGAACCATCTTAAATAGGTATATTATAAATAGACTGAGAATATTTATGCAAACTCATATTTTTATCAATATAATTAAAATTCATACTTCTATGATCATAATTAAAATTCATATTCTTATGAATATAATTAAAAGACTGATATATATAGATAGAGAATTATTTCATTTACTAAATATTATAATATTTTTGCATACTGCATATTGTATATTCCCTCTGTTTCCGAAACTTCCTGTCAATTTTCCATCAATGCATAAAAATTTGCAGTTTACTCGTTTTTAGCGTTATTTCAACAAATCTCGTACAACGCATCCGTAACACTTTTGCAGTAAACAATAGCTTTTTGCTAAGCGTTCTAATACTTTTACGAGCCACTGTATATTTTCTCCTGAATTCACTCCGTTATCAAGAATATCTGGAACGCTCTACATCGTTCTACAAGTGGATCGTCATAGATCAAGCGATCTCGAGTAGAGTATTGTAAATGTTTCATCAACCCAATTCATCGTTATCTATCGTCGAAAGTGCCCTCGGTTGTTGTTGTTACTCGACAAGTTCGCGTATTAAATTGTTCGTTTCGTGCCACTGTTTTAAGCATTACGATTTCAAACGTTACCATAAATTCTGGAAACCGTGCTACGAGATGCAGTCGCGCACTCCTTCGGGAACCATTGTACTACTCGTCTATTTTGGTACTGGGAATGCGCAGGCTGAAGTAGCATCGTCTAAGGCTGCTTTTAAATTGTTTATTTCACTGCAACCCACTTGCACGGAATTTATAGATCGTCGTTACTCGTCAACATTTAAAACCGAACCTTCGATTGTAACGCGGAGCCTCCTTAATTTTGTGGCGTGCTTAATAAAATTTCGAAAGCTGTGAAACGGCGAAATAACGCTCCTTTAGTTGGAAACTGCATTAACGAAGATAAATTGCGCATATTGTCACGAAAGACACGGCGTAACTCGTTTTGGCGAAGATGAAGTTCGATATGCGCTGAACGTGTTGTGCATGGTTATTAATGTTGCTATCGTTATTTAAATTACGTACTTAGAATAAAAACTACATATATCATGTTGTTCATCGCGCGGAATAAAATCAAAAGAGAAGAAGGTTTCATCGTTGTACTGAGAAATAGATTTTTCGAATTATTATATAACTGTTATTTTACGTCGATTGTTAATGTATTTTTTACAATATTTATTTGAAATTCAAAAGTTATACACCTAAAATCTCCAGTTTACGATTTTGTATTAATTTCCTTCAAAGTATCCGGATGCTTATTTACCTTACATCGACTTTACATTGTCTCAACGTTACAAATTTCAGGTTTCTAACACCAAAAAGATGTTTTCTAAGAGGAATACAAATAAACAAAACCTGGTAATTATCTTGATCAGAAAATCCTGGAACGCATAGAGCGTGAAAAAATCGTAAGTCGTAAGGTATTACAGGGAAGTAGAACCTAAACGGAAAACGGAACGAACTTGGAAGAGAAGTGGGTCGTAGTCGTAGAACTACGGCGCAAGATTAACTTTGATCTCTGTCCATTCGTAACTGCGTCTAGCAACGGTGCACGGGATATTTTGGGAAAAAAGGTCAATCGATATCCGTACGAGATGTATTCGCTCTATATTTGAGATGTACATTTGGCGTATTTCGATTTAATGACGCCACTTGGGTCACGGAATGAAAAATCGCAGAGAAACACGATGCCAGTCGTCGATTCAAACCTTGACAGGAATAGAAGCTCGCGATCATGGTCGATCGTGATTATCAAAATTGCATTTTCAATTGTGTGTTCAAGATGATTATTCGAGCTGTATTCTAATTGTTTCATAAATATCTCGCGACTTTTATACGCGTTTACGTCGAACCTACCGACGACGAGACAAATCGTGTCCCTTTTTTAATCGTAGAAAAAGAAGAGATAAAATTCTCATTGAAAATGTCAAGCACAGATACAAAGTCAAGAAATTTCCAAATTCTCTAGCTTCGGTTGTTGCCGAGTATAACCGATCGATTCGCGGTAAGTAAAAATTTCATCAAATTAAATGGACTTTAACCTCTAACAAGCACTCAGCGATATCACGGAGCAAAAATTCGTGCGGGATTCTGGGCGAGCGAACTTTCATCGACAAAGCGAGATCAGCGAATCGAATGTGAAAGAGAAGGGGAACACAAAAAAAAAAAACAAAGAAAAGGGAGAAGGATGGAGGAAACAATGAAAAAAGCAGACAGTGACCGGCAATAACTTTGATCTATTTCGATTTTCAACGTCGATGACTCCTTTTGTCCGCGAAACTGAAAATTTGGTCTTCGCCGGCGTTATGTAGGACGAGCTTTGATCGACGAGCCTTGATTTCACCGGAGATCGGAGAGACTGCTCTCGTGCGTGGCTCCGCGCTCTCTTTTCCGCCAAGCTACGCGAAAAAAGCCTCACGGGTCACGCGACTTTCGATGAAAAGCCGAAATTGTCTATAGGACAGGTGCAGAGGATGCTGACCGGCACGAAAAAATATGGGCGTTCGAATTCGAGGAAATGGTGGAACCTACGGTAAAATGTTTGACCAGCTTTTACTACCCCTCTACCTATATTTTTTCTATCTTTTCTCTTTTGAAACGTTTGTTTGTCAAGAGATCGATTGATCGGCCTGAAAAAAAGCACGGAATGCGAAATGCATTTTTTTTTTTTGTCTCGTATGAATACGAAACTAGTACGATTACCGTCTCATTGGAATTTCCGAGGTATGGAGTATGTGAACAGACAGGTGAAACGATATAATGTAATTTATTCTTTGATAATATGCGATATCCTGTACACGTTTTTTGTAAAGTTAGCATAACGTCGTGTGTGACATGATAATTATCCTACAAAATTGAGAAATATTTGTAATTTCTACATGTTCTTTGTTGTGTATCCTGAATGATTTGTCTGTCCTAGATTGATGGAATAAGTATTACGTAGAAAACTAATATCAATCGCCGAATTGATCTTTTTCGATAGAAAAACTTTTTGATCAATATAACATATTTGAGAATGAAAATTGTACTTTGATTACCGTAAAAATAAGTTCATAATTCTCTAAACCAAATTCTATATTCTTCTTTCCGCTGCTAAGCAACAAATTTGTTAGAAAAATGGAAAATAGAAAATAAAAATGGGCATTTTTTCATTCATATTATTTCTTTATTAGGAAGGTAAAATTTTTGTAACACGGTTTTTTTATATTCAATTTTCATTTTTTTAATTAAAAAATGTGAAATTTTTCTCTAGAACAAAAATAAAAAAAAATCGACATTATCAAGACGAAACAAAAGGTTAGAGGAATTAAAAATAAACGTGCCCATATTTGAATCGAACTCAACCGTAGCAACATTTATACAATAGGATTCGTGAAAAAGAGCTGTCGCCTGCACGAGAGAAAGAATCGCGAGCACAATGATGATTCTTATTACAAATTTGCTACGGCCACTGGAAAACGTTTTCATTTAAGCTGCTTTTCATTGTTTAGATTTGGGCTTTGAATTACACAACCTGTGCTACGAGTAAACGTATAAAGTAGATGTGTTTGCAATTTCAATTCGAAGTTTGTTGGGTCCATTGTCATTCATCTTTGTTTCGCGTGTGTTTTTTCCCTTGCTTCGATCCTATTTTGCTTCTCGCCAAAAAAGAATAAACGTACTCCACTAAAAGAACCTACGAAGCTTACGTTTACCGGTTCGATTCCACTTTACATTCCATTCGATCGTATTTTCGTGGAACATTCGCAACAAGCATATTGTCGTGTCGGAGAAGTTATATCCGACACGCAATGTGCGACACGAAATATTATCTATATGTTGGACATGCAATACGAATTAAGAAATAAAATCAAGTTTCGTAAATTAAAGATTTTTGAAAAAGCTTTTAAACAGTTCTTTAAAAAATCTGAGCCGTGTACTTTAAATATTGCATTTATCCGAAGAGATTGAAAAAGAATTTTTGATAATTAGTTACACAGAACAGCGCAATCCTAGTCGATTTCATTCAACTTGTATTACGTCGTCAATACGAACGTTCTGAACATTTCATCTTTATATAAACACACGTACGCAGGATGTTCATTTGAAAATTTCCCACTAACACTTTATATCCAAAAAAAAAAGTATTAATCCTAAGTCTGACAATTTCAACTATAAGTAAGTTAAAATGTAAATTTTGAAAATAATTCTAAATAAGCGACTCGCAAGATAATATCTGCATCAACCAAGGTACTATCAACAAAGGTGCCTTTGAAGGAAAGCCATTTTATAAAAATTATTGTTCTTCCGTAGTCGATAAATATTAATAAGGTCCCGGGCATTGAAGCTATCTATCAAAAATTCCCATACAGCGTTATCACAAGCTGCAGACAATGCCATAAAGGGACGTAGTCGATGCTTCTCACAATTCACTCTCGAATCCGCACTAAATCCTCACGGAGCGAAGTAAGCTAAAAATAAAAGAGGAGAAAAATATATTCTGCGCGTCGTGAGAGTCGCCGCGACAGGACAGAGGATCATTTTTCGTCGTGGTACACGACACGTACGTAAGTACTCGAGTACGAAGAAAAAGAAGAAAAAAGAAGAGGGGCGGGGAAAATATTTCTGCTCGATAAAGCAGAGCGATGCATTAATATTCAGTTTTCAATCGTCCTGCGCGCGATCCGATTGAATGCGATCCAATACGGTTTGTTCGATCGTTCCATTCAATCGTTCTATATTAATCTGGACGTTGCGTTTCTCCTAGTTGCCTGCCGGAACGAATCGCCGTAATTTACGACATCGTAAATAACATTCTTACATAGGTGAGCACAAATCAGGGAATTATTTGTTGCTGGAACTTCCATCCTACTCGTCTTCGTTCTTCCTCTTCTTCGTCGATTCAAGATATCGTGACGGCGATATAACATTTTCCTTGTAGGTAAGCACGTTCGGCCGCCAAAACGAATGAGAAAACATCTCGGCCGTTTCATCGAGACGCTTCCGACCAACTCTCTTTTGATTCAAGTCCGATCTTTCCGTGCTTCTCTTCTGGTTGAAGAGAATTAATTTATCGAACATTCGTCAAGCAATATCGTGGAAGACCGCGAAGATAGGACCGTAGAAGCAATAAGGGACATTCTAGAGAAAGAAGAGAACTGGAAAAACAGAGCGAAATTATTCAGAAACGAGTGCTTTTAATAAACTAGTCGAAGAGGAAAGATACGATAAGTACAGCGAAGATATCGTAGACGAGAAACGAGGAAGTTTGCATTAGTTTCCCGAAACGCGAGACAAAAGAATTTCCCGTTCTATAATTTCGGTCGTAGGGATTCCTATCTCGTTTGAATGAAACTGTCATAGAATAACGAACGACGATTACAGATATTTTCATTAGTTCTAGCAATGCAAATTTTAGTTATAAAGTTATTTTGAAAATTAAATTTCTTAAAGATAATTATATTAATGTCTTAGTTCGCTCTTTTGATAAAATTCAGTTTTATACACCAATGTGTATTTAACAGAACATATATCGTTGATAAATGTCAAATCTTATGCAACTGCTTAATTACTTCGAATTACTCACTTTCTAGATACAATCCAAACAGGAACATTCTTTTATGGTGTTGAAAAAACTGCTTCGATTAAGTCGGGTAATGGTATCTGTTACGCCCCGAGGCTTACTATAGGCCGTGTTCCTAACCGTCTCTCTTGATACTACAGTGTCGCAGACAGATCGTCTTACATAACCGGCGAAATATACCCAAAGTAGCGATAAGTGCATAGCTGTCGTCAAGCAGCGAGTTCCAGAAACATCGATTCCCTTTCGGTCCGTTATTTTACACAAAAAAGATGGCATACGTGATCATAGGCGCGAACAGTTGCGAGAGCCGAGCGTGGTGGGGGTCGTCTCCCAGAGAAGACAAAGGACAAAATCAAAGGGCAGTCAGTATCATTTGAGGATTCAAAGTGAATTCATCGAGAGTTTCGGACGAATAAAATCCAGGTCGCTAGTCAAACGAATACGTCGAGAAATATCACAAAGTCGAGCCGAATTCTAATAACAAACTAATTGTATCATTGTTAAATCATTCGTGACGTGTTAATTATATCTTAAATATCGTTAAACATACAAGCTTATATTAACCCTGTTAATTCAGTGTTACAATCATTCGAACTACCTCTGTTATCCTAATCGAAACAAGGGAACGACTCTTTCGCGGCGTCGATTATCAAAATCGTAGCGAGAATTTACGCCTCTCGCTGACGCGTTTTCTTCGCGATCGCGTCTCTCCGCGAACGGCCATTACAGTGTCTGAAGTGGACAGTTACATTGACAAAGTAATACCCGATAACAGTTAATTTAAATGACATCTATTTTTATTTTAATCTTGTAACATTTATCGTACGAAAACTTAGAAAAATGATATTGAGCATAAAACGGCACGAATCGTTCAGAAACAAGTAATTTTGTTCTCACACGATCTTTTGTATCGATAAAGATAAATAAGATTAACGAATTCAAAATGGAAGAAACATCTTGTACATTTTATGAGAAACCTGAAGTTGACGAGGATACTGTACCGCAATGTTCAATTTGTTCGAGAGATCGAGACTAAGAGGAACTTCACGTTTCTCAAGGCATTTCGTCGAACAATCTGTATTGCATTGATGTCGAATTCTTAATTAGTTGGTATTGTTTGCTTAGTTAGTGGCCTGGAATAGGTGGGTAGTAGTAGGAACGAAGATTGCTTATCGTCAGCAATCTGCTAATGGGAACAACAAACTAAAACATCAACTTAAGTGAAAGACATTCACTGTTTGTCAGCAGTATAATAGACAGTTACTTTGTTAGTTCAAAATGTTTCATATAAAACGTACGATGTAATTTTGTTCCAAGATTTTTATAAATTAAATGTCTAATATTTTAAATTATATTTCGAAACGTATTAATAATAATTGTATCGATACGTAACTATCAATAATTTTGTGACAAACTACACAAGTCAAGTTTTTAGTGTTTTTGGTCAGTAAGATATACAAACTTCTATAGCTGCATGTAGAGTTTTGTAACTGACTGTAAATGTATGTATACTGCACATACGTACGGTTATCCGAGTAGAATGGTACCAGAAAATGGCATATAAACCAGGTAATTATATCCTTTTCCGTAGGCGGTACTAAAGCGTGATGTAATAAAAACGGCTGGTGATAATAAATTCTTTTTCTCTAGGCTTCCTTGGTGCAGCCAGGTAATAAAAGCGCGCTCGGTAAAATAAGACGTAAAACGGATAATGGCACTTGTTACGGTGCGTATTTCGGTATTTAATAGGACGTATAGCGTGGAAATGCAATACACTAAGCTTCTTCGCCGTGGCTTCGATTTGCAACGTTTCACAGGCGGTTTTGCAGCTATTACAATCAAACTTTGTAACAGATTACATGGAAGCGGACGTGTTACGATGCAGAAGATAACCAGGAATACGAGATGCGAGTTTGTTTAAAACGTTCTTCCTTGTTAAATACGTCGTTCTACTAAATGCGTTATGGAAATATTGCCGATGGAAAATAGCCACAAGTTGAGGAAGATAACCACCAATGGCAAGGTAGCAGTTTCCTTGTATTACGTTAGAGATGATCATGTTCTTTAAGAAATGTTCCTCGTTATAAAAAATTCAAAATAACAATGTATGGAACTTCTCGAATAATCTAATATATACATTTTCAGATTGGTTTCAAACTTTACTAATATATCGGATGAAAAATAAGCGTGTCTTCAACACATACAATATACATATACTTAAGAGTTCTGTCTGGTAAGTGTTCAAATCTTTTCGTAAGCCAATGTATATAAATTATTTGTCCATCGAAAGTTTCATATAAACGTAAATGACGTACGTATTTCACATCATCGAACAGACTATTATGTATTCCAAGTGCGCTATAATATTTGTGTCAAAGGGAAGCAAAGTTCACGCATTGAAAGCACGGTTTCTTCTCTAAAATCGATTCACGAAAGAGACAGCGAGCTCCGCAATTTTGTCTTTTTTTGGCATTGTTACAATAGTATATAGATTACGGGGTCGTCAGGAAATTGCAGACCGCGCTGGTAAGGCGGCCATTATTTAGAATCATCGAGCCGAACCATCAGAATGCTTGGGAAGATGAATACCGAAGTACACGCAGCCTTTCATCGCGATTCGCAACAAATGTATCGTGAATTTCCGGTCTCACAATACAAATTTGTCAAAGAACTTCGCGTTTCTTACGTTGCTTCCAAATAATCAGCGAATCGTTTAACGTCGTTATCTTTTAAATTTATTTAGCGACATTTAATTGTCACCTCCATCTTTTGCACAACAATAGCAAGCTTACTTCTAACAAATATTCAAATTTTTCAGCCTGGTCTTGCTGTTGAATTCCATAAAAAAATAAAAGAAATAAAAAATAGACTCATCTTGCAATGAGAACGTTAATGTTTTAACAGTAATATAATCATTTTTTACTAAACATAAATTTAGAGTAAATATATAATACATTTTCAGAATGGTTTCAAATTTGATCGATATAACTAATACAATTATTAGTCGTATCTCATTACAGCGCTACTGAAATTTCAACAAATTTCATATAACATGCATGATATATTCATATAAATTTTGTATAGTAAATGATCAAGTTATAAAATAGGTGAACGCACACCTTTGTTGATCGTGTTTAGGTCATTTAGTGAACACACTTTAGTTCTTTCAATGAACACTCAGGCGAACAGTACTGTATACTATCCATTCGAAAATATGTTCGCATGGTGTGACATTATGTTTGAGAAACTCCTCGTATATCGATGACAAGAAGGAATTCCGACACTAGCTGTTTTTTTGGGTAGAGCAGAGGCGGTTGTTTCGTCATTATACGCCAAGAAGTAACACGAAAGCTTGTGTTGGATATTGTACGACCTGAGTTCTCGATCAATCCCGGTCGACGATCGTTTTGAACGACGATTTACTGGGCACCGTGCACTTCCGCTATGCTTACAATGGCCGCTTTGACGACCACGTCAAGGAGAGTGATAACCATCGGTATCGGTGTTAATGGTTTTCGCGGTAGTGATACGGTGATTCGAGCAGAGAATTCTGGCTTGTATCGTGGTTGATGCGAGTGTAAACATGACACGGGGATCAATTTATTCACTGATGAGGCGGAAAGATGGGTTTGATGAATGAGACTGTTGGTTTCTATGAAGTACGCAGATGTTGATTTGTGGAGGAATGCGATACACGGTGGTGAATGATTTGTTTGCTATCAGCTTTGGATCGGTACGTAGGTCGGTCCATTCATGACTCTTAATCAGCTTTTGTCTCTTTAATGTTAAGAATCTATTTCATACGTCAAGCATATGTTTCGACATAAAATACCACAGGTAAAACATATTGTGAGTTTAAGATAACATAAATCTATTTCTTGTTGACCACTGTGTATATAGAGATTCGAATGATATTAAATGATATTTTAACTTGAAGCAGTTAAATCTTCGACAGTACTTTTGAATCACGAATTATCAATTTCTATGATCTCAAAGCATAATTTTTACACCTCCTCATAATTTACAATATCTGCACCAGCGTTCTCAGACTAAGGAATATAAATTCGAAATATGCAAATAATCCCAAAGATTATGCTATACAGCTACAACGCGACCGAAACAATCTGTAAGAGCTTCATGCCAGTTTCGAAACCACTCCACGTAAATTTCTAAAAAAAATGTGTTTCAAACTTCTTTACCCAGAAAAGTTTTGCAACCAGTGCGTTTAATTATGTATGTATTTTTTTTAACAAAGAAACTCCGATACATGTCTGGTTAACTTTTTATCGTCACGATAAATCTAACACGTTGCGATACCACTAGAACATCCGGTATTCGCACCTCAAGGTTCACGAAGACCATCGAAACACCGAGGTTTGATGTCGTTAACTAAGTCGCACTCGAGTTGATTATAATGACCCGGCTTCAAAGCGGTACCCAGGGGGCCTAGGTCATCACGACACCAGACTCCACGCAGCTGTTGAGGCAGCCAACTCAAAGGAGCACATCCCTTTATGGCATCCTACCATCTTTCGACACTGCCACCTATATCGTTCTTATTCCTTACAACTGTGCCACAAGCATAGCGATGCACTGTATTTCTGTGTCGACAAGATATGCATCACACAGAAGATGCTAGTTAAGCGGTGATTAAGTGCACTTCGACTGTTTGCGTTCACGTGCACAATTCTGACTCGCGAACTTTGCTCCAAGACGGTTGTTAAACTCTAATTTTCAGTTTGAATTTTGTGTCACCTACTGCCAGTTGCCTGACTCTATTTCCAACCGTATAATGCTATTAGTATGAGTCTAACTATATTTGTTCGTACAGGCTGTTCATACAGGGTGGCAATCACGGTATTAACGACAAGGGGATGAGTCATGTTAAAGAATGACTTGAAAATATAGAACCGGATAAAATCGGATTTGAAAGAACGTTTAGTGTATGCTAGTTCTCGTACGTTCGTAAGTTCGTATTGATCTGGTAGAAATGGCAACAGATATATCTAGCCTAAATTTAGATATAATCTTTTGCCGTGTTAAAACTTTCGGATTCTAGAATCCTAGTTCGCTATATGTTCATAAAGAAATCGATATTTTCAAAGTAAAATGTGAAAACATCTAATAGAAAATAGAAAACATTTTTCAGCAATAGTTTAAGAACCAACTTACAATCTAGGAGTACTGCTCCCTAGGAGTTCACCTTTAATGAGGGAGGATACGTTTTACTCACCTGAAACAAAGCGAAAAAATAGATAGATATGAGTAAAATTGTGTCGTTTTAATTGTATTCGTATTAATTTTATATTTGGGGAACAGACTAAACCAGGTTCATTTTTTCTAGAAATTGATATACTTGGAACAGTGAAATCTAAACTCCTTCGTTTCTCAAATTCTACTCTAAATGAACCAAATCTCATCTGGTTACATGTTTGAATGGACAATTTTTAAAAAATTGCTTCCTGTCTTTCTTTTTTCGCATTTCTACCGAAATTTATTATAATTTAAAACATGAAAATACTTTTGGTCCAACCCTATGACCTTTAATCGTCATACAAAAATATTTTTCGTCCTAGAAAGCAAAATATGACATTAAATTAAAGTAAGTGCATTGATGTGTTATTTATAAACGTACAAATAAAATACACGCGTTACCAAGAGCAAAAGAATAATAAAAAAATGTTAATATCTGTACAAACGTATATATTTTAATTTCGAGGTAACTAATCAATTTGATATTTAATTTCCAAGAAACTGGCCTATATATAATGTTTCATCAACTTCAATTTATTACGAATAACGAAAGCACACGCTGATCTTCCACTTTGTGCGATCAGATTCCTCGTTATGAATGTTTACATTCGATGGATCGATGTGCTTACAATCAAGTAGCGTCCATGAAATATTCCAACGCAAAGGATCGAGATAAATATTTGCCAGATAGAAATTCAGCCCGCCATCCGACGAGTTACCCAGATATCGGAATATTGGGAACTGTTCTCAAAATAGCAATATGATGCTTCTTCAATATCCTCGCCAAACAAGCATAGATTCTATGGATTTTGACCAAAAACCGTAGATCGTCATTTTGCCCATTACATCTGACGCTTTTGGTTCCTAATCATTTAAAATTCATCGTCATCCATTTTCTACTTTAACCACCGATATGACTTTCATTTTCAAGTTTTAAGCTCTAATTTTTTCGATTCAGTACAATTTTTTGTAACGTCGCTGGGTTTTAAAACAGGATTAATTGAAAGTTGTTATATTTGCAGTTTCAGGAAGAAAATGGATTTTAGATCAATATTTATTCGAGAATCGATTTTTATTTTATTCTACAGCAAAAAGTTCAATAACGTGGAATTAATTTTTCGTGAAAATAAATACCGAAAAGACTGATGTATTGTTGTATTCACTCTGTATATTTTTGCACACTGAAGTTTCATATAAATACACGAATATCTGCAGCGTAACAACAGCATGAACATTATGAACAGTAATAACGTTGATACTTATTTTAAACATTTTAAAGTACCAAATTTCACAGGATGAAAAAATTGTCTACGATATTACATATAATATAATCGAGATTTCGAGAATTTTGCTTTGAAATAACGTGACCGTGGAAGGGAAAAAACTAGACCTGAACTCGAGACTTTCTAGAACTAGAAGAAGAACTACAAGGGGAGCAGAGAAAAATTTAACAGCCCACTTGGAACCATGATCTCTATTGGTCAAAATGAAGGTTGAAACACGGTTCTTTTTGACGATGCACTTGAAGATCAAAGGACTGACTCGTCCTTCTATAATCCTTTTCCGAGGAAGCTGTATCGACTCCTGAATCGACGCTCCTCGAGCAAGCACTTCTTATTCAATAATCTATTCACCCATCGTCCGTGTTCGCAAGCACCACTAGCCTGCACTCTCATGCGTCTTAATGATACTTGAGTAGTTCAGTATCCTATTTCCCTGGTATACTCGTAAAATCTAATAAGGGGTTACCGCGAAATAGCGAGACTTTGCCCGAAATTTGAATTTTTTCATTTATGATCTTTATTAATTCAAGATACTTTTCGTGTGCAAATTTATATCTTTATAAACTCAATTGAAGAAATGGAATCTACAATAGATAGAGATTTGTTTCACTTAATAACTATTACAACGGGTATTATATTTTGCATTCCGTACATTTTACAGAATATGTTTTCATTATATTAGCAATATATTTTTATCTCAGTAAATAAGTCCTGCTTTTTGACAGAAAAAGTAAAATCCTTAAAATTTTATTTTTTTCGATCAATTTTATTTTTTGTGCTACTTTGTTCTACCGCCCTTCAGGATTCACATATCCAATTTATCGGGATTAAGTGCACAACATAATAAAAATATAACACACAAAGTTTCCACCGACGTGAACAATCTCGTTCCATAAAAGAATATAAAGTCAATCTTTCGACCAGCCAATCAAGAACCGCGCGGCAACTCTTAAACGAATGCACTCCACGGTCAAATTATCGAAGCTTTAATTATCTTTTGCAAGAAAGGAACAAGCGGAATCGATAATTTTAATTAACAACGTGGAACATCGGTAATTAAACGACTCTTCGATGGATTATAAAAATGAATTTCGAACATCGCGTTGCAAAGAACCAGTCTTTCGTTCTTCGTAATCGACTGCGAGTAAGGACTTCCTCTCCGTGTGTCTGCTGAATTATTCACTCGATCCGAGTCTGGGTGACGTTTAATGGATTCTGATCGACCCATGCGATACTTGAATCTACCGCCATCCCTCGTGACTAAATGCTCGCGAGCAATTAACCAGACGGCAATTAATTCGGTCGTTCGATTGACCGCTGCTGTGCGGTTTGAAATTTCGCGCGTATTGGCAACCGCCAATTCCGCGCGGTTTTCCTATCACGTGTGTTATTGAATTTATCGCGAAAGAAATGACGGAAACTCACGACAATACACGGGCTCGCCAAAGTATTCGAAAATTTGGAGATATCTTACGAATACATTGTACGTGTTCTACATAGAATAAGGCATTTTGACATTTGGTTACTTGACTGCAGGTTTTTATGGAGATTTGTATTTTTATAGACACAATTAACAAATGAAATCTAAGCAGAGATTTATCTTGCTTGCCAAGTATTATGAAGAATACTATATTTTGGATACTTTATATACTTTCTGCACGTTATAATTGCACATTATGATCGAATATTATATTTTGCGTACACGTAATTCGTTTTTCACGTAGTAGGAATAGTTTATATAATAGAAAATTACGTTCAAATAAATGGATTCAACATGCGAGAGTTGATTTAATTGAGCACAAATTAAAATTCGTATTGTAAGCATGTATAAAAAAAGATTTATTATTTGAAACCTGATAGATAAAATTGTTCATCTGGTAGGGAAAAATTCTTGAATCCCAACTATTAATCGAGGTTTACGGATTTCAGCCATGTTCGTTTGTCCTGCAAGTTAATTGCAATTGCAATTGCAGCTGGCGAAACGTTGAAATACGAGAATCGGACGCGGCTTAAACTCTAAAGCCTCGATTAATAATTCGAACAATTCAAGCTGTGAAAGCCTCAAAACTCACATGGTTGAATTCATTTACACTAATAATAGAAGTTCACCTGGATTAATTGCCTCCTATTGCTCGAGTAAATCATACATCTATTTATAAGTAATTATAAAATTAAAGTATCAAGAATTAAAACCAAAAAACATCTACCTCTGTATGTAAAGATAATATAGGAAGTTGGAAACACGAGATAAAATTTCTTATTTTGAATATAGACGAGGATAACGTGGCATACGTTTTTTAAGCACGAAAAATCGTTTTCTCCTAAGCAAAAGGAAGGGGAAAAGACGAATGTAGGTAAAAGCAAAGCAGAAACCGCCAGGGACCGTATATCCCACGAGCCGTACCTGTCTCGTCGAGCTTAAAACTTTCATATCTTTTTTGCAAGTTCTTGTTTTGCTGTGCACAAACGCAGCATAGGAATACATTTTTGGTTGGTGAATTTTTCTCTAATCTTGGATACATGCTATATACAGTAGTATCAAAGCATTTCATGCGTGTCGTACAAGATAGCATGAAAAATTTGTTCTCTTCCAATAGACAAAAAAATCGATTTAACGTTATAATTCAATGTTGCCAATAACATACACCAAAATGAAATTGTATGCTATATAATTTCTTTTATAACGACGCTATTACAATTTTTTATGTGTTTTATTGATATACATCTGTAGCGGCACACGAGTCAATGAGAGACTCGTATTATTGTGCCTTGGAATACCAACGTTGTTTTGGTTTACTAGGTTCAAAGATAAACAAACTTCGGACAAAATATAATCGTTGTTATTTGTAATCGTCAACCGGAGTTACATAGATGAACGTGTTCTTTAGGGGATAGCGAGCGTATAGTTGAACAGTAGCATTGAGCGAGCGACGAATACGACAAGCAAACACTACCTCTGTTCTTGTACTTACAGTGATTTTAATATACACTGACTATCACAATTATATCACGCGTCTCCTTATTAAACAAACCAATACGTATAATAAACCATCTCAGATCCAATGAATTTCTTTTCCAAGTGTGTACTCGATATCCAATACTTAGAGTTTTTTTCATTTTTTTCTCGCTTATTCACATAAATAGTAATATATTTTAGTACAATGTTTCAATAGGTATTGTGTTTAAACGTACAGAAGCATTCAGGTTGTAACGTTTATTGCAGAGAATTCGTTTGCTGCATAAATTATTTATTCAAACATTCAGGAAACACATTCTTCTCGCTATTTTACTACTTCGTAAAACACGATTTATTACAAGAATTGATACAATGTATATAGTTTAACTATATTCGGGATTAAACTAAACGGTAAAATAACGAATGAGAGTTGCATAAATATGATATTATTGAGAAAGAAATAAAACAAGCTTACGTATATAATTTTATCAGAATACAAAAAATGGTACACGATTTACGGGTATATCTATTGGATTTTATAAAATTTATCATAGGTTAAACAGTAGATGAAATAAATTTCCATTTACATAGGTTTCATTTCATTAATTACGTTCATAAAAATACAAAAATGCATAAAAATTCGCAGTTTACTAACGGACTATCTATGTAGGTAGCGTGAATTTCTTCAGTTTGACGTCAGAGAATTTCGCGTGTAACTGTACTGATTATAAAGAGTAAAATTATTGTAATTCGGTTAGTCTGTAATTTCGTACTTAAATCATATTTTGCCAGAAATAAGAAAGTGTTGAGATGATTTTGAACGGTAGTGTACATAATAGTTGTCAGTGTACTTTCACGTGACTAGATTTTCATCGTGACACGAGTGTACGTGCTTGGTGAAGCGACGAATTTTTCGACCGGCCACCCGCCACCCCTTTTATTATTAATTCTGCCGCCCGCCCTTGGATTTCACGGATTTACGAAGTTCGTGCGTGCCGGAAACTACCTTCGAAATAGCTCCGTTCCTCTAAGCCACCTTATTCCTTTCTGCATCCCGGAAACTTGAAAATAAACAGAGGACGCACTCTGCAGCGTGGCACGAAAGGATGAAACAAATTCTTCGCTTCGGGCTTCGTGGAACAAGGACGTGAAAAAAGGATTAGGAAAGATCATGCATGTTCAGGTATTTCAAGTACATATATTGAAGTCTACTTTGTGGAAATGGGTACAATTGCTATATTTTTATCGCTTCACTATGCTATGCGGAGAACGAAACATTTGCCAACAAAATTTTATTCTCAAAAATAGACTCTAGCCAAACTCAACATGAAATCGATCATTATGCACAGTTTTCTTTAATCTACATGTTTCTAATTCGTGCAATAATTTCTTTAGAAAGTGGAGAAAATATCGTGACAAGTTGAAAATTCTTTTTAAATTGAAACTGTTTTTTATAGGAGGTGTGAATCTATCGTTGATATAAGAGGAACTAAGATCTTTGAATTTAAGAGATTTCTAGGAAAAAGGAATACGTTCGTATGTCATACGAGAAAGCGCGTTGACGTTTGAAGTTACTCTGCTCTGAATTCACCGAAAATTAATTGCGAGTATTTTCTCCAATTGTTGTGCATCCTACAGAGAACACAGAAGTTGACTCAGCGTCGAACACTGAGTGCAATTACTTCCAGGAAGAATTCAACGTCGAAGGCGTACAACCTCGAGCGAGCATCTGTATCGCTCATTACGCCACGGTATTGTTCATCCCCTTCAACAATTAAAGCGAACCATCCATTGGAAAAAATAGGTGAAACTGCTTAAAAACGGTGTACTCGATGTTCGTTTGGTTGAAATAAAAAAAGAACAATACGGTTGAAATCGAGCGAACTGAACAAGTAATTTCGTAATTCCGTCGAAACCGAAAAATTAATGACAGAAAACGCAAGATTCGTGAAAACTGAAAATTCATACATTATCAGTCTGAAGAATTAGAGAATGGTTATTCGATTACATAAAAGATGAATGTCTGCAGAAAAAATGAATTATAAATACCAAATAGAATACGTATTTTCTTCCTTTTTAACGTTAGAAACACCGTTCAAGAAGACCCAATAATGATACTTTTTACTGTCCAATAAGAATATTTATGGAAGCTGCGAATACTTGTAGGCGGATGCAAATATGGAAATTAAATTAGCTTTTATACCGAAAGAGGAGAGAGACGCGATAAATTAATCGCTACAAAGCCTTTGATAAAGTCTAGCTTGCGGGAGGCCATCGTTTTCTTTACAACACTCCGGAACCGTGTGGTTCTAAGGTAAAGCTTTCTTCGTGCCTTTATTTAGCGCGAACGCTTCCTTTTCTACCTTTTGTGGATCCTACAACACTTTGTACGAAACGAACAAGGCCTGCAAATAATTTCATGCTACCACCGACTAATTTTTTCGAATTTTTGTTAATCGATCGAAGAGATCGCTCGGAAGAATGAAAATAGGAATAGAATATTTATGTGCGTTTTGTTCTTACGTGTTCTCCTTTTATGTTCGTTGTACTACGAGTAGAGTATAATAATATAAGTCATTTTTTTTAGCAGTAATATTAAATAAACTTAATACATGCCTGTGATAGTCATTTTTTAATTGCAAAACTTAAAAAAAGGTTACGTGACTTTTAACAGATGAACTTCGGTTTTTCTTTTGCGTACCAGTTTTGATATTAATTCTTTGCCCTATAGATTTGTATGATAATTTATTAACGATTAATCTAGACCATTGCATTCGATTATGCTGATTAAATCTTTTAACCTACACTCAAGTTTATTGGACAAACTGATGTTGAACACGAACTGTTTTATTAATCGTATATATTTGTTAAATATAATCGTGATATACATATTTAACGAAACGAGAGATAATTGCAATCGTTACGGTAGTCGTTGGGTTGCATTTTAATGACAACGAATCAAAAACGAGAAATTTCAATTAAATTTTTAATGAAGTCGCAACGACTGAAACGTCAAAGTTACCGTAAAACATAGTTGATTTTCAATCACATAAGCAAGTTGCGATGACGTTCACGTTGATTTCGTTACTGTATAACTAGGTAAATATAATCCTTGTTTTCATACATAATTCAATTTAATCTCACGTTGTACATTTTTACACATGAATTGCACTGATGGATGGAAGAAAAATGCATACTCAATGCAATTATCATACAATTAATAAATTAAACGATTAATATTAATATACTTTAATTTTAAAGTAAAATTTCGTGAATTTTGAATAAACTCGATATATATATATATATATATTTACATTGTTAACAGACAATATCATCTCGTACGGTGCTATTAACTATTAAGATCAAATTAATCGATATACATCTTCAAAAATATCCATCGTGTTTAAAATGCAACTATTAATAAATTACTTTCTGTTTTAATTGGCAATTAAACAGAGAACAAATAATTTTATTTAATGCATATAACCAATTTTATATATAGTGATAATGTTCGATATTCCATTTGGTATTATTTAAAATGACATTCGAATAATCTAAATTCCGTGTATCCATTCGTCGCGCTCATCGTCACGAATATTATAAGGACAATCATTCGACAAGTTCACTGGGGAATCGTTGGAGTTCGGTTCGACGTCCACACGGGGAAACTTGGGAAACTTGTCTGTACGCAGGACGAGAGTAGGAATGTTGGAATATCAGGATGACGTGGAAAGCCCCGAGGCTCGAGAATACCGCGATACCGGATTTGCGAGACGCCTCGATGGATTTCTCAGTTATGATCAACGTCGTGTGCCTCGGACGAGGCATGGATCTTGTACGATCCTCCTTTTCCATCGTGATTCTCCATTACGGCTTACTTCGAACCATTGATGTGTGCAACCACTTACGCAGATTGCTTTCCTTGTACGTATCATGACTCGGAATAAAGAAGTCAATGCGCTTTGTCTTGTTTATTAATATCGCGGCAATAATAGGACTTTGTAATGTAAAGAACGTTTGAGAATAGATAGACGTAGACATAAGGAATGAATATTTGATATACGAGCTCTACCAGAGGCAACGTTAATCGATTCCATACATTGAAAATGTACGAAAAAGTGCATCGAATGCTGCGGCGATTTATTAAGAATATTCGTGAAATTTCCGCTCATTTGTGACATCTCGCAACGAATTATTAATCGCATATTCGGATAACGAAATTGGAAAGCTTACAAAAAGCGCAGTTAATCTGAAGTTATTTAGTTTCTCAGAGGCTCACGTGACAATATCTTAAAATCATTATATGTATATAGTAAGCGCATGAATTAAACCTCTTTTTCGATCGAACGTCGAATATCCATTACAATCTCTGTATTTTTGACAAAAAACTTGCTCTTTACGTTTGGAACTGAACGATCGGGACATGATTTGCGAAACGCGTTACAGAAATCTCTTTCGATGGAAAAAAGAAATTTCTATTTCATGTATGATTCGACGTAGTCCTGTTCGACAAAGAAAATCAACAAAGATCAAGAGTGCAGTGGACGTCAGCATTATTCCGACCGCCGCGTCTTCAACTTCCTGCTACGAGTTTCCGGCTAAATAAATTCAAATACGTTCGCCACGGCCGAATGTACCGGATGAAATGAATTCGACCAAACTATCTCCAAACTGTGCCGGCTCCGATTAATTCCGGCGATTCACGATCTCCTTAGCGCACAATGCCTTCGAGTATCGATTAAAAGTTTCGCAGTTTGCACTGGAGAATTTGGACGTCCACGCACAACGGTCTCGCCGGAAGTTACGTAAGGAGGTTCTATGAGCATCCCGAAGATAATTTCGATTGTAATGGTTCTCGTTTGTAAGAGGTGGATTCATTCGTGATTTGTTCGCGAAAGAATTAAATATTTCTTTTGTCAATGAAGATTGGATAATAATATTTCATACGATAACTCAATATAATATAATAACTTTTAGTGTTTTATATAATATACTAATTTAATATAATTTTATAATTCAATATTTTATATACAAGGTGTATCAGCTCACGGAGGCCACCTAAATTGTATATCCTCCTTTTTTAACGATACGGAACATATTCGTGACACTTTATTGTATTACATAACGGTATTATTATCAAACATTTAATTACCAAAAAAAAAAGAAAAATTTTATTCTTGCGTAGGCTTAAACCTTTCCAGTAAATTCTCATTAAATGGATTGAACTGAATAGACATTGGATTTTTAAATTCTTTCGTGTTCGATATAAAAAAAAAACTGAAGACAAGCGATCGAAACGAGTATAGTCACAAAACTGCACAACTACCATACGATAGAGAGAATAAAAATATCAAAAAATTTTTGAACTTTCAAACTTTCCGAACGTTTCCCGATATAAATGAAAGAAGAAGGCAAAAAACAATTTTCATCGAACCAGAAACAAACGAACAACCAACAAAGAAAATGGTACCTTGTGCTTGGTGCGATGACGATGATAATGGTTGGGCCTTGGGTGCTCGACAACGACGTGTTCGGAGGTGGTGGGCCCGAGGGTGGGGGTGTTCACCCGGGGTGTACGGGAATGATGACGGGTGGTCTGCGACGACTGCTGTTGACTCCTCTTCGGCGACTGTTGCTGTTGTTGTTGCTGGTCTCTGTGTGCCTCGTGGCATCGACACACCGCCGACCCGCCGCCACCTCCCGCTGCCCCTCCGCCCCCTCCGAAGGAACCACCCCCGCTTAGAGCCGCCGCAGTCAGCTTGCTGGCGTAATAATACATCGCGCACATTTATCCGGCGAGAACTTAACACCACGGCCTGCACGCCACCTCACTGCTGTCATCACTGACGTTAGCGATGACGGTCGACCGTGCTTAACGCGCTGCTTTAAGGGTCCGGCCTTCGCCAGTTGATTATACGCGAGTAAACTAGAGTTGTGCTTCGATGTTTACTCGATTGATCGTATGAATTTCATTGGTCACCGTCCACTTTATTTCTTCTTTATTTATGTATTTCTTATTTATGTTCTCTGGTTGACTCGTTACAACTTATAAATCAGAGAAGTTATGGTTTCTCCTCTCCCGATTCTTTATTACACTTTTCCGAAGATTTATATATTTGTATCGAATGAAATAGAAGAATTCGTTTCAAGCTTCTCTGTTGCCGAATGTTGGTATCGTGGACAAGAGATGAAATTCGTAGAAAATCCTCGATAGATTCTAGGTATACCGAGCTCGCATAAGGCACTTGGCACTTTGTTTCGTAGTAGTTTAGGAGCTTTCTCGTGGACGTTTCGTTGTGCGTCTTCCCATTGGATCTGTAGGTAAAGCGACGAATTTGATCCATGTTTCGAGACTCGTGTTACGTTATTCGATAGAGATTTCCGCGTATGTAGATGAATGGATTCATCGGCAGGAATACCCTTTGTCACGGAAGTGGATCTACGTTTGTTAAAAAGTTACGTTGCTCGCTAATAAATTCTAGATACAGCGTTAAGCTATTGGGAGATACGAAACGCAGGCTGATGCGATTATAAACGCGCACCACTTTCAACGTTTCACGCGTACGAGTTTACTCTCTGGCGACCGAGACTCGACTGAAAAGCGTACTTGCGTTGGATTTCGTGTAAACAATCATAGAGCGAACGCGTTTCGTGGAAAGTTACGTCACTCGAATTACCTACTAACGTGTTTACATTGTTATTCGTACTTGTATCGTGCTGTTCATGATAAATACGTTACACGGATGTGTATGCCAGGTGGCATAAAATTTTATTTGCATAACAGATAACGTATAAAAATGAAAATTTATTCCTACAAGAATTTATCCGAATAAAAATTTATTCGAACAAGGACTTATTCGTATCAGAATTTATTTGAACAAAAATTTATTTACGTTCTGTTCTTTATATCGCAGATAAACGAGGTAAGAACATAATATCTACTGGACCGAGCGTGAGATTTATTTTTAAGTTTTATCGTTTACTTGTTGTCATATTGACTTTTTCAATTAACTTTTCTTCGAATGTTGTATCATAAAGATTGCTACTTATTGAAATTCTTGCAATTGATCATTGCAATCTCGCTTAAATAATATATTAACGGTGTCTTTAAACGATACATGCGTATTGTTTTAAATAATTAAATTATAATATTTGTGTTTAACATATGTAAGTGTTTTTACCTTACATTCCAGAAACGTGACATATCGTCAGTTAGAAATACTAAAAGCTTTACTTTCAAGCGCAAGAACTGTACGGATGCTACTTAAACTTTTTTAACAACGCAATTGTGAAACTCTCTTTCGGGGTAATGTGAACTGGTTTGCTACCAGTCCACTTTTGCACGTAATTTAACACCAGGGAACGAAGTCGAGTTATTTTCACTGTATAAATAAATCAACCAAAGTTATTATTTTCATTAACAAGTATAGTTATTCGCAAGGTTTTAGCTACAAAGAAAAATAAGTGTTCCTTTGTCTCGTTCACGATAATAACGATAATTGTATTTTTCTAACGTTAAAAAATATTTCGAATCTCAGCAAAATATTAAAAGATTCTTACGCGTGACTTCTCTTTTTAATCCCATACGAAGCATCTTTTGAAGACATAAAAGGAATTGTCTTTCTTAAAACGAAAGAAGACGATTGAAATATGAAAATTCGAGATTCGCGAGAGAGTTAAGAAAAAGTGTGCAGAAAAGGAAGCTTCGGTATTTCTACCGTTAGACATCTCGTAAATCTTCAGAAACTCGTTCCCCTGTAACTGAAATATTATCTAGTACTTCCATCTGTTGTATTTACTCCAGTTGTCCATAAACCGAAAAGAGAGCAACTGCTTGTATCGTATTCGTTCGGGTCGTTGATATCGATCGTGCGAAAAAGGAGTATTGTTTATGACGTACATGTCCACCACATGTATGAATCTCTATTTACAGGGCTTGTCTATACATATATCAAGCGACGGAGAGGTTCACTGTTAAAATCCCCGTAAATCTTCTTCTCCATAAAAGTCGAACGAATTGCAAACGCACAAAGCGGCGCGGCATTAAAACGCCGCTCGGAAATCCAACCGGTTGTCTATGATCTGTCTTTCACAGTAAATATCTCGTGGACTGCCTAAAAAATGTGATCGAATGAAACGTCAATGAAAGGAGCATTCGCGTAGTACGAAACCATCGAACGTGTGTTTGATTTGAAGATGATACGCCACATTTACGATGTATAAAGTATACATTCTCCTCTCTTAAAATACAGGAAATTATGTAAAGCGTTTATAATGCTGAGAGAATCGATGTTAAAATAATGTAGAATAGCAACACCACGTATGGGAAAATTGTATAGAACCGTGTACTTCAGATTTTAAGTATAGCTGGCTTGAAATAATTGAGAATATTTCAAAATATCAGGCTAAATTATGCTACCTTTGAAGGTAAATAAGAATAAAAATATGTACATATGACTTATATTGTTTTGCCTCGGAATATCAATGCCGTTTTGGTTTACAAGATTTAAAGGTAAACGAACTCCGGACAAAACAATATCGTCGTTATATGTAGTTCACCGACCAATATAAGTAGACGAACATCCTCTCTAAGACCAGTCTAGCAATCGAGTCAATAGAGTCGAATAGCTCAACAGTTAGCGAGTAGCATTGAGCGAGTGACGATTACGACGTAATACACTACCTCTGTACTTGTACTTTGATGAGTGATTTTAATATAACTGACTATCGCAATTATATCACGCGTCTCTTCATTAACCGAACTAACACGCAATACCATCTCAAACTGGTGATCCAGACGTGATCAAAAGCGAAGAGAGGTGAACGTGTTACATTCGAAATGACGAGTACCAACAGGCAACTTAGTACAAGATTCGCAGGTTCGGATGGTTGGAGAATGCGCAGGCTCGAGGACGAGCATATGGAAGATAGGACGCTGTCTCAGTTTTACAGGGACCTAAGGAACAACCTAGCCGTACCTACGACATCGAATAGCCTCATCCTCACGCTCTGGGCGATCCGGCTACCGGTGCATGTACAGCGCGTTCTAGCCGCCACGGAGGAGAAGAAAGCCGAAAAGCTAACGCAGATAGCCGACCGCGTGCACAAAATCCGCCCTGAGACGGGACAAATCGCCGCGGTCTGTGGCGATAGCACAGCAACTGAAGAACGACAGAACCGCGCCATCGACCCGATAAACGATAGCCTATGCCGACTAGAGGCACAAATCAACGCGCTGAGCCTCGACACTCGTCGCCGTCTGCGATCAAATTCGAGACGTCGCAAATCGCGTTCGAGACGAAGATCGCAGAACTTTGATCTCTGTTATTACCACAAGACCTTCCGAGCCCGCGCAAGGAAGTGCCGGGCCCCGTGCAACTGGACTCAGAGAAACGGGACCAGCAGTCAGTAAACGCGGCATGCGACGACAGCTTCGTATCCCGCCGCATTTTTGTGACGGACAGGACATCAAGGATTTCCTTCTTCGTGGATACCGGTGCCGATATATGCGTATACCTGCGCAACAAACTACGCGGACCCGCGAACAAGGATACGTACGAGCTGTTCACGGCCAACGGGTGACGCATCGCAATTTACGGCACCATCCCAGTGTCCCTCGACCTGTTACTGCGACGAACATTGAAATGACGTTTTACAGTAGCGGACGTTACACGCTTATCATCGGCGTGGACCTCCTAAGTCACTGCGGATTGTTGGTGGACTCAAGAAATAAACGCCTGATTGACACGACTTGTCAACAAAAGCGACCGATAAAGCGTCA
This sequence comes from Bombus soroeensis, assembly GCA_014737365.1. Classification (NCBI taxonomy): domain Eukaryota; kingdom Metazoa; phylum Arthropoda; class Insecta; order Hymenoptera; family Apidae; genus Bombus; species Bombus soroeensis. Next base: position 1,969,799 of record JACXIL010000179.1, on the reverse strand, counting down.
ATTAAAACGATCATCGGCGAATCAACGTATCACCGACTCCTCGTCGAATTTCCGGACTTAACTCGTTCGTCGTTTTCGGACGAGAGAAGATACCGATTTCCTGGTAGGTTACCAGGTCTGTAAATATGAAACCGGAATTTGCCCATATGTGGCGATAACTTTTAATGTAGCTAACTTCAATACGCGTCATTGACGCCATTTCTTTGTTTTGACATCTGCTAAAGATTTTCAACTGTTTGCGATACAAGTTTAGTGCAACAACATAGGTTTTAGTAGAATTTGAAAATGTCAAATTTTGTGCCTACAAACTACGATTTGCGGACAGCACTGATTTTCTGCTTCCATTTGAAGAAAACTGCTGCCGAATCGCATCGAATGCTTGTTGAAGCTTACGGTGAGCATGCTCTTGGTAAATCGCAGTGCTTTGAGTGGTTTAAAAAGTTTAAAAGTGGCAATTTTGACGTGAGAAACGAAGAACGTGGAAGACCACNGAAAATGGCTTGACGACTGGTTTGCCTCAAAAGAGGAACAGTTCTTTTGGCGTGGCATTCACAAATTGCCAGAAAGATGGCAAAAATGTATAACTAGCGATGGGCAATACTTCGAATAAAACACTTTTTATCATTTTCATACAATAAATGTGTAATTTCTTTGCAAAAATTCCGGTTTCATACTTACATACCTGGTACAGGCAGGTTTCGGGTAAAGCGATAGAGTTCGTTGAACTTGGGAAATATACCTACGAAAACTTCGTAAACCAATCATACACACACAAAAAAGAACGTTATTACTGGTAAGGGGGTGATGTAGCGGGACATGAGTCATAGGGCAATTGGAATCGAGAGTGATTTACGTTGTTTTGCCTCGGAATATCAATGTCGTTTTGGTTTACAAGATTTAAAGGTAAACGAACTCCGGACAAAACAATATGGTCATTATGTGTAATCGTTATGCGTACTCCACCGACCAATAATAAAGAGACGAACCTCTAAGATCATCCTCTTTAAGACCAGTCTGGCAAGCGAGCCAATAGAGTCAAGTAACTGAACAGTTAGCGAGCAACATTGAGCGAGCGACGATTATCACGTAATACACTAACTGTGTACTTGTACTTAGAGTGATTTTAATATAACTGACTATCGCAATTATATCGCGCGTCTCTTCATTAACCGAACCAACGCGTAATATCACCTCAGATATTAGTTTCGCCGATCAACCTAAAATAGGTCGAATATTCGCATATTTACCATATTTTATAAAATGTTTCAGCATTTCAGAATGGGTCGATAAAGGTATTTTATCGCTTCGTGGCAGTAATGAAAATGTTCCGTGTTTAATTGTAAGTTAAGCATAAGTTACAATTATCAGGGGGAGTGGTGGAGATCAAAGGGAATGACGATATAGACTTCAGTATCGGTGCAACGATGTGGCTTGGTTGGGTAGCCTTGAGAGGATACAAGGGTTGGCCGACCCTCATAGGGGGAGTTTGAGGGTTCATCGAATTATCGAAGGGGGTTACTATTAATTACCAACGAATAAGCGTATAACAAACGCTGTATTCTTTCTTCGTGCTAGATAATCTGATAGACAGTTTCGATAAATTATTAACTTTATGATAGCTTCATTATTGTAAAATGTGAATAAGAGAATCTTTTGAGAATGTCAATTAAATGTAAATGACTTTCAAGTCGATCATAATTCGTGCTTCTTAAATATTAGTTTAAATTATTTAAACGTAAATCACTGCAAATATTATTTACAATTATTTTGGTTTTGTAAATTGAACACGATTATTTTCTACTTTTATACTGCTTCCTAAAGAACTGTTTAAAACATATGGTCACTCAATGGCTAACAATAGCCTTTCACAAACAAAATCAACTCTTACTTCGCATTTCGTTATTCGTATTCTCCTTTGTAGTAGCATCTGTACAAATGTCGCATAACACAAAGCAAGGATCTAATTAATTCATTTCCCATGCATATCTTCGTTCCAATTATAAGTAACCATATGCGATCGGTATCTAGCCGAAACGCGTAACGAGGCAATGAATAAATTATATAGCACTGCTCGTATTTCCATGAGCGACGAACTGTGACAGGATACTGTAACAATGTCGTCCCAAAGGATATGGAGGAGCACGTAATAATATCTCATCGCGTGTCAATCGCACTATTATATTTTATTTGCTATTAACCACAAGTAAACTGCAAATTTATATTCTTATAAATGTAGTTAAAAATCTAGCAAATATTCTCTATTTTACTTATTAAATATTATAGAGAGTATTGTGCTCTGGATATTATATACATTTTTGCATATTATATGGATTTTATGCATTTTCTCAATCCTTCATTTCTCATACACGTAAAAAATGATTCAATCGACAATGAAATCGTATAGATTCGTTAATGAACGGTTCAAGAACGTAAGCTACAAAGTTAAAAAACGTATTTCAAAATGTTACTGGAAATCAAAGGGTTTGCAGCATCCTTTTTATTATGTTCTTCTGATTTTATTTAAAAATCTACATGATTTCATCGGTCATTGAATATTATTTCTTATCAGGTGGGACAATATCGTTTGGCTTTTTAACAGCTGGTCAGAATATTGAATAATTATTCGACTACTCGAGCAGCAGATATACGCACCGAAGCAAATTCATGGAAATTGGAGATAATAAATTCTTGCTGGACGTTAATAGTATTAATAATGAATGACGAATCGTTAATACCAGACTGAAAATATAAAGCAGGTATTATTTAATTCTAGTATGCTTCAGCAGAACGAGATATTTGTTATTTCAAGAATTGACAACGGTTAGCACGATCATAAGCTATTTGATCGCAGAGGATTATGAATGTGCAACGATTAACTCTTGTCGGTTTCATTGGAGTGAAATTATTTATATCGGATTATGTATATTTCAATAATTATTGACGTTGAAGCGACAATGAACATTTTATCTGACAAGAAGTAGCCCACAAACGAATATTTCGTTTTACAGTTGGTGCAGTAATTTTAATTATGATTCTTTTTTCTCCTTTTTACAAACGAGGAACAAAGATAGCAGTCGATGTAAATACCAAAAACTGGAAACGAAAAACGTATTTCTGTTGATCTTATCACTTGCGTAATTTATCGCTTGTATTTATACAAGTTAAGTTATTTGAATTCGAGTTGACGTAATTCGAAATGATACATAAAAATTATTTTTTTATCTCATATCTCGTATCGTTTACAATTTCAACTCCGCAATCAGCAATACTCCAGGAATTGCTTCGTTGAACTTGAATCGAGACAGCGTCAAGCGTATCATCGTCAAAGGGACAATTCTCGTTTCAGCAGATGTTAGACAATCACGAGGAACATTGTCGACCTCTCAAGGGATGCGTCGTGCACCAGAGCATTACGAGATAATGCTAATATGTTACCAGGTGTCGTGATTGTATATGATCAGGCCTACATAGACGATCGTCCGTAACAAGTTATTTGAAACAAAGGATTCGTGCAAGAGAATGTAAAATTACAATTGGACGACGTTAAATCTTTCTGAAAATATAAATTATATATTAATAAAAGTAGACTTTTTGATATTGATTTCTATGTAATATTAGACACAACATTTTGCTTAAAATTTCAAAGATAGTAAATTGTAAGGTATAAAATGTCTACTTCTTAACTTTTCAGTTTTTCATACTTCAATGAATTTTGAAAAATATGTTAGAAGTAAAAAAAAAAAAAAGAGAAATTGGAATCATATACGGAAAAAGATTCTTAATTTTAGTACGATAAGTACATTGCATAAAATAATATTGAAAAAGATAAAAACATTTGTTGAAAGTAATTTTTAAAGACTTTCTTTTGTGAAATAATCATAGCGCACCATTTTCTTTCACTCCTGTGTCTTCATAATTACTATCGATTATTTCTCTTGCTGTACTCCCATTGCGCAAATGTAAACAGATATCTAACAACATCAAACAACGATATTAATAATTCAATATGAGTCAACACTGGACATCCATTCCCTAGACCAATCTCATATTTAAATACCTATTAATACACATTCTATAGTCTTCAGGCAGCCTGTCCACTGTTTTGTTTTCATTGCATACAATTTTTAGGCGCTCGTAATAAGAACGACTCTTATGAAATTTTCAACGCATTTTACAAAAATTAATATTCACAATATGATGAACTTGTGGAATGAAAATTAACAGATGCTATAAAAACTTCTGTCATGGGTTAAAATTGTACATTTTTATACATTCATGGCAAATTTGAAGATACAAAAATGCTGAGAATGCACATGACATGCAAAAATATATATAATGCACATCGAAATGTATATTGAACAGAAATTTAAAGATACTTTTGAATACTCGTTTATTTTCCTGAAGAAAGACAATCATGGACACGTATCGTTTTTGTTACGAGCGTTTCAATGCTATGATGGAAATTCGATTATTCGGTCGTCTATTTGACCAGAAATCTGCGTAGAACAGAAGCCAAAGGGGTGTGTTTCCCCAAAGATTAGAATTGACCAACGATTGACAATATCCCTCCACTCTCGTCCAGAGTGGGATTTACCGATAGATCTGGATCGCTGGCGTCAATTAATTATTGAAACAGTGACCACGCGGTCATAATTATCCATTCGATCGCCTTCGTGTCTGTATTTATGGGGCGCGTGCATCGAATGCTTCGACTATTTGTGGCCATCCAATCGCAAACCTATTCCATCCCACGCGGACGCTTAATTTTACTAATTAGCGTGACACGTTGAAAATTCGAGGAACGAATATGATACACATTGCTACATAGAAATATGAAGAGATTTAAAAGGTGAACAGTACGTGAGAAATTATGAATATAAAAATTTATATACATATATAATAGTAAAATATATAATAAAATATATATAAAATTGACTAAAATCGAGGTAGATTCGATGTACAAATTTTTCTAATTGTAAACATAATTTTACTAATAAGCGCTATACATATATATTTAGTAGAGCTTAGCAGCACGTATCAATTCTTATCAACAACTAAATACGTGTAAGGTCAACGAAAAGATTCGGCAAACTTGCTTATTAAATTAGTGAAATTCTACGAATGAACTTCATCTACGCGGTGCAATTATGAAAATAACAAAGTTAGTAAAAAATAATTTGCATAAAAGTAGTTCATTTTTTCTCTGTTTCTATTTAAACTCCTTTTCTTTCGCAGTTCTTGTGATAATTCGCGGGAATGAAAATCCTACATCTTTTCAAGAGGTGATTTCACCCTTAAAATTGCATTATGCCACCAACGAGAAATAGAATTATGTTACAGATGACCTACTTTCTTTGTACACAGAGTTTCATAATTTTTGTGAATTTCCAGATTCTCTAATATTGCGTGTTAGCGTGTGTATTGCCTAAATTATTCTTCTAATTATAAATTTAATTAAGAATAACTGTACGCAATACTGAATTTTTCGCACTACAGCAGAACGATGCATTAACAACGCCACATGTCCCTGATACGAATCGCAAGCACCGACAAAAAATTTCATTCGTTTCCGGTACACCGAAAATGCATTCACGCAGCACGAAAATGCACATTTTTAGCATCGACTGGCGTTAACGTCGAACGCGCGACATTAATAGAATATTTACACGAACGTTCACTGTACAAACGTTGCAATTTGCCTAACATCTGTTGCACGCAGAAAAACGCGTGCACGCGTAGCAATGAGGTCATACAGATATTAGCACGCTGTTCGGAAAAATAAATTTAAAAAATTTTTCGTTGCTTGCCGCGCGACTTATACGCATTGTAATTTGGAATATCGTAACGCGCAACATTTTTACGTGCGAACGTGCTTCGAAGTTACGATGATATTTTCATTGTTACATTGCCGAATTAATTTTGCCAAGCAGACGCTACGGTCTTTGATGGAAATTCGGGTACCGTGATTACGTCCTATTGTCGATATGGTTAAATTTATTTTGAATATCGAAAAAGGGAGCTGGCACCCTCTGCTTTGAAATGACAGTGAAAAATAAAGAAATTCGTGGTAGTAGTGGAGAAACAGTTAAAAAAGTATAGCGAATCCCAGAAGCATTTTTACTTTCGTAGATAGCGAATTCAAATGACTAATGTTTTTTTTTAACAATATACATTCTGTAATATCTGTCAATGGGGATATATAACGTAAAATTTTGATTGATGTATCGTTTATTGAAAAATGGCAACTCGTTCTAGTATAAATGGGAATTTAAAAAAATCGTCGAATTCGATAGAAAATTTGAAGCTGAAGTAAGTAAAAATTCATCGTTCGTAGAGCGTAGAGTTTCAGTTCTCGGGAATAATTTTTATCCCTCTAGTTTGAAACCGGATAGGTACAACTATAATTGGCGCTACTAACTTTGATCTTGTTGATTTTATTTCTTTTTTTTATAAACGCGCAAGCACGGTTGAATCGCTACGAAATAGAAATATGTATTTATATTAGTCTGAACGAAATTGTACGAACTGCGAAGAGTTTGCCAGTCAGCTCGAAGCAACGAGAGAGTATCGAGGTTTCAATTGTTCAAATACAAAAATAACACGTCACGGTTCGTGGCCTCTCGTAGCGTCTACTATTACAATTATTTTATTTTTCAGGAAAACGTTCGGGCTGATTCATTTTGAAACGCTATCCGCTATGGAAAATCGTCCAATAATCTTTTTTATTGTCGATCAATTCTATTGAAAAATATATGAAATCAAGCTTCGTTTCGTTTCAGAAAGATACAAAGTCATTCAATCTTTTCTAAACGAACGTTTTATCAATTGCATAATTAAACAGCTGTAGAAATAAAAACTGATCGTGCCGAACCAAATGTTTAAGCGAAATAAATTTGACTTAACAGTATCGTTTGCAAATAATAATTTGATAAAGAAATGTTACTTAATATCCCTGCAAAGTATCGTTTACATCTTGATTTCATAATAATTTTGTTTTCCAGATGATCGTTTATTGAATTGTGTATCCTAGTAGCACACGAATATTTCCAGAAAACATAACAAATCTACCAATTCCACTCTCCTGTCTTGTAAACCTTCTGTTTCTTTATATTTTAGTAAAAACGAAATATACATGGTGCGGATGAAAATGCTTGCGGTTTTTAAAGCATCTACTCGAGTATCAAAAAAAAGCAGCGATGTTACGAGACAAGTTTTTCTGCGAGGAAATAAATTAATTAACAAGTGTGTATGTTTGTAGTGGCGCGAATCAGAATATCGGATACGGTTTTAGAATATGTCTTTAATGAGAGGGAAAATTATTTAAACGTATAATTTTGAAATAGATCTCTGACATAGTCGCTATAGTTATTACCCGATATACTTATGAAGTTATTACGTTATGCGTTGGAATTATACGCCACATTGTTGGAATAAGATACATTGACTTAAGTAAATATTCAAACACTCGTGAAACCTTTCATCGTCAGTATATGTACAAATATTTATTCATTACTTGTATCTGTTATACCAAATATGAGAAAGAATTTTACAAAAATCAACTCTACAGCATTCGTTACCGTAATTGAAGATTAAAAAATCCATTCTTTAATTAAGTTAAAACTTAATCCCATCGGTGTTAATACCAGCAATGAAAAAGGATTCCTAAGAAAACTCATCATCCCTCGTTCCCTTCAAACTTCGTTCTTCATTCCCTGTTACTAAATCGTAGATTTTTACGTTCTTATAGCAAATGGAAAGATGCAATAAAATTTTCAGAGTACTTTCTATACTCTATATAATATTTAGAAACAAATAACGTTTAGCAGTTGAAACATAACTCTATCTAGCTTCTATCCTTTTAATACCCCGTGTAAAAAATATTCATTTGCACAAATATTCGCAATCTATTCACTGCGAAAGCATTAGCCTGATCCGGCAACGACCTCCAAAGATTCTCTCAAATAGAAGAAAAATATAGACGAAAAAAATAGACGAAAAAATAGAAAAAATTTTCGCTGGAAGAAATGGCCGGGAACCGGGAGCAACGAGTCCGAAATAGGGCATAGGGTCAGCCCGGCGATCGTTTAGAAGGTAAAACAGCCGGCAATCGAGGATTCGAGCCGCTGGAAATCCAGGGGAACGCGTACCACCACAATCGCTAATGAGGTTAATCCGCGATTCCGTTTACATTTTCTCGTTCACGAGGCACGAAACGAAGCCAGCCAGTCAGCTCGCTGGAGGGAAAAAAAGCCGGCCGCATGAAGCGAGTCTGACTGGCGGGGGTTGAACGGGAGGTGGAAGAGGCAAAGATGTAAAGCAGGGTACAGGGGTGGAGTCGCGAAAAATTACGGACGACCTGCGATGGGAATAAGAGCAGTGTGTTACCCTGTACATCGTTTCGAGTGCGCTGCACTCAAATACACCCTCTCCAGGCGTCCTCCTCCACCCTTTCCCTCGGCGCTCGTTCCTGCCACTCGTCGCGACCTAAATGAAACTTCGTCCCCTCCTCGATCAGTCAATTCGCGCACCTGCGTGCCAAAAGTCGTTCTTTCCATCTCTTAACCCCCCTTTTGTCCAACCTTTTTCTCTCGTCTTGCATCGCGACGACGATCCACGACCAACATCGCAACAGCGAAACGCTCTTACTTTTTCTAACTTCCATGATTACTCTTCCGCTGCATCTGGTCTGCCCCTTACCCTTCGTTTTCCAGAGGATCGTTTGCGCTGATCGCGTAGCAGCGAACTTCGAGTACGTTTCAGAAACGGTGCAGTAGGGCGGACAGAATATAGCGAAGTTGTGAAATCAGTTGATGGTTAAGGTATATAATTTTCGACTAAAGTAGCGTAAATTTACTCAGGGTGAAATATATAAAATTCGCGAGACGTGTGAAATTTTAACAAATTTATATATTCAATATATTGCTTGATTCATAATAGGTTAAATGGCTCTTTTTATCTAGCCAGATTGATGGAAAACGGCACTGTCTCCTTACGGCTACAATCCCTTTAATTTCATCGAGCGAGGACGAAAGTAAATTTCCCTGTAATCCCGTTACACAAAATGTTAATGCGACTATACCGACACGGACTGAGACAATTTCAAAGCCGTACGGAGATAATTCGACCGATCCTCCCTAAATATACAACCGTCGCTATTGCGCGCAAATTTTTTATACCAACGGATTTTTAATATCGTTTATTTTCTGGATAAAACGGCGAAGTTGACGGTGATCGATCGCGTTCGCTGTTTGCTTTTGTTCGTCGGAATTTACGAGGTTTCATCCCTCTCCCTTCGCCCTCATCCTCGCTCTTCCTTCCGCCACGTCTGCGTCCACCGTTTCTGTCGGTGGAGAACGCTTTTCACGCAGAGAGAAAAAAAAAAAGGGGGGGGCTGAAATTTATTCGGAAACGATCGTATTATTTTCGCGCGTCGTGTCTGATAAAATCTCGTCCGGGATCGGGGGAGTAAATTTCACAAAATTTACACTGGAAATACAATCAACGTTAATACTGATTGATGCGACGCGACGATAATCGTTCGTGATTCATCGTTCTGCCGTGAATTAAACATTCGTAGCGACGATGGCGATATACTAAAAAATTCACGATCGAGTAATCGCTATCAGAATAGTTCTCCTCTCTTCTTTTTCTTTCATAGTTTCCAACAAGGCAAATTATAACGGATGAGATCTAACGAACTTTTGAAACGAACTTTATCTAGTTGTCGACTAATAGCGATTATGTGTATTTTACGTGGAAAATTTCCCTCCTTTTCGTTATCATCTTTTTGTGAAGGGAATTTTGTCCCCCATTTGCTTTAATTACAAGCGTCGAAATAGCGCGGATATATGCACCTAATAAACGTGTACGATTATTAACATAGCAATGAAATGGAATATTAGACACATATATTCATGGCTGTGAAATGTGAGATACGAAACGTGAAAAATGTACTATGTAATGTGGTAATAAAATTAACTTAGAAGAGCGAATCCGTAATTATTCTGTGCGATGTAGAAAGAAATATACTCTTTGATACTGAGAGTTCCTACCTCTTTTTTCGTTTTACATGCTAAGTGACTCACTTCGAGAAAATAGAGTTACAAAAATTTTAATTAAAAAACTTAGCTTCTTCTCGCTTCCTGAAATCTATTTACGAATTTTTGGGAACTCGTGAGAAACGTAAGAATCAACGAAAATATTATTGTTAAATCAGATAAAAATACATCGAATCAAGGATCTTTTTATTTTTAATTCGATAAACTAAGGTTAATATCGCAAGCCAGTTCCCTTAAAAAGGCGTCTAAAGCTCATTTAAACCTCTCTCAAGAATTACTTGTTGCGCCAATGTTTCCAAAATTTTTCCTAAAAACAGTAAATTAAGTCCAAATGAATTATCAATATTTCTTAAAATTAAAATTTGTCCAATATTTTCACTTTCATTATTCTTTAAGTCTGGCATTCGATGTATTCGATTATTACGTGACTATCATAGGATGATACAATAGATTCATGTTTCAAAAAGGATAGAAATGACAAAAGAATGAAAAAGAAAGTAATTATGTTATAAATATTGCTTCTTTAAATCACATCAAAAGACATAACACAATGAAATTCTCAATTCCTTTTCGTTTTCTGTAATAGAAAATACATTCTCGATTATTATTACTTTTTTATCCTAACAGAAAGAATTCCACTGATTTATGAAAAAGGAAGAAAGTGTGCCAGTCATAGGATCTTTTTACTTCGTTGGTTTTATCGGATAGAAATTGATTAAACAATTATCCACGAAATTCAAATTACCTACGTCTCTTTTCTATGCTTATAAAACATCGAATATCGATTTTTAACTTTTAAAACGACAATTTTTATCCTTTGCCATCGTTAGAGTATACGCAGACGACAATAAGGAAAATGTTACGTTATAGTTAATTATAATTTCGTTGGAATTTGTCGAAAATGGTTCGCAAGCACGTTGAAGATTGGCTGCATTGATTTCACTAGAGGATAACGACGAGGAAAAGGGAATTGGATGGAGAGCGCACATTGTGCAGCGATTTCCGATTATTGGATAAGACGGAGGAAAAATCTTGCCGAGGATTTCAAGATAATACCGACAGAGTATTTGGTTTCAACGATCGAGAAAAAGGTGGCGAGAACAAACAGAAAACGGTTGTCTCAGTTAATATTGAAGTTTCTTGCCCCCTCCTTAGCCTCTTTCTTGTAACTTTAATCCACCCACTAAGCCACTAGCACTTGTCTTTTCTTTTTGTCTCATCTCCAATGTTCAAAATACAAATCACCGTTGCGTTTAGTCCTGATTTACGTACAGGAACAGGAAGGAGGGTTGAAAAATATTCGATATTGGATAGGAAGAAAATTAAAATAGGCGTTGAAACGTTCCAGCGGTGTATTTAATCGTCTGTAATGATCGATGCCCTGCAGCATGTAATTGTGGAGAATTCTATGAGAACATCTTCCGATGGAAGTTCAACCATAATACTAAAATTGCAACACGATCGTTAAATGAAGTTGAAGAGAAATTTAAACACAATTTCTCTTTAGGTAATGTTTCGTACGATAGTTATTCTCCCACAATAATGATCGAATAAAGTGTCTTAAAAGTTCTAGATAAAGATCATTTTATGACGTCCGTGTATAACTTCAACATACAACTTCGAAAACATCCCATTTCGTTGAAGTTTCACTCTTAAATCTCCTTTTATCGCGTCGTTCGAGGAAACCACGTATCTTGAGGAACACGCGAAAGGAAACTAAAGATTCTACGAATGATTAAAGAAATCTGCTGTTGCACGCGACAAATGGTAATTGGCCCTAAATTCTGCTTAACTTCGTTTTCGATAAAAGTCCCATTGAAGTTGAGCCCCTTCGAAAATTTCACGTTCTACTTACGGCTATACGTCTCCAGCCAATGGAGCTTCCTATCTACGAGCTGGAAAATGAATGGCGCCCGAGTGCTACACCAGGCAAATTCGCAAGGCGATAAACAAGCTTCCGCGATAGTTGGGATTAAGGATAAGAGGCGCACGATGCACAAGTAATGGCCGCGAAATTACGAAACCGACCAGGCATCGCTCGAAATTTAATCAGTTTCTTAAATAGATCCGGCGTTTCTCAGTTTGCCTCCATTTCCAAGCATTCATAGAAATAATTCATTTCTACTGGATTTTCTGAAAAATTCGCAGTAGAAATTTAAGAGAGATTTGACTAGAATTAGACGCTATGTCATTTATAACGATCATTGTCTGATCGTAACGAGCATTTTATTCAAAACTTGTCTATAGAATCCTAATTATGATAGGATTAAAATGAACTCTCGCCAAACGTACAATTTAACGACAATTTGACGGAATCGTTAAATTCGTATTACCTAAGAGCAACTATATGGAATTATTACGACATTTAAGTATCATTACCGTGAAAAGAAGATGTAGCGAAATTCCAATTATACGAACTCAAATTGCAGTAGCAGACGAAAGTATTCGAATACTTAGGAAGAGCTTTTCCGAATATACTACGTGTGTTATACGAGACGTTTTTAAATTTCATTAATACTGCAATCAGATCCCACTGACGTAATTATATTGGTAAGGTTTGAAAGAAAGAAATAATTAATGTGGAGATTAAACGTCGATTGAAGTTCCTTAATAATCTCTTCCGTCGTATTTTTAAGTAAAACGATAGAATCTCTCATAGTTATGTCTTCATTATACTACGAATACGTTATGTCGTAATATGAAATATATACTATTTTTATTAATATTGTTTTAAAACTCTACCTTATAATTTCGCAACAGTTTTCGCTTATAGAGGAGCAGAAGAACTTCGTACGTTGGTTGAGTATATGCAAATAGGAAGTAATTTTTTGTACGCCTATTAGAATGTCTGCAGTGTTTGCACACCCCAGTGTAACTTGCAGGAATATTTAGCCGTGTTTAAAATACGAGCAACCACATGAATAATGAAAAAAAGGATAATTGCAGTAAATATTCACCGCTGAGAAATGTATATTTTAGAATAGCTACACACACGACGTGACATCGTGTTTCTACCATAAAAACCAGAAGCATATAACTTTTTAATTTTCTATTTTTCTCGGTAGATACAACTCTGTTCTTTCCCTCTGTCTTTCGCTTTAAGTTTAAACCGTAGAATATGCAGCGCAAGACGTACAAACTTTACAGTTTTGCTGTAGCTGTTTTAATATATTAATTTACTCTTAACTGTAGCGGTACATGAATCAACGGAAGATTCGAATCGGAAGAGACTCATATTATTGTGCCTTGGAATGCCAACGTTATTTTGGTTCGCTAGGTTCAAAGGTAAACGAACTCCGGACAAAATATTATCGCTGTTATTTGTAATCGTCAACCGGAGTTACATTTGAACTTTTTATAACACCGGTCGATACAAACAGAGCAACGTGCTCTCTAGGACAAGCATTCCACATCACTGGAATAACGAGCGTAGAGTTGAACAGTAGCATTGAGCGAGCGATAATTACAACCGGTATACACTATCTCTGTACTTGTACTTAAAATAATTTTAATATACATTGACTATTATATTTTTATAAACCGACAACACCTTTAGTATATACCTTATAATCTTACAAAGTTTTTATTTTCACTACAAAATTTTTAAAGAAAATTTGTAATAAAAATTATTGTATCATACGAAGGTCAATAAGAAAATTCCGATATTCTTCTTACAAACATTTTAACATCGCATACACATGATTTGTAGCAAATTCTTAGTTTACAATTGAAAATACGGCAAAATTTAATAAATAGTATTACTTTGCCAAATGCAAATCTTGGAAAAACATCTCGTACATATCAATCTGATATTAACACAGCCAGAAAATAAAAATATCGCGATTGAAGTGAATTTTGTTGCAACCAAAGTTCTTTGTGAGGATCGACGTTCAACCTCGAATGCCAAAAGACTGAGCTACCAGGCTGCAGAAAACCACAATGCGGATGATCGTGTACACAGGTGCGCATACACGCGAGCCGCGTCCGAAGGACGATTAAACGGAATTTCGATGCAAGACACGAGCAGATTCATTCCCTGGTCGTTTCAAGCCAGTCCACCCTTCTTCCCACCAAGTATACGGTTCTATGCATAGCATCTAATCGTCTGCCAAATGCTTCTTCCTGCCTGCGGTACACTGGGAGTCTCGACGAGTTGCATCGTCAAGGAATTTAGTGTAATACGTATGCGTGTATTTTGAATATGCGTGGAAATCTCCATAGGAGTACTCAGAACGTGAACGAAAGAGGCCAAGTGATCGCGTACAATATGATCCTATACGAATCTGTTGGATTGTACCGCTATAATTGTATAAATTAACGGAACGCGTTGAGAAACGTTGATTGTTTCGCATAGATATACGACAGCGACGGATTTGCGAAATTGTCAAATATTTAAAAAATTATTATCTTCCAACTATATATATAACCAAGCAAAGTTGTATCGTTTAAACAATCATTTTCCAAATGTTTTATCTAAATAACGTTTAAACTCTTTTGGTTTCTGATAAGCATTCTTTGATATTTCGTACACTCACACCAACTAGCTAAAAATGATGCGGAAAGGTACAATGATTGCAATCGCGTGTTCTCTGGAGACCATCTGTGAAACCGCAGAAATACCTTGCACGAAAGATTAAAATCAAAAACTACGAATATTCTGTGTCTCCTTAATGACATAAATACGTACGATAAGTTATTAGACGCGAGGTTGACATAACCAAAAATAAATAAATAGGAAACAGTCGTCTCTCCACTGACGCGCAAGTTGTCGTTTAGTCCATGAACGTTCAAACAGGCCGAAGAATTAGTCGAGGAATTAAACAGGCAGTCCCCGTGGCGAGGACGAGCAATTCCGCTCTCTAAAATCCAAGATCGCCGGCTCTCGAACCAACCGTATCTCGGCTCCTAGGAAAATCCCACTGGCAGAGAACACGTACGCGAAGCCTTGCATTTACGTGCTCGCGGTCGACCGAGAAGGAGACGGTTGCCAAAGGTGGAGGGATAGCATGACGGAGAACGAGAATAAGGGATTCGGCTAGGTATAATTCCGCAGGTTGTTCTGGCTCGACGTAGCTAACATCCCTCTCTCCGACTTTGCTTACCGCTAGAATATAGGCGTTTGCGCAGGGAAAGCCATTAGCGTCCGAACCAGTTCACCAGCGGCGTTTGCCGTCCCTTTTCGAGCACGGCGGATCCGTCTCTTTCTGTTTCCATCACGGACCTGAGACAACGTCGGAGACCTTTGCATAACGAACAACCGCAATGTTTCCCAACATTCCCGATCTCAAAGAGAAATCCCGATGGTATAGCCGGCTGCATCGTTGGAAACAGCGATACGCGATTCGAAACGCGTGATGGAAACTCGAAGACACTGGAAGACCAGAGGAAAAAATACACGACGAGTGTGTTTCTCTTATTTTTCTGATTTTGATACTCCTTAGGCGAAAAAGAGGAACGTATTTTAACGCGAAATAGTTGAAACGAGAATAATTGGTTGTAAATGCAGCAACTCTTGCGAGAATTTAATAATACGATCAGAATGCAATCGATATAGTGTTGTTTATAATATTGTACGAGTAATACTGCACGTTATAACGTTTAATATTCTCTGAAGTATTCAAGAGGATGACAAGAGCAATCGACAAAAGTATTTAATCTTAAAACCAAAGGGAGAGACAGTTTTCGGATTGGTCGGCGGTGCAACCGAATTTTTTAATCGTTTAATGAACTGAGAAAACGATGTTTATAATTGTCAGCCCTCTATGCATTTTAGTTTACGTAGTTCGTCAGCGACGTTGCGCGTAATGCAGTTATTGATATTCGTTTTCTACAAAATGTTGAAAGTATATACTTTTCGTATGTAATATCGGAAATGCAAGAATTCTTGACGATACAGAAACAATTATTTCCTAACTCGTTCGTTCTGAATTCATCCTCGTTTCGTTACACTACCAACGGACTAAAACACACACCATTTATCCTCGTAAAGCCGAAATTGTTCCATTGTAGCCAATACAAACAACAAGTTTGCACATCACGCGAGATAATTCCACGCACAATGGAACCCTACGATCTTCGAGCGGTGAATCTTCAACCTCATCGACGGCGCACCGTGACCGGAAACAGGCAAACCGTGAGCTATCAGCTATGCGGTAGAGGAAGCGCGAGGTTGGCATCGTGATTTCGGTTTGGAAACGTCGGTAGAGCAGTTCCGGACAGGAAGCGAAAGCCCAGCGAGTTTCGGCCTGAGAATCTGTGCTTTAACCCCTTCCACCGATAGATTTTACGTCGCCGCAGTATTGTTAGCCGCGAAACAATATCGTGAGATCTCAGCATTCTCTGCATTTTTGTTAAATATCTGTTTTGTTGTCGTATATTCCACCCCTTTGATTAACTTCCATTACGAAATTAGCGTCTACAGTTATCCATCATAAATTTTCAACTTTTTATCACGATCTATATTACGACGGAACATTACCGCCATTTTCTGTTACTCCCTTCCTGATATTTAACACTAATTGAATCAACCCTTTCTGCCTTTCATACACCCCATCTCCTACCTTTTACTTCTGGCCGCCCTACATCAACCCCCATTATCTCTTTCCCATTTCCTTTCCCTACTATTTACTATCATCCATGACCTACCATTTCCTTTTACGAGCCATTAATCAAGAAACTCTCAACCATCTACTATCCTTCGCCATTACGTCTTTCTCCGCCATCCACTTAGTTATCGATTACACTGAAAACTTCATGCGAATTCTCGGCGTTTATTCAGCCTCAAACAAAACTGCACTTTCGGTTAAGGTTGCGTTGAAGTATGTGTTGCTCGTTACATTATACGTATTTCCCCTGTGTACGATAGTTTATTGACGTAACTTCTTGCAAATGTCTCTGGGATTCTGTCCTCCGTGGGGGTAAGTTTGATGGATGAGTATGAGAATATAAACATTCTGAAAGTACATACTTTATGCAGTGATTATTAATATCGATCGTTCTTCATCTACCACGTTAACCGCCACGCGAAATTTATATATCTTGATCCTGAGAACCACCGTAATATTTAATCTTTGCAAAAAAGTTACATCGTAACCTCGCACGATTTTCTTTTATTTTATTTATCGTTCTGTCACATAATTACTCTACTCCCAAAGAACGTCACTTACTTCCATAAACTTATTTATCACGAAAAGATTGCACAAATGATAGAAAGTTCCACAGTACGATTAAAAAACGTGTAATATTATATACCTTCCTCTATTTTTCAATTTATAAAATCGTTACGGCTTCTAATCGGTACTAACTAATAACGTTTCGCCCAGCCTATCAATCGACGATCATTAACGCGCAATGACTAAACTTCGAAAGGCCCTTGCAGTATCGATCAGTTGGCGGATGTTGTAAATTCTATATTCCCAGGGACGGTAGGTCGGATGATTAAAAGCACGCAAGCAGAGAAGTCGTTGTCTGATGTGCAGGCGCGCTAAAAACTGCTCGACTTCTCGTCGTACTCCTTTTTTCGCGTTGCAACGTCCGTAAATATGAAACAGCGAACCGTAGCAGTTTTTCAATCATCCATCTACCGACGATCACGAAAGTTAGACCGTCAAAGTTACTGCTACTCGTTTTATTGCTGTTACCCGGTAACGTTCTCGTTACTGGTCGACGACAATTAACAGAGATCTCGTGACGGAAACGATGCTCTGCACGTGAATATTCTCCGCGTCTGTCGGTCGTACGAACATATCCCGAATCGACGATTCGTTCCATCGTGTTTCAGTTCGTCGTGTTTCAATTACCGATTCGGTTAAGTTAACAGACGCGCGCTCGGCCTATTTCGCTTTGCAGCATTGAAATTAATTGGAGAATCGGCTCTGGCCCGGAACCGGTCCGAATCTGCGAACGTGGCGATCCCTCGGAAGACGCTCGTAACTGCTGATGCAATTTCGACAGCTGGGATCAATTGCGATCTGCGTTGGCGCGCAAATCGTCACGGAGAAACCAAGGGATAGGGTAAATGGCGTATGGGAAATAATAATCGAGATTAGGAGCTGTGTGTTCGGAATCTTCAGACTCGATTTGTTATATGGAACAAATAAATCGCAAAGATGGCAAACGGAAATAAAATTTCTTCATAAATCTCGTCCGAGTAGTCACCCGAGAAACGAAAGTTTCTTTGTCGAATAGTTTGGGAAAATATTATCGAAAGTTATGAATTATCAAATTCTAAAAGAGAACTCAATTTTTTTTAATTGTAAAGCAGATTCGGATATATCAGGCATTTTTGCTGAAAACTGATCGCAAACTTTACTGGACATACGAACATTTACGAGATATATAAGTAAGTACATATAAAATAGTCCTTCCATTTTAATAAAAATGAGTATTAATTTTGTTTAAAGCGTTTACATTAGATAATAATTGCAGGAACGAGACATACGAAATTCGTCATGCCGACGTGTTCCAGTATTAAACGTGTGATATTTCGGAGGAGGTATAAAACGTATGATATTTCGAACATGCCAACTTATAATACACAATATTCATAAAACAAGTACTTCTCGTTTGTTGCATCCGTGTTCTCTGTTGCCATTCGAATGGGTGGAAATGAAAACGGGCAACGAGAACGAGCGAACATCTCAAGTACCCGAGCCAGATGTAGCGAATTGAGTTAACGATTTTTAATGGTCGGCTTTGAAACACGGAATTGTAAATCGTGATTTCAATTACTGCCGGGGGCATGGTAATCGTATAAATTGCATTCACGTTCTATCGAACCGTTCGAGCAGATTTCGAGGGATAAAGAAGCATCCGAGTCGATGTCGTAAACTGCCAAGCATCGAAGTTTTCGAGATCATGTCGGATTAATGCACCTGTGTGCCATTTGCCTATCTGCTGATATAGTTCACGCGTACTATCAGCTATCGAAGAACTCGTTAAAAATAATTTTCTTTCTTTGGTGTTCAATTATTACGTTCACTGATGAACGGTAGCAAATATAAAATTAAAAAATTCAACCTAATTTAATTTGTGATTATTAGTCGAAATAATAAGTTGAAAATCCTTTTATGTTTATAATAACTTCGTAGAACGAACAATACATTTTGTATATCTTCGAAAGAAATTGTGTAATACAGTTGGTTCAATTCGAGTCTGAGGATTTTCCTATTTGCACGCTTTCTGTTGTAACTGTGGTTGCAATTCGGTATCACGTAAATGTTTGTATAATATAAATAAATATTTGCATAATTTGTAGATTTCAAGATAACTTATCAGACCTCTTTGATACAAAAATGTTATATCTCAAACCTTTGTAGCTTTAATGCTAAGCATCATTAAACGTGAAATCGTAATAAATATATTTAATGAATGTTGCCTCGTTTGTATACCAAATATAATTATTAACTTAATCCGTTTAAGTCATTAAAACGCTAATGTTTTCATAACTCTCGATAAGTAGTGCTCTGCGTTTTTCTCTTGCAATATAATTACCACACACGGCGTTATTTCTATTCGTTGGTTTTTCGAATAACGCGAATATAATCTGTGCCGGAGGTAAAATAAACGTCAGGAGTTGGAGTCGAAATTTCGATAATTTATTCATGCGGTTTCA
Organism: Bombus soroeensis; assembly: GCA_014737365.1. Classification (NCBI taxonomy): domain Eukaryota; kingdom Metazoa; phylum Arthropoda; class Insecta; order Hymenoptera; family Apidae; genus Bombus; species Bombus soroeensis. The sequence continues at coordinate 1,950,128 of JACXIL010000179.1, read as the reverse complement.
TGGAGCAGAAATCTATTCTAGGACCGGATACCGTAAAGTTTAGACGTCCATGTTATTGGGAATTATAAGAAGGTAATGATCCATGAAAATCGGTGCACCGTATGGCGGTGCATTGCAAATCCGGCTTGTCGTTCACGAAGTTTGAGTACTGGATCGAAATGCATACGAGAAATTCGGTTCAATTGTGATCAGATTTGGCCATTTTACTCGAATTCATCTGAACGCGACGTTCCAAGGACATAAAATAATTTCCTTTAACGCATTAATTCTTCCAACAATTTTATAATTCAATATACAATTGAATATATATTTTCAATTTACTCATTTAAAATTTAATTTATCGATACAAACGATCGACGAAATTAAATCCTTGCGAAATAACATAAAAAGAAAACAATTTATATAAATTGAAAATATAATGAAACAATTAATTATTTCAGACGTATTTATTATTATGCATATAGAAAATAAAATCTTCGCGAAGATTCGTAACATGAAATGAAAGTAATTTGTATAAATTGAAAATATAATATACAAATACATGTCTTTTATTTATTGTAGATACATATAAACAAGTGGAAGTACGTAATATGAAAGAAATTCGATATTGGATAATCAACGATACGATATAATTTCTCTACTAATTTCCTTTATTCTTATTTTATCAGGCACATCGTGTTACGTTGTTTACGAAAGAATAACTCTAAATAAAACATTGTCTATCGATGTTTAAACAAACCAGACACACGAAACGCCGCCACCAGTACAGTTTCGGTAACATTGAAACACGAATTAGTGTCAGCCAAGTTTTATTAAACTGTTTCCCGAGGCACCCCGTCCAAACTTATTTCGCACAGGGTGGAAACTCACTTTTTCTGATCGAAGTTCGGAACTAACTTGTACAGTGCAGCAGTCATGCAAAAACGACAGATGGCTCGAAGTTTCGAGTAAAACATCGAACTTTCCATAATGTATTCGCTTTTTCCAGCTGTCAGGCCGCACGTTCCGTACCGAGATCGGACTTCAAAGCATCATATCATTTTCGACGTAAACAACCTTCATCGACTGATAAATTCATGCTCATGTAAATTGAATTATCATGTACGAATATAAAAAACGGAATTTTGTGGCAGTATTCATTGAAGATTTATACAAATTTGATTAATCGCGAATAAAATAAAACTGAGTTTCGATAACAGAAAGCTTTCGAACGTTCCTTAAAATTTTGCCTTCTGTTATCACGTTGAATGAAAAGGACAGAAAACTTCTATTAATTACTTTCCAATAGCATTTCTATTATCGATTATGATTGTTTCGCACTTATCTTTTACTTCTGTTGTTCAAATATTCTTCTAATACCTCGAAAATCTGATTTCGTATATTAAACACTCGCATACGGGCGATTTTATCTTCTAGCGAATTACGAGTTTATTGTTTCCCCCATGTCGTCCCATTTTTACGTCGCTCTTTGCAGAATTATTATTTCTGATGTCGTGCGATCGGATACGTTCTTTGATCATCACGATACACTTGAAGCATCATTTTGAATCAACGAAATAAACTAGAGTGTTCTTTTTCTGTGATTGTAATAAACAATTGTATAAATCAAAATATATTTTCCTTCTTCTATACTAAAATTTCTTTTTCGCGGTCGATCATCTTCAACAGTCTGAAATTCTTCTCACGTTTGTCTCTTGTATCGTCTCCTCATTCTCTATTTTCCAACATCGAGCATCGTCCATTGAAAATCCAACCAGCAACATCCTCTTAACAGCAGACCGAGAGCAAAGTTTAAGCAGGGACCAGACTGGTTCACAGGATTTGCAAATTTTCAGACGAGCGAGAACATTTACGCGTAAACCGTTTTCCGTCCGCGGAGTTTGGCATGTGCCGAAGCTGATGTCGCTAGAAAGAAGTTAGAAAAGCAGAGGAATGCCTTGAAATTCGCGACAAACGCAGCTGTCGCAACTGCGTTCGGCAGCAACACGTGGTCCGACAATCTGGTTTGGCCGAATACATTATAAAAGGTCCGTTGTTTCAGTCGAAACTCGCGGCCATCTGTCGTTTTTCGGTCGTCGCGTCGTCGTCGCGAAAGTTTCTACCTCGAGCTCGTTCGCCGTTCTAAAATAAATTTCGCGCTCTTTGCGATTTGCCCGCTCGCAGATTCTGACACCCTTCGCGGTCTGGCGAAACAAAATTCGAGTTTGATAGGAGTCAAGATACGTATGTAAAAATTGATCGTAGCGTGAGATGGAGTCAGAAGGATATTTGGGTCAATGAAAGTACGTAAGTAATTTGCCTTGTAACTTACCAAATCTGATTATGGACAATTTTTAGCGATCAATATTTGAAAACAGACTATACAACCCGTTATTAATGTCTTAAGTTATTAGATTGTCCAAAAAGTGTCTTTCTTAAGCAAACGTGTTTTTTACAGCAATGCACCTTCGTACAAACGTGAAACCAAGTCTGTGAAATGTCGCGGTGTTTATCTCAGCAGAACAAAATGGATCGTACGTAATTGGACAAAGTAATATAAAGCAAAAAACGTTGCGCGTCTATTATTTTCTCATAAAACGAAAGAAACTTTTCGGACAACTAATACTTAATTTTCAGAAGTTATTTTGTTGTCTATTTTATTAATTCTTGTGTAATACTAATTTGCTGACTCCAATAATTCTACTACAGGATTGTACAAATCGTTTCCTCGTTTCTAATTTTTTTTCTTCGCTGAATAGACATACTACTGGTGGTAATTATAACTGAGAACGTTAACATTAGTCGAACAAATTTGAAACGTACGAAATCTTCAAGATAAAGAGACAATTATTTCGTAAATTATGATTTTGAATTGCTTGTCATTTCGTGAGCATTTTGAGAAGGTGAGAATGTAGAAATAATTGGGACGAGGCGAGGCATGGAGATGCCTTAACGCTACACGTTGAAGGTTACTGCGAGAGAGTGAACTTCCTGTAACAGATTAAAAGTAAGAAGAACAAACTAGCCACGAGTTTCACCCTCTCGGTTGCTATCTTCATAACGTTCTTCCACGACAAAGTTTCAACAGTTGTTGACTTAACGATTATTCCCTATTTCGAGAAGTTCGTGCTTCAAGATTTTAACATGTTCGAAGTTTGATAAGTGTGTTTTACATGGTTCGGTCGATGTAGAAGCTTCCTTATGGAATTATAACGATGTTCTGTAGTTGAGCGTAATTAATGGGAAATTCGATAAAGTATATTTAATATGGAAGTCAGTTTCGTATCAATACGGGAGGTTTTAGTTGAGATAATACGACAAACTTTAAGACGCTATATATATATAAATTTTTGTTATTTTTTTTTAGCTATGTGATTAATTATTATATTCTTCTTTAAATTATAACTCTAAAAGTAACTTATCGTTAATATGTAAGAGCTAAAAAAATTGGTATCATGTATAGGTATAATGATTACTATTAATACTGCAGTTTATGAAGAAAATAATTATGCTCCGAGGAGATCCATGAACAGCTTTTATAAAGATTTCTCAGGATATTTTATAAAGTTTTTAATTTTTTAATTAAACGTATTACGAAACACGCACGACTAATTTTTCTTCTTCACGATTAACTTAATAATTTAAGAAACTTATGTTAAGCTACGCTTTCCTTTATGTTGCTGCCTTTGCTAATTACTATGAAAACAAATATAATATAGTATTATATATTGTAATATATGAATCGCGTACGAATTATTAATTATATCAGCTATTGTTCGATATAACGCGTATTATATGTATAGTACAAATAAATAAAACATGTTAATTCCCATTAATTGAAACAAAATAGGACAATCGACTAACAAAGTAAAGATATGATAATTAAACTGCATAATATATTATATTATAAAATCAATATATTACAAACTTTTAGAAACATAAAATCCACCATTAGAAGTTAAACAGATCATCGACTGTTTCAATATCTCGTCGCTAAAGTTCCATCGGGAAACACTTTCGTGTAGTTTGAACTTTTAAATTTAATAGCGTTTGACGTTCACCAATAATCACCGATATTGCATTGGACGTGAAATCCCTGATTTTAAACACGTAAAGTGACATCGAAAGAGTTTCCCAGCGGACTTGTTGCTATATCGATTGCTTCCTGTAAAGCCTTCTGGAACGATTCCAGGCCAATTATTCCTATGCCAGGCCACGAAATCTGAAGGAACTCGTAGGTTCCTCGTCTCTACAGAATAGTACAGAAACGATACGGAGTTTAAAATTTTTCTTCAATTATTTCATCACCTAATATCTACAGGCCGACTATCGTGAGAGACATCTGAATCACATCTATCAAATAGTTCTGAATCATATTTATTCGAATAATATTATGTAAATTAATTATGCATATAGTGACTATAGGATTTATAAAATAAAGAAGTCATGCCAAGATATCGAAAGTAAAGCACTTGGATTGTAAAACTTACAGCGAAACAAATTTTTATTCAGGTTCAATTTCTTGAGGTGTGTTCGTAAAAATATATAAATCTACAAAAAATTTTATAATCTTCACGAGTTAACGATTGCTTCTGATTTCAGTTGCAACAAAATTTTTCTATAACGATCTTTGTCACGTTCGTATTTTGCGACAATTCATCTTCCATGGTATTATTACTTCAATTTCCACGTAGGAGTTTAATCTTAAACGTCCTAAAATTTGCAAGAAACCACGAATGTTTCGAAAGCTTATCACATCGAAGCTCGTCGCGTCAAGCGAAAATAATTCTGTCACAGTTAAACGTTTATTCTCGATGAAATCCAAGTGGCAATTAAAATCGTGAAAAACCAGTCGTACGAATATACGCGAATTAAAGATAAAAGCGTCCGGCTAGCTTTTTCGCTTTAATTACGAACGTGTTCTTAGCTAGAGGCGAGATAATAATTTCAAATAAAGAGTGCACGTTTCAAGATAAAAAGGCAGATGAAAAAGGCAAATGCAGAAACTGAATTGATATACAGCAACGATGAAATTAATTATGTATGTCGCCAATTGAATTTCCAATTGAATGCAAATCAAAGTAATTCAAGCAGAATTGAGTGCGCGAGACGTGACGTGGTTAATTGGTTAAATTTATACTTATGGTACTTTAGTTCCAACAAAAATGATACTACGAATTTTCTGTAGCTTCCAGTGACGTATATCTCAGACTTGTTGCGTATAACTCACACAGAATGGCTTCTAAATGTCCTGGAACTATTCCAAGACCTATAGTTTCTAGTTAAATTCACTGGACCGTTTCAGTGTCGCCACTTATGATCCGTTTAAGCGGCTATAATACAATTTTCAACACTGATTTATCGTTGTCGTTCGATTAATTCGACGTAATTAAGCAAATCTTTTCTATCTCACAGGAATTCATTTTTTCTTTTTTTTTGTACACATACAATGGGAAGTCAGTTATTGATAATATAATATATTTAATAGTAAATTGAAAATGAATAAGTGTTAAGGATGATCCCATTGAATATTGAAATTTGTTAATATAACGAACGATAACTGATTATTTACTTGTACCGAATATCTCGTAGCTACCGTGTACGTTTTCAAATTTCTTCCAAACTTTACCAACACACTCGTGATAATCGAGCCCCATAACAGTGCTAATAAAATTTCAAAATATTTCGTGTAATACGTGTAATATATTCGTCGAAGATACCTACGATTTATCTACGATATTCAAATACGTTCGCGAGCCAACGTATATTCTACTATCTTCAAAAAAAATGCACAAACACGCAAATCACATTTTTCCATCACAAGTACCTAGCCACGTGAACCGACCACTGTCAAAAATTTATAACCAATAATATTTCACACGTTTCATCGGTTCAAACCTACGGATCAGAGAAATTTTCAATCATTTTCAATACTGATTGTCAATAGCGTCATAAATCCTCGAGAACTGCTAGAGAAACGTATCAAAGAAAGGGCAATCCTCGGTTCGTAGGAATGTTCGATCACAACTGAAATACAATCTACGATAGTTTCACGCGAAACGTTTGAAATCGATTATATCCTCGCACCAATTCGATTTATGCGAATCGCCAAGAATTTTCCATGCAGCCGTAGATATCACTTGAAACTATTCCCATCGTAGATCATACAATATTTTAAAACTTTGGTATCGGCACGACAGACCATTCATAATCAAGCTGCAGGTGTTGTAACGAAACGACGACCAATTTCAATTGGCTCAATATTTCCATGCTCGATTCGGATGATCGCTCTGGATGCTTCGAAACGAATCGAAAATTTATCATCCGAACGATCCGTGTACCGCTGTCACGAGCTTCGTTGAAGTTCTACTTCACTAGAAACCGACGCTATATTGACAAAAATGGATGGCAGACTGTTAGACAACACTTGGAGGTTTTGTTAATTTTCGGCACAGGATTGGTAACCGTACATATTCACGAAAGTATTTAAACACTTGCGGAAATCTTTTCTAAATATATTACGAGTACCATAGAAAACATTTTGAAATTTCGTTAGCATTACAATGAGACACGATCGTTATAATTATACTGACAAAGTTTGAAACGAATCAGAAAAATGTATAGAACTTGTTAAGATATTTAGTACAAGAATACATTTCCCTGAATTCATAAAAATATTTAAACGATCAACTATCCATTATAATAATAAAGCTGGATATGCAACCATATTTAATGTACTCCTAAAACGCTATATATTAATATCTTTGTTAAACATAGTATGTTTGCAGTAAATACGTTTTAACTTCGATGTACAATTTCAGATTAGATTTATTCAAAATTTGAAGATTGAGAAATGCACAGAATATATTACATTCATCGAGTCTCATTGAGTGTTTCGTTAGAATGCTAATAAAATATATCCTGTGTGACAATGCGGAGGTAGAAGTTTCCTATCGTAAATGTTCAAATAATAGAAACGTTCTTTCATAAGACATTGTACGATGATTCGTTGGTCGACTTTTCTCAAAGAATTTCGAATTTGTTTCATCGTATTAACTAGTTGCTGCTGGCGTTTCTACGAGAAAATTCATTTTTCCCTATAGCCAACCTATCAGCTTTCGTTAATGGTCCAACCCGGAAAAGCGATTTGCCATGCGTTTAAATAATTTCCAACTCGACTTTTGTCACGCTGCTTTATACACCCCCGTAAATAATTCTGCGTTTCCAATAACGTTGGATTCTCGTCCCAGCCACTATAGTCGCATCAAGAATCGAGATTAAATGTGAGATATTAATTGAAATCAGTGAAGTCACCGAAATCTTAAATATAAGTTAAAATATACGTTCTGCAGTGCAGTCACACTGTTACTTCAAATTCAGTTATTCAATTCAGATATTCTTGTTTGAATTTGAATATTGATTTTCTTATAAGAAAGAGAATTTTAAGAACGTTTCTGTGATTAAGTGGAGATCGTGGAAGGTTTGTCGAAATGTTTGAAATAACTAGATATGAAAAGCTATTAGAATTGAGAAGGAGATTTCCGGCAATTTCGCTTGCGATATTTGAAAATTTGGTGATCGTTTGATTGTATAATGCGCCATTCGTAATATGTTTCGTTATGAAATTATTGTGGGAAAGAAATTTTGCTGTGAGTTAATGTTAATTAACTATCGATTGCTTGAGATCCGAGATATTTTCGCGTTATTTTTGTATCTGAAATTCTTAGTTAGGAAAGCTATACAATTTTCTGATTTTTATACAGTGACAACTTTCATAATTATTACATTGAAGTACGTCTAAAACTTATAAACATTCTGTCGTTAATTTTCCGATTATTTTCTTTCAATTTCGACGAAATTAAAATTCATTAAAAATCTTTCGACTATTTTATTAACTATCAAGCAATTTCTCTATGAAAAACATTTCAAAGTTGCCGCTTCATCGGGTTTCATTTCACTCGATCGACCGATAAAGAAACATTGGGCGATGAATTTACATTTGAATAAAATTAGTAGGTAAATAAGACTGATACGCTATTTCTGTTATAAAAATTTACGCTGTTCCTGTGATACCTACTGATTAATCTGGCGCCATGGACGCGTAAAAATAAACGGTAATGTGAAAGCCGTCATTTCATAAAACCACCGACACATCCACTTTCCAACGTTATAACAACGATACGCGCACATCGTTGCTCAAATCGACTCGCAATTCCCATTTGCTCGTTATTAAATTAATCGAAGCACTAACTCTGACGAGATATTTCGTTGTAAAATGTTGTTTTACCCAGCCGTTTAGTGGATGAAAGTGTTCGTTTCAACCATAGATTTTATTGACTTGGATAATTGGAGAGAGTAAAGAAAAATTAAAAGTAGGAAAGACAAAATGATAAAGATATAGAGAAAACATGGAAATCGAAGATCGATATGCAAATAAAATGACAACAAGATTCGCAAACCCCTGATCGTCAAATGTGTGCAAAACTAATGTTTGCGTGGTACCGTAAGAAAGATGGAAAATAGAAGAGCAAGGTGAAAAATGAAAGAATAATACGAAGGTGAAAAAGATGAAGAATGGAAGAAGAAAATGAAGATAAGAGAAAGACGAAGAATAAGCCAAAGATGAAAAAGATGAAAAATAGGAGAATAACGTGAAGATGAAAAAGATGAAAAATAGAAGAATAACATGACAATGAAAGAGACGAAGAATAAAAGAGGGAAATTAAGAGAAAAAGGACGATGAATAGAAAAAATAAATTAAAAATGAACAAGATAAGAGGCAGATTTGGATTAGAAAAGAGAATCTAAAAATATTTAATCTCTTAATCTTGAATATAATTTCTACGTCTACCAATCTTCTATCTTCCGATTGTTTTCTTTCTTCCCTTAAAACTAAATTGTATCAAGTTTACCACACAAAATTTACCACAAAAGAATTTTATAAATATATTATATGGGCTATACGAAGTTCTTTTATCAGCAACTTTCTACTTTATACTAATTTTTCACTAAATATACATTTTCGATAACTATCTCGTAATTTCTGTACACATTTTTGGTTTCCTTTCGATCTTTGCCAACGTAATCGCGATGATCGATAACATTTCTAACGAAACTTCAAAATGTTTCATTTAACGCGCGTAATATATCTACAAAAAGTATTCACAAGCAATTGAATACTTTCGCGAGCCTGCATATATCAACAATTATTTCATACAAATAAAAGAACGAGCGTACATTAAGAAATCGTCCAATACTCGACTCGTTTATTGCCATAACGCAAAAAGGAACGTAAGAGCGCGCGGCCCTCTCATCGTTATGGTTAATTCTTTTCAATTAAATTGAAAGGGGGTCGGATTGACATTTTGGCAAATGGTTCTTCTGCGGTTGTGCTGAATGTGCTGCTGCAAGATGACTCGACTGCCGCTCTGTTGGCTCGACTGCCTCGACTCTGCGGTTTACCCTGTCAATGCCTTTCCCTACGTACCGTGTGTACCGCCACCATATTACTTCCCCATTTATAGTGACCCAATATCACATTGCATCAGCCATCTGACGCTCTTCGAGCGTAAATTCCGCCGTAGGGGAAGTACCAACTATCCTACACTCTTTACGCTTTCGTTCCTGTTACAGATCGTTTTCGAGGTTCTGCTTTCAAACAGTACAGCCATCTTTTCTCTTTCATTCTCGCGATTGTTACGGTATGTGTTGAAAATCGGTTTTGAATCGATTGAATTAATGGTATGAACGCGCGACATTCGAAAATTGCAGGAGAGTCTTGCCGGGTTTTTCATTTTAATGTGGATTTAAGATCGAAGAATTTCAATATGACATAATTTAGAATGAAAATCTGTTGGGTCCAAAAATGTTCCTAAGGAATATACAATGACTACAAAAGGCATTTGGCTACCATTGTATTTATTTATTATAGGATTTACATGTTATAATTAATTCCGAGTATAATTAACGTCCAAGCGTATTAAATCTCGTATCATTTAGTGACATTTTCAAACGTGAAACCTGATTGGAAAATGAGCGTACGAGCAAATAAATTTTGTAGCCACCGTATATATAGTATATTTCTCTATCTCGGTAAAAGTCAACATTGATTTTAAGAACATGTGAATTTGTTTAGTAATTAGTTTAGTAAAGAAGAACAAGGAAAACAAAATCTTTGTAATCTATAATTTTAATAATGGATTTGATAGTTCGCTATCATGAAGAATATAAAGAATATTATTTCTATTTCCATCTTTTAACGTCAATCCATTTTTGAACACAACGGAGGTCAGCGTCAATACCGTGAATCGAATTCAACAAGAAGCAGTTGGACATTTTAAGCGAAATAAGATGAACGCGCAGCGTTGTATACGTAAAACCACAGGAACTGTGTACCTGTGCCTTACAGTGGAATAGGACAGCGCTTGGTCAGACAGCCTTTGAGACGCAAATCAAGCGGACCAGTCGTTCCGGATTACATCTTCGTCGTTCAATTCGCTTACAGTGAAGCAAAAGCAGAGAGATATTAAGGTAATTATCAGACTGCCACCGATCTGTATTCTAACGTAAAGTTGAGATTGAAACGGGACTGATAGTGGATAGATCCAGTTTCAAAGCGTCCACTGATTCAGCGAACTATCGGACTAGAAATATCCCTTTATAACAGAAAAGAGAAACCTAGACAAATATTACTTACAACTCATGCTTCGTATTACAACGAAATTGATGATACAATTATTTGATGATTTTTTGAACAAATATAGCGCTAGCGGTGGATATATACAATATATACGTTCAGTTTATCGTTTAATCAAATAGCTTTATAGTACTACGAAAGATTTATTAATTTTATTAATTTTCTAAATATTACAAGAACGAAATTTTTTACGAGCCATTATAATTGTCAATTCGGACGTAGAAAGTATAATAAAACTAGGACTACAAAACCTTCAACGCAATTTGTTAAATTTAGTCGTGTCTTTTCTTTCGTTATGTTCTCTTTAATGAAATATTATCGAAATAGAATGACGTGTTACTAAAGAAGACGGGAACAATTTCCCGAATTGATTATTACAAGATATACAATCATGTTTGTTAAATTATGAAACTATCGCAAATATAGAATTTCATTGAATATAGGATTCATGGGCGTGCATAATGGGGAACAACCGTTCGAACGCAAACATACGTGCGTGATGTTAATTCACTGTCATTATTACTTAATCAAGATGCGTGATCGATTTAGGTGAAACGATCGGCGGAAGATTTGCGTCAACTTGGTCGCCATAAAAATACCACGATATGAATAGCAATTGATCTAGCAATTTCACCGAGTTTCCACGATATTCAAAATACTACAAATATTCTATCAAAATCTAGAATTAATAATACAAGCGGTAGAAAATGTATTTTAATTACAACTAGAAAAGTAGTTTCAAACCTTTGGTCGCTAGTGTATTTAGAAAGTCGAGGAAATAGGTCTATTCACGAAAAACCTTACTGATATCTTGCTCAGAAGCAATTCGCGCGATCTATACGTTACGGTGCTGGTAAAATCTTATGAAACGCGTGTAAAAGTCGGCGCACGTGGTACGTGGTAGAAGAACGTTACGCCGCTGGTATAGTAATGCTATCTCTGGTATATAAATTCCGATGCACGCCGAAATTGTCCGCTGTATAGAACCGCGACCATTCTAAATATAAATTACCCGCATAATCCGGACGCGTTTACGGGAGCGCGTGAATCTCGCACGTGCGATCGTGCACGCGCGAACAGCCGCGATAAAACTACCCTTGGAATAGTGGAATCGGAACAAAACCGCTAGCCAGACGCTGGGTAACGATCGATAGACATCGGAGTCGACATGGTGAAACACGGAGACTATGTGCCGCGTGGCGAATTTACAAGCGATTAGCTGAGTCTTCGTAGATTTTTCGAATGATCGATAAGTGGACTGTGTATGGACTATGCAATTACTAAAAGTTTATCCGATCATAATGATCGATGAGTATAACTAACGACTATGCAATATCATTACAAAAGTTGCATATGTACTCCGTCATGATTATGCCGCGGGTTTTTATGCGAGTTCATACATATTCGAGAACATAATTATCTACCAAGTATTATAGAAATTTACAAATTTCCTACGAACGCATACGAATCCGCAGTCTGGTTACGTTGAACTCCTGAACTCCGTGTGAGACAAGAACATAACCGGTCAACTATTTTTAACACATTTTTCGTTCTAACAATCACGTTTTACTATTTATAAAAAAACACTTGCTTTCTTTTACTTTCTATTATTATCTTTTACTTGTATTTTACATCTTATCGTATTAAAAACGTAAGATACGGCATTGGAATTACAAAGAGATATATCGTTATATAAAGAAGAAAACAATTCGATTTAGTTGCCATTGAAGCACAAGAAGAAAATTAGATCTCTTAGCTACGGTGTAACGTACAGCTGTTCCGACGAAACACCTCTACGTCATCGGTGTTTTCTGACGATCAGTGGATTTAGGTCGCCAGAGGCATCGTTGCCAGAAAAGCATGTACGTGTGCGTTAATGAGATTGTAGTAATTAATAAATTGTAGTAATAGTAGATACTAAAATGGTGGATTTTAGTATCTGTTAGTATGTGTACTATATTAGATATATATACATTGCTGCCGGTTATACGAACTAAAACCAAATACGTTGGAATTGTCTATGAATAATTAAAGACTAAAAAATGGTAGAGAAATCAGGTCCGCTTGACATAGCAAGCTTAAAAATAATATTGTGTATAGCCATTGATAACGCCTTAATGCTAGCTTTTCGATATAAAAGCAAGATTTTCGACGTTAACTCCATAACAACCGCTTTATGCCATCGTGTACACGCGATTCTAGGGGAAAATACAGCGCGTCACGGTGGCGAGTAAAACGCTTCTCTGTCGAAACGCTTCGATGCTCTCGTGTTTCACCTTCTGTATTTGGGAGCTTGTTTTGCGGTGCCGGATCGTATCGCGAGCTCTCGGCTAGTTTGTTGTGCGAATTGATTGTACGAAATGAATAATGGTTGACTGGGGACAGCCGGAGACAGAAATTCTCTCGTTCTTTATTCGTGTGGATCACTGTTCAGTTTTGTATGAAGCGACAGGTGCTGCACAAAATTTGTGGAAATTTTACGTATTCAAGTTTCTGGTCAAGTTTGACTATCGTTGCCGAGTAGATGATTGCGGGGTAGTTCGTATGTTCGCAAATTCGTATGTTTATGAATAGATAAATTTATGCGATGTAAGTAAAGAAATGGGGTTTAAATATAGATTTATTTTTTAGACGACATACTTTATGAACATAAATACGAAATAATAATAACGATATTGTAGTACCGTGGATAAATGGCCTAAGAAATATCGGGTGATCCATAAACAATGTTGCGAGAAAACCTGAGTGTCGACAGGCTCATCGATGCGACGTCGGTCCTTCAGTCGAATAGTTACGGGGGAAAAAGGCCTACGTGGTGGGACTGTGAGAAAAGACAAAGGGATATTTAAGGGAGAAAGACGAATTAAGAGGCGGTAGTTAGTTGAGAAGTCAGAGTGTTGTCAGCGTCGTCGAGGAGGATGGTCCGCGTGAAAGAGATCGTTGGAACCGTGGTGACGAAAGTTGTAAATTAACAATTTAATTGTCTTAGTTATAGCACATTACTGCATTTAATTCACGTTAAATAGCCATAGTTTCCTGTTTAATCCATTCTAAATAAATAAAAAATCCTATAATATAATACGTACGAATATGGAGTCTAAGTAAAGGTTTGTTTTACTCAATAAGTATCATGAAAAGTACTTCATCTTAGATGTTTTATATATTTTTGCATGAAAGTCTGCATTCTAGTAACAGCAGATTTATTGTACCTTCTAGATATTATAACGAGTATTTCAATTTAGATTTCTTGGATATTTTTGATATCATGCGTATTCTCTACATACTCGTAAATTAACGTTTCTCGTAAATGCATAAACATCAACAGTTTATTATACATAGCTTGCAATAATAATAATCAAAAAAATTCTCTCCGCTCTCATAAATATCACCGACTGCAAATATTTCTGAATACTTCGGAGATCTGTATCTCTGGTATTTCTGTAAATACGCGCGATACGCATAATACGCAACAAGATATAAAATATCCAAGGTAAATAATAATCATGATAATATTCAGCAGTCGAAACAGATATAAATTCCATTTTTCCACTCGCGTTCGCTAAAATATATATTTACAGTAATATTCTCAGGCAGCTGACGATACACGTTTTAAGTATCAATCTAAAAGCCATTACACGTACGGCAAAGTTTCGCGAAAATTTAGAAGACGTCATCTTCGTCGACGACAAAGCGTAAACGCAATTAATTAGCCCACCGATCAACCGACGACGGCCTCCATCGGTCGTTAATTCATTACGTTTATCGTGAAAATGGCGTTTCACCAGTAGAGCAGAGGAAACAGCGAAGTGCAGCGAGTGTATCGTCGTACCAGACCACGAAGGTACAGGCTGCCATGCCGTGCTTTTAATTAAGCTCCCTGAGCAGAACGCCTTAACGATCGATCCCCGTCGTAAACGTTACGCTTTTTTAACGTCCACCCCATAGCTCGACACGGTGGAACGACGACGACGACGACGACGACAACGACGAACTCACGCTGGAACCAGTAACCTTTATGCCGATAATAGCCCACCGCCCTCCAGGGAAAAGTTTCCTGGCGGGAAGCTGGTTGCACGGAATCCCCATCTATCATCGACGAAATGCTCGGCATAACTTAGTTGCGTGGCCAACGAGTCTACACTTTTCTACGCCAGACTCGGCTTGATTCGATCCACAGTAGGTACGTGGTTTCAAGACAAAACCTTCTTTTCTTGAAACACAGTGGCACTAGTGGCACTTTGGGGATGTCCCGTTGTAATCTGATTCGAAAGAGGTTCGTGTGGTTTTTTGGTTGTTTTATGAATGACGAGAAGGTTGAAGTTTGAAGATTTGAGGGCTATGGGATGTTAGGGTTTAATAAGATTGCAGTTTTCACAGAATGTATATTGTTAGTATATTTTTGTATCTCTGTGTGTAATATAATGGTGAAAAATGATTCGTAATAAATATGTTAGCTGGAATTTAATTTAAAAGAGGGTTGTGTACGTTTTTCTCTCTTTTTTTTTAAATTTTGGTTAGATCGTAAATGGTGGAAAGTTTGAAGTTTGAGGAACTATTGAATATTACATTTTTACGAAGATTGTGGTTTTTAGGATATGCCAGTACATTTTTGTATTTCTTCGTGCTATTATATGTGGCAAGTTATAATTGTAGATAATATAACTATAAAAATAGTGTTTCGATCAATTTTGTAGAAAACAATGTTTTTGCTATGGTTTCAATACAATTAAGTGTACAATTATTTTTCTGTGCTAACGTGTTATAAGCGGATTATAATCTGGTGATTATAAACGTGCGTATAAAGGACTGGTATAAAATTTGAACGTTTTTCAAAATACATTTAGAAGAACAAAATGAAAAGGATGTATCGGGGATTACAGTGGCACATTAAAAACAAAAATAAAAGTATCTCAACAAATCCATAGAAAATCGTGGAAGCAGATTATACGATTCGAATTGCTTTTTCGATGATGAAAATTATGTGTAAAAATACCATGGATCCGATTTCTGTAAAACTTTTAACAAGTCATTAAAACACAAAAGCCAAAATTATATATATATAAAAAAAAAATAAAAACAAAGAAACGAAACGCGTCTCTGCTTCGGTTAAATAAATTTTACTCTACAAATTATTTTATACCATTATTTTATACCGAAAATCCAACGAAACCAAACGAGAATCCATATTTTCAAGTTTAAATCAACTATAATTTTTATATATAATCTTAACATTTAACGTTCCCTTTGCAAGTATAAAAATGTTATAAAAACTATAGGTACAAATTTGTATTTTCTACGTCATCAAAGTTTTAAATCCATGGGAATCCAAATTATAACGTAAAACAATATTGTTATCTGTACCACAAATTTCATCCACGCATTTTGCATTTATTCAAACTCAAAGTTAGAAACGTGTCACGATTAACAGCAGATGACGGAAGTGCGATATTCCGCGAATATCGGAAACGTATTCCGTGTTAAGGAAAGACATTTTTGTAACATTATAATTAATAGAGTAACAGCATGCTGTAGTACGACATGACGTATTAATCGATTTTAACGTGTGTGCATCAGATCGGTGCGAAACAGGGTTGTTCTTATGACGAAAACAAGCTGTCACGAACTAATTTATGAACTTCATCTATAACATTGTTCCTACGGTAACTTCAACGGGAATATTGGTTCGTGGCATTATTCAATTTACAACGTGATTACAAGCTGCTAATAATACCGTCGCGTAAATTGCCGCCGCCATCTCTAAAGGAATTCAATTGAAATCAAATATTCATTAGGATGGTCACAGTTAGCGCTCGGGTTAAGTAAAGCGACGATGAATTACAAGCGAGATATTATCGCCAGCGAATATATATTTCATTAAAGGCGCTCCGGATCTCTCCTGTTCATCGAACACGAAAATCCCTCAGAAAATTGGTACGTGTACCGACATTATCGATGAATTTATGTTACACCGCAGCTACAGATAGAGAAACGTGAATAACAAATGAACAATAAAATGTAAACAAAATTTCCGCAGATATACTTACGTAAATTTTTAACCTAGGTACTTGCGAATTTCTAGATTATCCAATACGTAATAACATGTAAAATTGCAGGGTTTCGAATTCGATTATGGGAATTTTCTAATTTTTATATTACGACGCGGGAATTTTCTGATTCTTCAATTTTGATATTAAGATTTATACGATGTACAAATATGTGCAATTTAAAACATTTTTAATCTCAATTTACGCACGTTCGAATTAGAAGACAGGAACTTTGAAATATCATAATTTTAAATCATAAAAGCTTAGACGTATAAAATTTATTTTATGGAATATATAGAAACGAGAACGATATTATTGTTGGTTTAACTATTGTATAATTTAGTTAAGTATTCCATAGAGTCTAAATACACGTGACTTTAATAAAACAGAGTATATACAGGAATAATTTAAATAATGGAAGGTAATGTAATAACTCGGACTAGCAGAGAGTCCCTGTAGTTCTCCTAATTGCATTATATCTTCTAAAATAATATACCATTTGCCAGCTTATCCAGCAAATTTGATATCTACAAATTCATATCATGTGAAAATATATGCAAAAGCAGGCGAAAAATAATTAAATGGAGTTAGTTAATATAAATTTATTTTATGTGACGCACAAAGTATCAGAACTGTAGTATATAAAAATTTAATAACTTACAATCACATAGGGACGTACTAAAGTAAAAGCCAAATTTATTCTAAAATGAAATATTAATTTGTTGTTAAATTATATATAATTATAATATACTTTCATTTTATTCAAGCATAGACCGACACCGATGACGGTAGTTTTATCTCGCGAAAACTCTGGAAGCTAAAATTAATTATTTCTCTACTTACAAATTTGTTTCATCCTATTCCACATGGAATTTTCAAACAAAATATCAATTTTATATGTTTATATTTTAAATGTATATATTAATACCGTAAGTCGTAATTTACAAACAAGAAAGTAACCCAACATTTTTTACCAATAACGTACACTCTTTTTTCCTAACAAAAATCATCTGTCATTTTTCCCCTACTCACATCGTTTACCATTTTACCTTTACAATCACCAAATTTTTATCATCCACGTGCAAAACCATCAATTTACGCGGAGCTCCAAGTTACGAAACTTATCATCGCTTGATCGACGCCATTCACAATCACAAACGATCGGATGATCGCTGTTGCGTGTATTCTCGTGTCAACGTTTCCTCGCGAGGATATACAAAACCTTAGAATGATATCGTGGAAGAGCGAGTCAGGCAAATCGCTCTCTTTGAAACTCGCGTTAAGACCAGACCGCGCTTTCGCTTCGGCCGTTATTGAAATTCTAGAAGGGAATTTTTGCACTTGAGAAGACGCGAGTGCCGTGGCATAAGTTACACCGAGAATTATTCGCTTATTTTCTGCGTACACGCGAGAGGAAACTTTTCGCTATGGAATATTTCCGGCAAGTTACGTAAAACGTTGCAAGCTAAGGGCGGATCCAAGCGTACGTACACAATACACATCTACCGGCGACTTGTTTCCAGAAGTAAAAGCATTATTCAAATTTCAAGCGCCAGCGCGCGCTTCCAAAGAATATCGACGAAAATTGAGTTCCATTCAGCCACGATGGAAACAACTAAATGCGTTATTAACTTTTACTCGTTGGTTACGTCGCGTTGCGTTTAAACATTTGACGTCCTCGATTATTATTGTAACGTAAATTCCTCGGAAACGCGGCGGGGTTGCTGGTAACAGGATTTGTGAAGTACAGAGGAAGGAGACGTCGAAAGGTTCAAAGCCGCGATTCGTTTTCAGAGATGACAGAAAGGATTCGTAAATCAATTTCAATGCGAAGTACATGTGAAATGGAAACAAATGGTACAGAGAATAAACATAGAAAAGACGTTGTACAATATTTATGTGATCGCATAGGGACATTACGTGGCGAGAGAAATTTGCTGGACACTTTCGACAGCGAAGCCTGTCGAAACGTGAACATAATACGTACGTAATACATTTTTATTGTGTAATACCGTCGCTATGCTCGCCGTGAGTTTTTAATAGATAAAATATGAATTAAGAATCGATGTGGCTATAGAATTGGTTCGGTTGCAGGAGAAGCTACGCTGGAAACTGGAAATATAATTGTCAGTTCTGATTTGAAGAATTTGAATATTGTGTCAATTATCGAACTACAGTCGCTCGAACTATGACAAGCCGTGAAACGAGAAAACTGGTAGAACGCGAGAACCTTCGAGATGATGGCTCCTGCGGATTGTGTGTCAGCGTTAATTTATTCAAAATCGCGTCTGGATCCAGCGGCGAACGTTTAAACGAGGTCGTAAAGCGGAGCTGATTTTACGCGGCCTCGCTGACACCCGTGCACAGGGTCGGGAGGTGATTGGCTCTTCGTGAGGATGCAAATTTTCTACGGCGTCCTCGTGTTACGTAGCGTAAATCGGGAACAAATCGTTGAAGGCGAACGTCGACTCGAACACCCTCGTGGCCTCCACGACTCCGATCCACGAAATCTCGTCGTTTCTTCTCGGAAATCGTGTCACTTCGACTTCTCTTGCGGCGTCGAACTGGGAAATCTTTGTCGTTTCGCGGTGACGAGTTAATGGATTAGAAACTCAGAACTCGTACGAATAGAACCGATAGAATCGTGCGAAAGAAATATTATCATAGCTAGCATTGCAAAGGCGCCTGAGAATATTTTTATCGGGAAAAAGGCAGATGTTGTTTATTTAAAATGAAATGCGTGTCTTTTGCATATTTGAGAATTTGTAGTATCTTATCGATATTTTGATAGAACAAGAACGCTTGGAAATATTTTTATTGGAAAAAGGAAGATGTTTCTTTAAAATGAAATATGATCTTTTCAAATATATTTTAGAAACTGTAGTATTTTAGCGATATTTCAGTCTAGTTACAATAATCTTTAATTTGACTTTCGACGAAGGATCTTAAATTCGACGATATTTCACACTGATCTTTAAGTTTTATGATTTGAAGTTTTGCCAATTTAATCTTCAACGTGATTTTTTCAAGAAATATTTTTAAATCGATGATATTTTACTGATGTTTTATCAACTTTTATATCTGAAATTGTCGTCGAGTTAATTTTCAGTATAACTTCTTTTTAAAAGCGTTTTAAGGTTTATAAATGTCTCTTCTTTTCATAATGGAGTTTATTTTTATGGTGGACTTCTACGAAGTATTTATTATTCCAACTACTCTTCTTCTTGTTTCTTAACGAAATAACATTCGTATTTTTCAATAACGTTGAATTTATGCAAATTTGACGCATTAAATCCCGCCTTTTGAGCAATTCCTTCAAATTTCAGCTCGTTTCTCAGTTTTGTCACTCGCAGACGAAGCAAAGAACGAAATTGGTCATGGAGACAAGACTCGATCGCCTTTTAAACTGGAATTATTCATGGATGTTTACGACCTGTCTCGGTAACTTGAATGGAAGAACGAACTGTGGAGGGACGTTTTCTATAGAAACACGATAAAATTCCGACGCAGCTAAGGGGAACGCGTTCATTATCGGAAGTTCTCGGAATCCAAATGATATAATTCCTCATTGATAGTTGAGGAAATAATAAGGAATTAGCCAGAGAAATTCTATAATTGCTGAACTCGTCTTCGCGGATTAAAGGCGAGCGTCCCTTAAGCTTCTCCCTTTAGAACGATTATTTTAATTGTCATGAACGTGAAACGTCTCGTTGCGACGACGTCGAGTTGTAGTCGATTGTTTTGCAGCCGGTCTATAAACTGGGTAGACAGCTCTATCTTCTTGCAAAGTTCCGCGAAGAAAGATGCTCGTTAGCTATCGAGAGGGAGAAATTATTGAAAGGATGAAGTTAAGGTTTTGTTATTTGACAAACACTACCAAATTTGTTTAACCATTGCTTAAACATTGAGAAAGGAAGAAAATGATATTAATTACAATTTCTGTTGGGCATTGATAAATTGAAGGGCTCTGCTTCTTAAAACTTTTGAATTATTTTTAAGTTACATCGACCGTGTCCGTCTTAAATTTTCCTTTTAAATATTATTACACTCTAATAAATACATCGCAGCTCATTATTGGAAAACTTTAACAGATCGTACTCTTGTAGTATTGTTTCGAATAGTAGTCTCTCTCGTTAATCAACATACTTAAATAATATCCAAATATTTTTTCTTCGTTTATATCTATCGTTTAATTTCCCATACGTTTTTCATTTTGATTGCTTTGGAAAAAATTGTATGTTTTTTAATCGCTAACAAACATAATTATCTACGATACGCTATGTTCTTTGATCGCATAGAAATAGATTGTAAAAATATAATACCGCGATACTATTGGAATATAGTATATCAAAAATACGAATTCTAAATTATATATCCAAAAATGACCAGTTAAGAGATTTTTTCCAGAAATTTCACATAGATGTATACCAATCCGTACTCTATTTATAGGTTGGTAATCTCAGTGTTAATTTTCGGCAATTAGAAGTTTCGGTTGTTTCTCTTGATCCGGCACAGACATAATAAATTTCAACATGCCATTATTTCTCGAGTGGCAATCGATACTCGTTAAGCTCGAACGAGCGCCTTAAACAAATCGCGCCGATCGGGATCGCGTTCAAGAAGCAACTGCGAATTACTCACTCGTCTTTAAATGGAGTTCCGCTCTGCAACGATTAGAAACCAACGAGAGAATTAGAGATAATGCGATAAAGGTGTTACACGACGCACTCTGTAATACCATTAAACGGTTAATGTTCGGTGGAAAATAAAGAGGTGGTTTTAAATGATATAAACCGTGGCTTCTCGAGGGTTTTGCACTTACAGAGGGAAGGAGAGACTTGGGAATTGGTCTCGTTTAATTGCCCGCAACGGGAGATGTATGTAACGCTATAATTGCAACGTTTTGCTGTTTTGCTTTTGAATTTCCATTGTTAAGATCATTTAGTTCCGGCTTTGTTACGTGAAATACGAAATTTCGTTCAGTACTGCAGATGTTTTTTGTATTGAGAGATATAAATTAATTTTTCTACAATTTTTATTCTTTATCGTAAAACATTTCGAAGATTGGAATCTTATATACAAATTCTTTCACGTAATAAAAATATTTTTTAACAATCCTTTTAGAAGGATCTTCCTTCAACTATTGCGTTTCAGAGTAGATATTTATGGAATATACTATATTTTCTCTTACTCAATTTTAAAGGAGCTTAAAAATTTCTTAGAAAGAAATAGAAGTTTGATAAGATAAACTTTCAGCGATATTAAGTAATTTGGAAGTTAGATGTTTGTAGCTCGGTAAATCTTGTTTCATTTGCTTGATAGGACCATAAGAGTAATTTCTTGCGCATTTGTGCATATTTAAATAAAAAAAAATACAAGCTAATGGTCACAATTTTTACTCGCACCAGTGTATGCGCAAAATAGCGCTGATCTTATAGATATGCCAAAGTATTAAGTAAAAGTTTATGTTTCTATTTACAAAATCGATACATGGTTTCGTTTAGTTTTAAAGTAGTCGAACCACATTTGTCCTTAAATTCTAACACAGCCGACAATTGAACTCGGCTATGTGGCAATAGTAATTTCGCACCAATTTGAGCCGCGGCACGCAACGATACGAAAATCTCGCGAGATCTCGTTTTCCCAACACCCACGAATATAGATTGATACTCGTTAAAGTCGAAACGTTGGCCCGTTTTACAATTTCCGGGTTAGCCATAGAACGATACAAATATTGAAATACAAAGTAAATTCGCAAGGACACATAAAACCGCTGCAATCTCAATCTGGTATTAAGTCAACGAACAAAGCAATTAAGGAGTATTTAGTAGTGGCAATCAACTCGTCTTTAAATCCTGCTACGACTTGTACTAGTGAAGTGCAGTCAATTTCTGAAATTTCGCTTTTTCTTTCAACGTTTATCTCTTTATTTATTGTATCTTTTTTCTTGTATTCTTTCGAAGTACTTACAGCGAAAATCCATTAGAGCTAATCGATAATAGTAATTTTTTCTCCATTAGCAAAGTATTTTAGAGTAGGATATCGGCATGTTTAAATAGCGTGTTAGTCTTTACATGATTTTTATGATTTTTACGAGCCAATTCATCCATTATACATTATACATTATATTTATGGAATGCATCGTGAAACCATTTTATGCATTTGTTCTTCTCAACTGTGATGGAAAAGAGTTATATAATTTATGTAAAGTTTCTGACGTTCGGCACATATCATAGTTCAGTTCTCGTGTGACGTTACACTGGAGAAAAAGTGGAGATGTTATGGGAACGTTCGAAAGCTGGACGTGATATCTCTAAATATTGCCAATAACATAATGTTCAAGAGTACCGAACTATTTCAGTGAAAACGAAGCCTAGCGTGAACCATTGTTCTTTCTAAGGAGGAAAGAGAGTGAAACGAACGCGGGGAAATTATACATTTCAAAAGTTAGATTACGTTAAATGTTATATTTCAAAGCTATTAAACAAATTGGTAACACCCGGGCAATATATTTTTGTAGAAACTTTCGAATATAATTTCTTCTGCGTTAAAAATTTTTTTCTAAAATATTGCGAGCATCTAAGTATAGTAAAATCGAAACACTTAAAATTATTTAGATTATTACGACATAGTAGCGAAATATTAATTCTCAGTGACCCAAATATTCACGTTTTGCCAATCTTGACTAAACAAACTCCAAAACATTACGATAAAATAAATTTATTTCAAACCGCGCAACACTTTTGCGAACTCTCAATCGACTATCGATGCAACTAGAACTCAAAATCTTCTTCTCCGACGTTCACTTCCCTGTAAATGAACAAACGTCCACGCTTTATTAGTCTGCAACGAAGAAACCTCAAGTGCTAAAAAATAGAATAAACTTCGAAATACAAGAACAAAACCAACCACGCAACACCTTCGCGAACCCTTGATCCCCTATCGATCCAGCTCGAATACAAAACCCGGTTGTCGAACATCCAAATCGAAACTGATCCACCGTTCAGCCCGTGCGTTCCAACCTCCGACCCTTAAAAGGCTAAAGGAGAAAGGCTTGGAAGGGTGACAAACGTTGTTTGCGACTGACTGGAGAATGGGAGGAACAGGGAGCATGAAAAGAACGAAGAAGATAAATAAGATTCGACGGGGAAAGCAGCAACCCTTTCGTGCTACAGCCTGTGTTTCCGCAGGGCTTGCTTAGAGGATAAGAACGGGGTTAGAAGGGGTGAAAAGGGGGTTTGTTCTGCGACAGGCGCAGGCTGCATTTCAAGCAGGACTAACTCTTCGCCCCTCGAGGTTTCTCGAGTATTAAGTTGACGCCAACCCTCTACCCTTACTCCTACTTCTCTCTCTCTCTCTCTTTCTCGTCCTTGCCGCGGATTCTCCGCGACTATTTCATCCAATCCCTTCCCACTCGTCGTTTATTATCGCTGCTATCTCGACGAAACGATCTCCGATATCGTGGCGCTCTCGTTCGCGCCGCGGAAACGCGCGGAGTAAGGTTAATGGAATCACCGAGTTCCGTGACGAAACGTCGACTTCCGGAGACAGGATGACGGGATACCGTGTCACTTTCCTACCACTTGGAAGATAATTGTGAGACAATGGATAATGAAAATACGAAGGTGTTTTCCAAGTACATGGTAGGTCAGCTGATCGAGCGTCGAGTAAAGAGAAGGTACAGTGAATAACATATCGTACATTTATTTCAAAAGTGACCGAAGCAAATTTTTCAGGAGAAGTGAAACACTATTTGGAAAATTATCAGAATCATATCTTTGCAGTTTTCTTCTGCCATTTAAAATATAGCGACTGTATCACACATCAGCGTCAATTTCCAAATAATTCACACACGTTCTCCAAAAATCAATCTCTTTTCCATTAACGCAATTTTCATTTATAAATAACACAATTTTTACGTAATTTTGCTCTATTCCGTGCACAAATCTTCGCTCCTTTGTCGTCAAACTGTTCAACTTTTCGATGACACGTAACATTTAATTATACCAGAGCTACAAGTTTACCGAACCCTTTAAGCTCGTTGGCCTCGTTTGAATATCAAACGGTAAAAGATGACAAGCAGCACAAAGGGACGCTTTGGGAAATAGTGTCGGGTACAGCGTCGAGCGCACGATGGATTACATGATAAATCGAGTACGGTTTACCTTTAAGGTTACAAGTATCATTATAATTGCAACCTTACCGGCCCTGAACTTTTTTTTCTATGAAAGAAGGGAAAAGAAATGGAATTAAATAGCTCGTGAATCTCTAACGAAGAACGGTACTTTTAACGAATGAAGAGACGCGGCATTAAAACTAATATCTGGAGCAGCCTCGCTGGACTGGAATTATACACCATTCCCTCCTTATTATTTTTCTCCTGTCGTTCACATTTTGTTATTTTACCTTGATTCCCTCGTATTTTCTTACGATTATTGCAACGTTCAGTTCCTATCTCGATTTACTTAAAATGTACTAAACACACGATACGTCGACGATGAGCCGCACGTTTGTGAAAAATTGCTTTGGAAACTCAAACTGGCGAATATTTCTCTTGGATTGAAATTGACTTCGTGACGACCTTCTCGTCTTTATTTCTTTCTTTATAATAAGCGAAGATCATTTGAAAGATACATGATAAATAACTTTAAGATTTAATTTCATTTGATAATAAGATGAAATACGAAGATATTTTTACGTCTTGGTAAATTGTATAGGTTTTTCTTTTTTTAATACTTTGAAGGATATTTGGAAATTTATGCGAAAGTTAAAAATTTAAAGCTTCAAACTTATTTATACACCTTTTGGATAATTCTAGAGCACTTTGGTTACCTATAAAAGTATTAATCGTTGCCATCTAATCAGTAAAGTTGAAAATATCGAGCATTTCGCTAAAGTTTCATAGTAGACGCAAACGTTTGATTTCATTTCTGATAGAAACGAATATTTAATCTTCTATTATTTTCTCTTTGTCTGGCAAACATGTTATTCGTGTAGCATTCAGATTCACTCGTATCGGTCTAAAACAGGCGAAAACGCCACTGCGGCTATGTCCACTGTATACACTGTAGAACACAATCTCGCCAAGGTTAATTAATCATGGGCAAAATGATCCCTCGTCGCTTTATACTCTCAATAAAATAAAATTTTCTACTTAATGAGAATTCTTGTGTCGTAATAGTTCCCGAACCGATCCGACTGTTATTACCATCCATTTTCTCATCAACTTCCAACCGAAACGTGTTTTTCGCATTTACTATTTTCTATGTGGAAATAAATGTTCCTATATAATCAAGTATAACACGAATTTTCGTAATTCAATATCGTATTATAATATATATATATATATTGGATTATATTAAATCGAATGAAATTATCTGTATTAAACTTGATAATCAGTGGCTTGATATAATATTGGGTTAGTTCTGCTGAACATTTTCCAAGCCAGCGGACACAGACCCCAACAATGGGAAATCAAGGAAAAACGGAATTTTCACAGGCGAAGAAAACAGATGGGTGGAAGAAACAGCAGACGATAAGAAGCGCAGTGAGACGCGTTGCGAAACTGAATCGGGGCAAAGTTTATCGAGTTCTGAAGCCGAGGACGGAAACGACGGTGTCCCCGCAAGAAAAAGGAAGAGTCCCGATCCAAAGCGAAAGATATCTGGAACTGGAAGTCGATAGATTTCTTTTTTCTTCCCTTTAAACGAAAGGATAGAACGAACTTTCGTGCCTTTTTCTCATTGTGCTGGCCAGGAAAAATTGTCGAAAAAGCTTCTCATGATGAAATTTTCATATTAGATTATACCCGAGCCGGATAAAACGAACGCCAAGATAACGAACGTTACAATGGCGTGAAACGCGTGAAATTTCTTCGTGAGCAAAATAAAACTCATATCGTGCAGGCATTCAGCGTTCCTCGAGAAATTTTCACGTGGACCGGAGAAACGAAACGCGTTCTATTCAGCAAAACGGAACGTTCGAATTTTCGTCCCAGGAATTTTCTCTCCGCGCGCCACTCAGCCAACCAGAATGATTTTTCTCGCCGAGCCTGCCACTCAGTTAATTAACTCCGCTGCGTAGTTCGAATACCGCAACTTACTAATTTAACCCGGCGTAATTGCAACACTTTGCCGAGAATTCGTCGCTGGAAAAACGATGATTTCGTGTTCGTCAGATCAGGTTGACCTGCCTATCGTGAAAATTCGATACTTTGGAAACAGAAGAGAGTCTCGCGAAGATATGCGATACATTTCTCAGTATAAAATTACGACTAAAATTCTTTGTTAAAGCTATAACGTTGATACGTACAATTTCATCCCATAAAATTTATTAATTCGATCTACTGATAAATTGTACGCTTTAATCTGTTTCATAAGATTTTTAGTTGTTCTCGATCCGTCCATTCATTTGAAATTACCAAACAGCCTGTTTTCAAAACATTCGTTGAGAGAACAACAAGAAACTATTAATAGCTATAACTTTGTAATTTCACTTTATAAAACTTTGTAATTCGTATATTTTAATCTTTTCTCTAAGCTAGTTCTCAATCCATTTATCTGAATCGGTACGTTTTCAAAGAATTCATCAGAGATACACAAAAAAACCATCGATGAATACAACTTCACAATTTCACATTTTCTATCCCATTATCTTCCTTTCGAGATACGCTCGATTCGTTCAAAATCGCAACGCAACCTGCTCTCAAACGATTCACCAAGGATCCACCAAAAAATCATCGATAGATACAACATCGTAATTTCATAACTCGTATGCGTCTGCTAACGAGCATACTTCTTATATTTTAATCTTTTCTATAAGCCCTTCGTTTATCCTCGGTTCGTTCAACATCGCGAATCAGCCTGTATTCGTATAATTCACGAAAAATTCTCCGAGAAGGAGGACTTGGAAAGTGTATTCCTGGCGTGGTTCGACAAGAATATTCCACCACTTACCACGACACTCGGCGAATTCGTGCCAGCGCGTAATTAATTCGCGAATCTCGGCCGTGACCAAGCTTCTTCGTGGCTCCTTTCTCCGCTTTATCACGCGGCCTCGCGATCTTCCTATTATCACCACAGACTAAAAGAAACTCGCCGGCAACAATCGCGAACCACTGTGCAACACTCGTTTTCAAGCGAAAACTGTAGAAACCTCCTCTAACGTGTGACAAGAGTGACCACTGTATCGTTGCTGAGCGCAACCACAATTCACTGACGAAACTGTCGCACCACTCTATGGCCTGCTTGCAAACAAATTCACTTACGTGAATACAAATTCACCACGTAACGATCAAAATCGCTATCTCCCTCGTTTCGCGCGAATCGATCGATCGAATTTGCCTAGATAACACGACGAAGGCGTGGAAAAGATCGAAACTGATCGCGAGAACACCGACTTTCCCGCCAGTACGGGTGAGCGGCTAACTATTTCCGGTTTCCTCCGGAGGAGAGCGAGACGGGACTGAGCGTCTCTCGGCTGGCAGGCCTCGATCAGCGGGGTGGCACCCTCGGTAACGGGGATGTGGCCCAGCGCGCTTGCGTTACGCTCCTGCGCGCGTATAACCATCCCTGTGTCTCCCTTTCTCTGTTTCTCCGCGTTTCTCTCGATTCGCTCGTGTCGACGTCTCGCGCGACTCGCTAGGTTCAGCCTCGCGGGCTTCCTTTTGCCGCCGGAAATGCACGAAATTCGCGAAAAACGCGATGCGTTCGTGTAACGACGAAAGAGTAAGAGATAGACGACAAAAAATATAAGAAGAGGGGCACAGGGGACACATAATTTTTTGAACAGACGGGTTATTCCACTTTACGCAGTTGTGAATTCGCGATGGGTTCAATTAAAGCGCGACGACCCGCGAACGAATTCTTCGG
This sequence comes from Bombus soroeensis, assembly GCA_014737365.1. Classification (NCBI taxonomy): domain Eukaryota; kingdom Metazoa; phylum Arthropoda; class Insecta; order Hymenoptera; family Apidae; genus Bombus; species Bombus soroeensis. The sequence goes on along the minus strand of JACXIL010000179.1, from coordinate 1,921,539 downwards.
CGACAAAGCGTTTTTACGCTTGTTACAGCGGATCGGTTGCCATCGAGCTCGTTAACGTATCTCTCGTTTAAAGAGTGTGTTTAGAAGAAATTGTTCGAGAAAGATGCTGTGGCGCGATATTGCTGCGAGTTTGTGACGCGTATGTAACGGAGGAAAGGAAGTTTAAAAGACGAGCAGTGTGGAGAGGAAACGTAATTTTGGGAAATGTTATCGAATCGGCGTGGATTTTGAATAGGTGACAGCAAGTGGAATAAATAATATCTTTCTGAAATTTAGAATAATCACGTTACGCGTATATGTGAAATTTTTAACGACCGAAGTTTTGCGAAAATAAATTCGCGCTCAACCGCCTGACCGTAATGAACAGTAATTATTTTTTCATGGAAAACGATGGTGTTTCGAATATTTGCGAACCAATTTTAAATTGACTAAAGTTTTAACGATGTAACGCTGAATTCTGTATGTTCGAAGTGAAACAATAAAAAGGTGTAGAACCTCGTGTTTCGTGAGATGCATTACCCTTTGAAATATTAATTTTAAAAATACCAATATTGGTTTTGCAATATATACCTGTAATATCTTTCCATTTTATACGGTATAAATATATCATTCAGCTAAAATGGTTTCATAAAGTTAGAGAAGAATTTCAGGACTTTCATTTTATGGTTCCTAAAATCTCATTTAATAAGAATCTGTTGTTTCGGTATTTCATGAAAAATCAAATCTTATTATGACTCTGATAAGTTCAAAGGAGAAATTAACTTTCTGTTCTTATGTTTTATTTGTGTAATAGTAATAACAAATGATAGCTCGTCTTTTCGGACTAATCGATTGCAAAATATTTCCTCAGACTATCGCATACCTCTTCAAATAGTCTCATGTAAAATGAAGATTACTAAATCACTAAACAAAGAATAGAGTGTAAATACGAGGAAACATTTTTCAAACAGATTTTCTTTGCGAGCGTAAAAATACGACCAGATGATACTGAGTTATTTATTTCCTGCCTTGATGTACCTGGCGATATATTAAACGCTTACGGTTATCTTTCCTCTACGTTTATGTACAAAACGGTCAACGTGAAAGCAGAATTTCTACAAAACAGATGCAACAGACAGATTAAAGGAATATTTATGCAATGCGTTAATTTGCTACAAATTAATTTCAACGTTGGTATAAGTTACGAGAGGGTAACGTGAGCTTTGTGATAAATAATAAACACTTGATTAAGTGGAGTTGTATAATTCAAAGTTAAAATAAGATAACCCATATACGCGATGTAATTCGGTGGTCTGATTGTTATACTCATATTCTACTATAGATACTAGTCATTCTAATCTCAATGTTCAAGGCATATTTAATTATTCAAAAATATTTTTCCAAGTCTCAGACTTTTAGAGTTCTTATCGCACACTTTCTACTATATTTTATTACATTAGACAATTCTTTTTTGTTATTTGCACGTAATTATTGTTGGCATGTAATGCAAATTTCATCACCTGAGTCACAACTATGGTGTCTGACTATTACTTCCACTATTTCACTACAATCGTACGACATATCTTTCAAGACATTTTCCATTTTATTTAAAATAAAATAAAATCACTTCTAACAGAAAAAAGTATGTAATTGTAAAGGCGTAACAGAGATATTTTGTCAAAAACGAATCTGCTAAGTAATTAATTACAATGGATGGCGGCAGGTACACCGAAAGACGTACTTTTTATGCGAGCAACATCGAACGAAGCCAACAATTTTTCTTCTTAAATTAAGATCACTCAAAGATTCTTGATCGCTCAAAGCGTTGCTCGATTAATGTATTCTCCTTTTAACGTTGATTAACGCGCAAGCTGCTCATGCCGGTGTCATTGCAGCATCTGTATCGTATACGGATCTGCGTTTGTAACTACGTTATGAGCATTCTCAGCCAAGAGTTAGCATAACAGTCGCATTGTACTCGTCGTGTAGTTGCCAGGCCAATGATTAACATAACAAACGCATAGTAACATGGTGGTTCGCTTGTTTCCACCCACATCTAAGTTTCAGTTAACGTGTATGTCGAGAAATTTCACTACTTGTCTATACTTAGATCTACAGAGAACTACTGTATCTATATTGTATGCATTATAGTAAAACATTTAGAAACTTCGTTAACGCTGTAACGAAACAACGATCGTTGTGATTATATTGGTAAAATTTGAAACCAATCTGAACGTGTATATACAGATGACAATATATCAGTTAGTATATAGTATCTTATACATACGATAAGTATTACAGTCCCACTGACGTTAAATATTCAAAATGTTATCCTATGAAAACTGAAAAACACGAATTGCTGTATACATCTAGCGTAATATTCAATTTAATTACTATATATTTAAAACAACACGTATTAACAATTTTCGGAACTAAAAGTAAAGAAACATTTTCTCAAAAGAAAGGCAAACGAAACAACAAGAATATCGTCATAAAACGAGTAAAACGATGAATAATAAATATAATGGACGTTTGCGAAGAATTCCGCTAATTCGAAAGATCCAAGAAAACACGCGTAAGTTTCACGGGAATCGTCAGAGAGGAGGGAAAGAGTAACGTTAACGTTCCGCAGATGATGCGTTTCATTTGCGAAAAGGCAGGGAACCGTAATTAGATTCCAGTGTTTCAACGTCCACGCATATAGGTAACTTGGTCGTGAGTTACATCTGTTTTCGTGTTGCATGCCTTTTAGCATAATCGTATCTGCTGCCAACAAGATGGTCGAGATTTGAACGAAGCGTAGTTAAGAAAGGTGTTTTCATAGCCGGGTTTCATGCAGAATTTTCGCCGCTTCATCCCTTCTCGTTGACTGCTTCGCCACGCTCTCAACAGCTCCTCGCGAAATATTTTAATAGCCGCGAGCTACACAAAATTTTCCCTTTACCGCGTTTTCAAGGAAGATCCAGTAAAATAAGGAGAGAAGGGAGACGTTGCAATTAACGTGAAGCAGTCCGCGTCCGGCAGTGTTTCGTAATCAACATTATACGTACTCGAAAACTGATTCGCATAATTGTCAGGCCTATAATTTATAACAATGACGAGAATATTTGTCGTTTTCGAGAATTAGAATGTTTTATTTATCTCGAATGTTTCAGGAAAGCTTCATTGACATAAAATTAAAGTGAAAAATGAAAAATGTATATATAATGAAATTCGAATATAGGAAATTTTCTAGCGACGGAGAAGTTTCTTCTACAGTTCCGGCGAAAAGGAGCCCAATAACGCAGCAAGGTTAATATACTATTCAGACAGCGTGGGTCATCGATAACAACGTTTGATATTCTTTTCCAATAGCGTTTGTACAACATACATATTTATTCGTCCGGTTATTTCTTCAAACAACGTTCCAATTTCAAACGACTGTCATGAAAAGTGTATGAAAAAATGTGCTAAATTTTTGTATGCTTTCTCTATCTTACCAGGGTATTTTACGAGAAGTATGATGCTTATGATTGTACCAAAAACAAAAACTAAAATTGTAATATGTGGCATGTTAATCATAGAATTGGAAAGTCCCAGTGGAAATTAATCGCGTCATGTTCGAACTAAATATAAATGTGTACTAAAATTGGTTGCTTTGATGTTAGAGAAGCGAGACGAAACTCAAAAATGAACGCCGACGCTATTAATACAAATTTTACTAATTTCCAAAGGGAATGCGCTTTTAAAATCCCATGGCTCCTTAAATGAGCAAATTATATGGAAGGAAACATATTTAAAAATATTCAAGGCACGACAATGTCTATCACGATTATTCTATTATTTTCGTCGTTCCGTTTAATATCTCACGAGTGAAGCCCTACAATCCAACATCTCTACAATACCGAACTACAATACGTATATCCTGTTTCTCGAAACAAAGAAAGAGCGTATTACGTAAAACTGAGAAGCTTCTGCCGCCATTTAAAGCTCGAAGGAAAATATTCGTCTTTCTCCGGAGAACGAAAATGTGTGCGTGGAAAGATCGTATACGCGCACACATCCATAAAACGTATTAGTTAACTTATGTTCAGTTAACGTAACGATAGCTCGCAGCTTATACGCATCGCGAAACGCGAGGATTATTCGAAAGCGTACTCGCTGCAAGCAATTTAGAAACTTGCTGGAAACTCGCTATTTGAAAGACAGCGCGTATGCACATTTCTCAGGCCGCTTTCATTCCGCATTCTCCAAGTACAGTGCTACACGACTCAGACGATGTCTGATTTATTACGTTTACAGGGTTGTCAAGAAAATCGTGTATAATTCTTTGCAAGGCCGCTCGTCTAACGATACGTCTTAATAATTGCGCGTGGAACTTCGCCGGCGTTAAACGCGTAATCACGTCATACCGGTTCATTAAGACGGCCGTTCGTTCCAGTGCACTAGGATTCTCTGTCGTAATTATAACTTCGGCTTGATGGAGTCTAGTGGGGATCGAGAAACGTTCTACGCTTCCCTTCCCGTACTGATGTAATCTTCGTTCGATGATTATTTCGAGAATATGCATACGATGTTACGTTAGGCAGATTATTGTTTAAAAGTATCTAGATACCTGTTTATTTTGCATTGAATGTGCAGAAGTATTGAGACGCCTATTGATATATATTATAAATTCAATATTTTTGCAATCTTTATTTTATAGTTATATTATTTATGAGTCTATTATTTCAGTTCTATTGTACGTGCTTAATAGTCGTTGAATATAAAGTAAAGCAAAATTTGTCAGAATTTTTCAATAAATTCAGCTACTAGATGCGCTTCACATTTATCACTGTTGGTGTAAATATTAATTATTAGAAGTATTTGAAATTATATTTATAGTTCCTCAAGCTTCTTTTCTATATGTATACTGGCACAGATCATTTTGTTTTCGACTATCACGTTGTGGTTCATTGAAAACTTAATCTCTGAATTATAAGTTCCCAATATTCATACAACAACGATAAAGACATATCATTAATATTATATCAGCTGTTACATGTTTTATAAACTGTTGTAAATTCTATACATATTATAATATACTAGAGAATTTTTAAGATTCGTCTCGAGCTTGTGAAAAATTATCTGCGTATCAAAGACAAATGTTTAATCAAAGTATTTTTATCTAAAGCGAGAAATTCAAGGAAGCGAGAAACATCAATTGCGTTGTATTGTTTCGCCATTAGAAATGGATCTGTCGCTAAACTCCACTTTTCATTCTTTCCATTATCCTTCAAAATTAACCGACAAATTAACAGAATATGTTCATACTCTTAGAAGCAACTTACTTTATCTAAACACGTATCGCCATAAACGTTCAAATTTCCTAATTACCCGCACGACGTACACGAAATCTAAAGTTACAGGAAAAATTCCACGATGTACTTCGGCGAAGAGCACCGTGTTCGACAGAAAATTCAAATACGAAACAAAGAAGAATCGCGTAATCCCGAAGAGGTAGATTCCTTCGTTTGTCGTGCACTTTTCCCATCGTTTTACAGGAAACAGTTTGCCCGGCGCCAGGGAATCAGATATTTCCTGCTTCTCAGATCCACTTACGCCTTCTATAGGACGCCACGAGTTCGGAACCATTGCCCGTTACGTTATTACCTCTGTAACCATATGTGTACAAGGCTCGAGGGCCTCGACGCAAACTCGAAGTAAACTATGCCGGACGTTAGGACGCAACTCGCCTTGCCTACTCTGCTCAAACTGCTCTGTGTGCGTTTGCAATACGATGTAGAATGCTAATCGACGGAAGGGATTCGTCCACGGGTCCATGCCCGCAACTTGAACCACTGTTGGCCTGAAATTGTTACGTGTGTAACGAAGTGATAATGCACCGATGAATTACCGTACACACGTATAGTAACATTAGTCGCTGCATTTTCTGATCGAGCTCGAGATAAAAGTCATCTGCTGTTGGTCGTAAAAGTTTGCGGCGTTTTAACCTTTTGCATGTGAATATCGTCATGATACGATTAATTAAAGAGTTAACGATATAATGTTGCCGTGAAATTTTAACGTTCAGGAAGTAGAACGCGTCGATACGTGATCAGACGCCTGGCATATGTAAAATCTTTTTTAAGAATAACACGCATCGAATTGTGAACTTTTTAATCACACAGAATTTCGATATATTGTTGTTTAATACCATGTACTATTTTCAATACTGTATAAGATGATATATATGTAATGTTTGATTTAATACGTATTTATGACTATTACTGATTGCTTATTCTAGCTCTTTGAATCTTGTAATATAGTTTTAAATATAAATGTAATTTAATTAAAAAAGAGGGGGGTATACGCTTGGTCTGTCATAGATTTAAGAATCGTAAGAGTGCTGGGGAAGAGAGAAAGAGAGAGAGAGAGAGTGTAAGTAAGAGTGTATGCCTAAAAGTGTATGCTAAATGAGTAAAGGAGTGGGAGAAGGGTGCGAGGGTTGAGGGTCAGCATTTTTGACCTGGGAAGACAGAAGCTGTGAGCCGAGTGTTAGAATAAGACGTAGGAAGATATCGTAGTCAGTTTTTGCATTGAGTATTGCTTGTTAAAATAGAACTAAACATCACTTCAAATACAACATCCTTCCTTATTCTTGTTCTAGACTATTTAGATACTACATATATTAAAAAATTGTTAAACATATACAGACGTAGTATACAAACGGTATAATGAAGAAGTTTTATACCATTAGAAAGTACAATCCAATATGAATTATTCATGAAAATCATTTTACATATTTTCCAGTCGTCTGATCATGTGTTAACACATTCTACTTTTTGGATGCCCGCGCACAGGTAGACTTATTCCACTTGTCACCCATCTAGACATACGGAGATTTATTCTGCTTGTGGCCTGTGACAGCTCGTACAATAAATGTACTTTTGACGTATCTAACTATTCCACCAGCTTTTAATTCACCTCAACACACTTTCAAATAGAAACCGATTTGTCTTCAAATACGAAATTAGAAATGGAAGAACTTAAATAGGTTTATAATTTAAAATAAAATATTTGTTCCTTCTAAAAATATTCACCAAAAATCGAGTTCGATATTCTACGTTTAAATTTGTCTTATTTTCTTATTTCTCGCATATCTCAAACATCACAATTTCACAATTAGCGAAAGTGAATAACTAGAAGTAAACCAGAGCACAAACAACGAGATACAGAACTCTCGTCGCAAAGTGGTACATAAAATTGAAGCACTTCGAGTAAATGTATTCCAAGAAGTTTGAATTACTTTCAACCACGTATACATTGTCGCTTTTCGCAAGATTTCTCACATCTTCAGTCGTATATTTTAGTTCAAGTCGTGCGTTGGAACTATAACAGAGACCAAGAGAAAGTTTCATCGGCGAGAAAGACACTCTGGCGTGAACAGTGACGGCAATAAATTAATTTACATAAAGATATGAGTTGGGCGAAAGAAACGAGCAAACTGTATTTCGCATTGTGTTATACATATATGTTAACAACATTCTAGTATATATAAATGTGTAAAAAAACGGTCAAGATATCACAGTCGGAATTGCGTCTCGAGATGTCGCGTCGCTGCAAGTAACGAGGAGAGAACACGTGGATTTCGGCTCTATAGGCAAGATTATCCGAATATGTAACCAAGAAATAGAAATAAATAACAGATCCATTTGTTAAGCCTTTTCTATCAAGTGCTTCTTGTGGCCATATGATAGGAAAAAACGTCATAGTAATTCTTTGGGAGAGATATATATCTTTAGATAAATTTTTTAAATCGTATAATTAAAAACTAATATAGAGAAATCAGTGACAAAAATGAAACGACATTTAATAATAGAAGATGTAATTTTTAAAAGAATTTATATGCAAGTTTACCATTATGATTAAAAAATTAAAAATTTGCTGATTATAAAAAATCCATGCGAAGAAAAATGTAAAATGAGCATGGCTAATAGATGTATAACTATAATATTTGAAATATGCAGTATTACGTAAGCTTACTATCACGCCTGAAACATTTCTTCGTCATAAAAAAATTCTCTAAGGAATAACTTGAATTCATTAAAACAAGTAAGACGAGAAATTAATTTGAAGAAATTCTATGCTTCTGTAAATATATAATTAATTTGAATATTACTTGAAAGATGCGACCGAAGAAGCGATATAACAAATAATTCTCCCTTCCATTCGTATTCTTTCGTTACCCGATTCACCCCACAAAACTGTCAGTTCTATGCAGTGAAACGAAAAAAGTCTTGTTCCCCTTCCATCAATAAAATGACCAACAGCTAATTTCGATCCTATCCAACGAGGCAACCGATGCCACGTGATTGGTCTATCCGCGCGGCTGCAAAATCGCATTAACTTCGGGTTAATATCCGCGGAAATCGCGGCCTCGGATCACCGGACAATTATCGTAGCCCGACAGCGAACGCCAGCCAATCGTGCCCTAGGATTTTCATCCTAGCTGCATCAGAGTACCTCGTAATTTCTCACAACGCGAGATCCGTTCGTGCCCCACCACGTTCTCAACTCTTCGTCCCTTCGTTACGCCATCGGATATCTTCTTCTTTTTTCTATTCCGTCGTAATACGGTTGTGATATTCAACAACAGTTTCTAACTCGAAATTTTGAAGCAATTCTTCTTCAGAATGAAACTACACTCGTTTCATTTCTTAAAGAGTGGTATATTTTGTAAAGGAGGGAGAGAACTAAAACTTTTAATAAATTTTCCTTCGTTTTGAAACAAGAACGAATTATTGTTACGTCACTGGCCATTCTCTTTTACGTATTTTCTAGTCCGTCGTGGAACGATTGTACTATTCAATAATAATTTCCATATCGAGATTTCAAAGCATCTTTTATTCAGAGCACTTCATCTTTTTCCGTTTCTTAACGAGTAGCGTGTCTTGGATCAGATTCCGATATGTCTCTTTATTTTACGTTCATACCTTTATTTTTTCGTTTATGAAGAAAGAGCGTAGTCTCGATAAAGATTAACTAAAGGACGTAAACGTTTAATTATTTAAAGAAACAACAGCTTTGTGTTATTATTTACCATTTTTATCGTGAATTTTTCTTCCCTATTAGATATAATCTATTATTATTCCAAAATGATACTATCGTTCTGAGATGATACATTGTCCATGGAGTATTTTAAGAGTTAAAAAACCTTAGATTTTACTAACGAGATTCGAAACTGGGACAATTGATACATAGGAGCGAGGGGAATATACGGGTTGTAAAATATGATGCCCCATTGGAAGCAAAGAGTAATGTATTATTGATTGTGTGGTTGATCGCAACTTTCAGCACAAGGAAACCGTTCAAGCTTCATTTCCTACGCGCAAGTATCCCCTGAGAAATCTTGCCAAATATATGTTGCTTGAACTGACGTACCATACGTTTGAAATTACTTCTGCGGTGTATAGAAAAGACTTTCCTTAAAAATGCCTCATCCAGAAGCGCTTCCTTCAAATTATGCTCACGTACCATCGTGATTTTTAGATACATTAATTTGACATTCCCAAGAAGTATAGCAAAAAGATACCTACGTAAATGTGTCCAAACTAAAATCATTGTGTGCTTATGCCGAAGGCAAATTAATAAACTAAGCGGATCAGGATTAATCACCAATATGTAATTAGAAATTCATTATGCAAAGTAATGGCGTAATCCGTTTCTCTAACACATTCCTACGCAAGAATTCAATACATCAACGTTACTGATCACACCATAAATAAATATCTGCAAAAGGAGAGAAACAGATCATTTCGTCCTACACCGCATCAAACCTTCTGTTTCTGTGTAAATATGTATTTTGATGAACATAACTGAAATAATAGTAGAAATTTCCATCTCGATAACGTTACTGTAGCTTGTACATGTTGTGTATTTTTGCATATTACGATTTTTAAATCGTTAAACTTGAAATAAGTAATAAAAATAGTATAAAAATTCTGCTATCACAGTTTAAAAAGATCCGCCTGCGAAGAGACAAAGTTTCCACGACGTTTCCAACAAACAGCATTAAAAAAATGATTCGATAACGAGCGTCGAATAGTCGTTGGTTCCCAGAAGGCTCGCGGAGAATGAATTTCCACGGAAATTGCCACCTTTTTAAGCTCCAGATCTACGAAACTCTTACGGGGAGCGTTGCGACGCGAACGAAGATTCGCGTCGAATATCGTCGGTCGATCCTCTTGAATGCGCGAATTCCAACATTTTCGACACGAGGGAGTAATGCTACCCCCGTTCCATCGAGTAAGTCGCGCGATCGAAGAAGTTCACCTCGCGATGGCGGCCGATTCAAAGTTCCAAACTGCGATTTAGTAAACAGCGAGACGATATCGGCCGGATTAAGCGACTTCTCGCAATTCCTCGCTGATTTCCGCGACAGCGACAAAGCAAATGGGCCGCGAATGCTAACGAAATCGCCGAGTTATACGACGTGAAAGGATCGACTGCTTCTGGACCTGTTTTGTACCATAGCCAAGGCGACAAAATCTTCGGATTCTGGATACTTTGTTTATCGAGTTTGTACATTTAAGATTGTTGAACTGTACTTGCTGGGTGTAAAATGATCATCTTACGGACGAAATTTTATTTGGTTAACCGTTTCAGGTACCGAGGCCGAGGTACGTTTTAACGTTATTAGCAAAACAAATTTTATTATTGAAGTTTCGTACTTTACGCCTTTAAGAATGAAAAAGAAACATATTTATGCTAGGTTTTTAGAATTGTCGATATTCAAGAATATTTATGTTTATCGTATTTACACCGGAATGTATGCAGTTGTTTATCGTGTAACAATTGTGAAATAGGAGCAGTATGAAAATTGTATCAAATAGAAGTGAAAAATGCTTCTTAGTTTGGCAATAGAATGACAGATAGAAATATACCTAGAAACGTGAATATAGATAATTTGAGATAACGTCCTTCTAGTGACAGATCGTTGTTCTATGTTTAAACTGATAACACACGAGATGAAATAAGCAGTTTATCATGAGTGTTGATATAGGATACCATCTATCATGATTAAAGCGGTATACCATGCATAATGCATAACACATTCTCATTATGTTGACTGTCTTTAAAATTTCATCCCGTTAATGATATCCAAGCCTGCAATGCGTTTTCTCTTAATTTTAATATTCGCAACTGTTTTTTTACGATATTCATACAACTGAATATGTTGTGTTAAATAAAATGTAATTATTATAACGTTGTAAAATTTACAAATAATTTCCACGCGAAACCTTCGAATTCCACGTTTATTAACTGGAAAAGATTATTTTCACGAAACCATGTTCTTCGACTTTCTTTCAAATCGTGACTTCGATAAGTTATAATTTAAAAAATCGGAATCTGACTCTTTTGAGTTTGTTTAATTAATGATTATCGACATTATCAACAGCACGGTTATTAGCGACGAAAAAAATTGTCGAATTATTTTGCTGGTCATTTCTGAGTTTTTAATAAATTCCAATAGATCGTAGAACTCGTAGGCAATCGATGAAAAACATTTTTTTTTTTACAACGTCTTCTATCAAAACCAACTACAGTCAAATAAGTCAAATAAATTCACTAAAATATTAATCTGGCAACATTTTGCTACTTTATAGTTTATATTTTATACTTTATAGTTTCTCGTCTTCGACGCAATGAGCATATGTGAAAATATGGAGACTCAGCATGCTTTAAAAATTACGCGTATAGTACGACGTTGCATTTTGGCGCAGAATGATTTACGTGGTTGAACAATTCCATTGTGGCTGCTTGTAAGCAACCAAAGTCAAACATCTCACTCACACCATCATTTACGCCAACTGTTAATTAGCGGGATAACATATATAATTTATAACAAACTGCGGTGAGAGGTCCGTGTTCCATTCCAGTGAGAGCCACTGTTGAAACGCCAGTACTTCATTGCTGCGAATTTCGACATAAATTCAAGTAAATTCCTAGTCGATTGCTCAGCGTTATTAATTAAACCGAACGCAACGCGTTCGATGCATTTGCTGGTTCGTTCGATTGGCCGAGAAACGCGTAGTAACAATGGTTACCACTTCATTATAATTGTAACTCGCTCACTATGAATTCGTATAATCTGTCGTCGCCACGATGCCCCAGTTACCGAGCGCAGCCCGGAAATTGGAATCGATTTCGGAGTACCAAAGGATTGCTCATAATTAGCTGAAAGCATTGAAAATAATTTCAACTTGTAAAATGTATAGTCACGTTTATAAATATTCAGACACTTACTGCACTCCTATGCAACGTGATAATTGATTTACAGTGGCTCACAAAATTGTTCGAATATTTATAGACGCTATATACAAATATATCGTTTTGAAATTTTATTAGCACTGCAAGGAAACTAATTATATTTTAATTACATTCTTTATAAATATATTTATATTTTAATAACTAATTATATTATAATTACATTGTTCAAATTTGAAACCAACCTGCAAATATATGTATAGAAATTTGCTAGATATTTATAGTACAAATACATGTTTGATAGAAATCATACAAATATTTAAGCAGTCAATTATCCATTTTATTAATAAACCTCGATATTTAATGAAACCATCTTAAACCTCCTTTATACGTTTAAGATAGTTATTCGTGTTTTCTGCTGCAGTAAATATCTTGTAATTTTTACATACATTTTTCAATCGGTTTCAAATTTTACCAATATCATGGTAACAGATGCGTTTTATCGTTGTTAATGAAATTTCGCAGCGTTTTATATAAGCTAAGAAATATACACAAATCTTCGACGATAAGTCTTCAAACGCTCGAACAATTACACAATAAAATTGTCGTAAGTTTAAACACGTACGACCCGACGACCATAAACATTCTGACCAGCAACAGCTTCTCCATATTTCTCTAGAAATACTGCCAGAAATCGCGAGACCGTTTGCTTCTGCGAGCCATCCGGAACCGGAAATTCTCGCAGACGAAGTTCACTCGGCGAACACGCGAGCAGCGGTTAATGCAGCGCGCGGAAATATTCTACGGGGCAAAAATACGACGGTGGTTCCCCTTTGCTTAGATTTCATTTCCAGGCTGGCGACCAGCCAAGGAGTTTCGATACAAAAGCCGTGAATCCGCGAAACGTATCGAAAAAAAGCCTCGCGGTGAAATATTCGCCGAGTGAGACCTGATGTTTTTAACGTTACTAGAATACTGCTACACGTTGTAAAAGGTTTCTGATGGGATAAGAAAATCTAACCTCTAACGCGATTGTGGATAATGATGACTCGCACTGATCGATATTATTCGAAGAGACGCGACAAAAATTGTACGTTTCATACAGTTTCTCGAAACGAGTGATTTCGATAAGCAGAGAAATTCGATCTTAATTCAGAGGGTATTTTAAAAGTATTAATTTACTTTCGGGATGTCTTACAGAATTCTGGCAATTTCGCAACGTTTCTTAAAAAATTCTTCAATTCCTTACGACCACAGCATCATATACATATTGACATACGTCAAAATTTAGAATCATTTCTATAATTGTATTTTCGTAGAATCGCCTGTAGACTTTATGAATAATTCGAAATAAATATGACAATTAACGTACAAACGATAGGATCATCTGTTCGTTTTAACCATTTACCTCAATGATATTCTTTAACGAGTCTAAAATGGTAGAATCTCAAGCCGAGATTCCTTTGAACTCTTAAATTCCATGAAACGCTTTTGGTGTGCACACAAAAGGGAATAAAAAGGACGCTGTAAAACAGTTACAATCTTTTTACCACTTTACAAACGTTTAAAGAACGCTCGAGAGAAACGCATATATGTGCACGTTCGTCCCATAACGCGCGTTAAGGAAGATTACGTGAAATTGTTGGCCGCGTAAATACACGCGAGGCGTTTAACGTCAAAATCCGGGTCTGGTTTTCCCTATTTAGATTTAATTCCCGAGTTGGAGGCCAGCCAAAGAATCGTGGTGTACAAGCGAGGCAAGGTCTGAAAGTGTGACGTTCGTTATATCGTTAGAACCGTGACGATTATAACGATCTATCTTATTATCCGAAACCGTGTCATCGGAATTTCCTATTTTTCCTTCCTTTTCCCGACGTATTCGGGATACTTTCAGAAAGTTTATGAAAACCAAGCCATTCAAAACACTTCGGTCCACTCGTGATACCATTTTCGTTGCAACCGTCGACGGTGAATTCGCGAAAAAGCTCATCGTATTTACATTCGATCAATTTTTCGCGGAACAATGTGTTCGAAGATTGTTTGGCTTGCAAATGGAATGACATTTTTCCAATGGTTGTATTATTGAGGTAAATGGAAATGAACAGGAAAAAAAGAATCGCGTTTGACTTGATGCTTTTCGATGTTGCGCGTCGAAAATTTTCTGTTGATTTACCCTCGTGTGTTGTCACAATATACGGTTCACGTAACAGGCACACATAAGCAATTTTTCTAAAATTAATATCGATAAATTGAAAGTTTCGAGCAAAGTAATAAATGAGCGGTAAAAAGATTCATCTTTTTTTCTTTCTACAGTAATTTTATAGTATAACGAGCAAATATTGTAAGTCGTAATTAGACTGTTACGAAAATGTATAGAATATACGTAATATAAAAAAATATACGGAATAAAGTAAACGAAAATAAAATAGTTGTTATAATACTCAGAGGGTGGAACGAGCCTCTATCTGGTTGCGCTGGTAAATTTGCATAAACACAGCCTAGTTACAAAACACTGCGATATATAAGCAAATGAAAATAATAAATAAGCCAAGATAAAAATAAGAACATTTTCCTTCCTCCTCTTTCAAATTTCTGCGAATAAGTTTTAGCACATTTAATTCGTCGGTGATTCCATCAAGACGATGCCCTACGCCATTAGCGCAACCTCGCGTTGAATCGAAACGCGTGCTAAATTCGTCCTTAGGATGAAACGACGAAGAAGTGGAAGACGTTGAATTTCTTTCTCGTCGGTTTTTCTACCGGTAGGCGACAATGAAAGGGGACATAAAACCCTTAACGATACGAGACAGGAGGAAAAAGCTCGTGAAGCCTGGCGACGATTGAGATAGTAAGCTGTAATTAACTTTCGATGTTCACCGAGACGTTCGATACCGCCCACGTCATCATCCACTTTGTGTTTTGCTTTTCTTGCGCGATGCGATAGCTTTATCTTCGCTCTCCTTCCCTTGTTCTTTTTTCCGTCAAACACATAAGCAACTTAGATGATACTTTCTGATAATTTAATTAAAACTGTTTTTTTAATCAAGTTGGTATAAATGTAAATGAATTCGTACTTGAGGTCTTAATAAACAATCGAACAGAAGTACTTCGTTAAATATTATATTAATTAGACTAGAACAGATTTCAACTCTGAGGAGACATTTAGTATTCTTCTTTGTATAATTAATAATCCTCGACAGCATCGTTATGTTATTCTTTCTCCCCGTTTTATATATTTAAAAATTATTATAATAAATTTGTTCTACTATATAACAAAGTATGTCTACGTTTTATCAATCAAACTAGGGAATTTTTTGAATACAAGGTAGTGCCTGCTAATCTTACTAAATAATTAATCACTTTTATTGTACCTTTATCTTATATTCTCTATCTTTAAACATTTTTATCGTAATAAATTCGTTGTATTAAATAACTTCTTATTTTTTCATGCAGAAATTACGTATTTTTAAAGCTTATTTAAATTCGTCATGAAATGGACATACACGCAGATATTTATCGCACTAACGTTATCACTAGCGTCCGATATACGCGGATAGAAGTAAATATAAAATATAGTAAAATAAATTGGGAAACAACACGTGAAAAAGGATTTGTGTCTTCTAGTAAATTCGAAGAAGAGGAGCGTAAATTTCAAGCGTGACGGTATCTCTGCAATAATTTAAGTTTATCCTTTAAATACCACTCTTAAAAGTTTTCGTATTCACCCGCACATAAATTAAAATACCAAAATGTAAATGTTCCCATAAACATCACAGGGATTTAATCGTGATATTCGACACAACGTGTATCTTCTATATGTAGAAACGAAATTTTCTCTGGTTTATCTTTGTTACGTTTTACACGTTATTATTATTTATGAAATGGATTGCGTTTGACGGTTCGACAAAAGATCCGACGGGATTTCGAAGCATCCCATAAACGTGCACACCGTGAAACGCTTCGCGTTGATATTGCCAAATGAGACAGCAAACATCATGGATACGCCTCAACTATCCTCACGGGGAATTGGTTGTTCGCGACGAGGAATTTTCTTCGGGAAGAATCGCGTGTGCTTAAACCAGGATTCCTATGGCGACAGGAAGGAAAAGTGAAAACAAGAATGAATATTATCTAGCCCGTCGTGAGAATTTCTGTGAAAGACGCTTCAACGTTTAATGAAAAATATACGAAAGAAAATTTTGCGTAGAAAATTCCCAGTTGGTTAGGTTTTTAAAATTTGTTTAAATTTGGCATTTCTGTAGAGCGATAATAAAATAAAATTCAAGTATATGTTACAAGAAATAATTACTTTTAATTTTAAAATTATGATAATTTAATAATTCTAAGATATCGCGTCTTAAACGTTACTAAAGTTTAAAAATATTTCTGTAAAATTTAATGTCATATTTAGAATAGAATACAAATAGAACTTCTTTGAAGCTAAAAACTTGCGAGTAATTATATCTATTACTAAAAACACTAACTTTTGTCAATTCGTTAATATGTCAAAATTATATAAAGTAAAAATTCTAGAGTTCGTGAATCATTTAATAAATGTTTCAAATATATCTGGTCCCTTCGTCACAAACAACGATAGATTAAGAGAAAATTGTTTACGATAAGTATCGAGTTTTACATATTAATCTGTGACTATTCAGGTCGCTGACTCAACATTAATAGAAATATTTAATTCATTTATAAACAACTTATCTCTCTTCGTGGTTCGTTTAACAAACGCAGTAATCAAACATTTGCGCGACGGATGCTTCACTTTTCAATTTTGTATCATAGCCACGACTACCGCTGGCTATTCATACTGCCTTCAGTTTACTATGCTTTCAAATTGTAACGAATATTCAGAGAAGTTAATGTAATGCGCCTCGAAAGCCAACAATTTTCCTCTTGAAAATTCCAAGATACACATTCGTGTCTCAGAATTGTCAAAGTTTTTACACGTGTCTTTCGAGTAATGGAAAATAAAGTATGGATGGATGCAAGTAGGTCAATTTGTATGTATTTCTCTCTGAGAATCACGACTGAAAACTTTATTTGTTTAACCTTATTCCTTTCAAGAATAAAGATTCGTTCATTAAACTGGCTATAATGAAAATAGTTGAATAATAATTTGCCAAATACTTTATACAGCATTTTGTAACAATATTTCTCTCGTTTTTATATTTATATTGAGTCGTCCAAAAAGTTTGCAACATTTTCGAGATTGGAAGACGATTGTTTATTAGACTAGGAATAGCGAGATTTTATTTGAAAATAACTGCATCTTATTTTCAAATAAACACCACAACTTTCATTATAATCTTACTCGAACAATCTTATAATCTCACTCGAATAACCAAAAACACTGTAGCAATTTTTTATCCGCAAATGCGTACAGATACGCGCAATAAATTTCTTATCATTCAGCAGAAACAGTTACAGTCCCCTGACATGATAAACAACACGAGCAACAAAATGTATCTCTTTGCACAAATCGTACAAGTAAAAGCAAAACTACAAGATACGTAGCAGCATCCATTTCGATAGTGTCTTTCATCCTCACGTATTTTTTAATCAAACAGAATATGAATGAGCTACTATACGTAATAAAACACGAGAAAAATAAATGCAAGGGCGCAAAAGCTGAGTATAGATTCAGAGGTGGATAAAGATTGCACGAACGTAAAACCCTAAACAAAAAAGAAACAGGAGCAGGAAGAAAACAAAATGCGTGACCGTTATCTGGTGCTTTCTGGTTAATTAAATTTGCATTTGTTTCACTTTGGCGACGCGCCAGGATCATCCGGTTGTATCCCTGCTCGTCGATCCCTCGACAGGCCGTAAGTATGGCCAAGCGCAACCTACGCGTAGCGTCTCGTGCAAGATCTGTAAGCTGGGGGGGAAAAAGGAAATCCCTTAATCCCACAGGAACGTTGTCCTTCCCATGGACCACTTTGTCAACTCGCTGCGAGACAACTTTCAACGTACACACGCGGCCACATCTTCGGTTTGTCGTGGATACTCCGGTTGAACGTATCGAGAGCTGCACACTGTCGGAGACTAGATATTTGTACGTACGTTATAGAAAATAATCGTTTTTAGTATTAAAAGTAATGGAACTTTCTCAACAATCGCTGAAGTTCAGAATTTCTGAATTTAAGTTAATTTAAATTTTTAAGCGAAACACAGGGGTAGACGTCGAGACCTGCACGCTGTCGGAACTTATATATTAGCAAAAGTAATTATCAAATAAATTTATGGATACATTATAGAGAATAACTATTTTTAATTCTAAAAGTAATAGAATTTTCTAAATTTATAAATCCGTAAAATTTGTAAAACATAGGTACATGGATCTGTGTATGGAAGTTGTAAGTTATGTGGTGAATTCCAGAGAATTAACTCGCTCTCCGAGGCCTATAGTTAGTTACAGGAGACTCGTTTGTGGAAAAATCTAGGAAATTTTAACGTTCAGTCCCACTTTGACGAAAGGAATGTTAGCGAGAGGCGGAAGAAACAGAAAGTTGAATTTTTTTCCAGACTCTGGAGATTTCTTTTAGGGTCGTTGAAAGTTGATAAAGTGGTGGTTCTTAGGAGTTGGAAACAACTTTTTGGAGTTTTAGGATTCGGAAACGGTGCCTGAACTTCTCGTTCTTGAGGACTATATAAACAGAAATTATGAAGAAGTATTACGAAGAATCTTCTTAATTTAGGAAATGAGTTCACGATGAAAGTGTCAACAAAAATAATATTAAAGTGCAAAAATTCACCAAACGAAGCTTATTTTTTCAAGGTGCATAAGCGAATAGAATTCGAATGAATTAAAGAAATTGAAATAGGATAGCGCGTTGAACGAATTAAAGAAATTAAAATAGAATTCGTACAAGCATACAAATATCCTAAAAAATTGTAATCGTTCCAGGCATAAATCATCCATTTGCAGATACGATAAAAATTTGATAAGAATTTCACAATACTACATAAAAAAAGAGACACTTGTAGTAAATACGATCATGAAATAAAATATGAAATAAAAGAACAATCGTAGTAGATACGCAGTTTTATGAAACATAGGAAAAGGGCCGTAAAAGTGAAAGTGGTGTAGATCGATAAGAAAAGGAATTCAGGTTTATCAAGGAAACCTTTTGAGAAATAGGAGATCCACTGTTACATTAACTATATTTGAACGTGGATCAGCGATATAGTAGTTGGATTGGTGGTAAAAAAGAAAGTGTGAATGGAGTAAAAAAAGCATAAAGGCTTTTCGCTGGAATAAGAATCGAGGGAATATTGTGAGTCATCGGAGAATTATATCGCAGCAATAAGAAAGCAGCTCTGCTTTTTATACATTTTTTATTGTATATCGTATCTTATTAAAAAAAAAAGATCTTCCACTTGTTGTAAGATGAAGAATAGATAGCAAATGATATTGTTCGTTCTTGAACTACGAGGAATTCATATATCGTATGTTACAATATAGAAAACTAATTAATAAATAGAAACCTCGTAAATGATGAAATTTATTTCTTTTCGCGTGTACATTTATTTTCCTCATAGATAAATTCTACTTTCTACTAGTAATAGTCATAATACATTTAAAATATGCACGAGTCGACTAATTAGTTTACGTATAATCTATTTACTGAATCTATAATTATTAATTCGATCAAATTTGGTGCTAATAATCTCTCGAATATTCCAATTACAACTATAAAATAAATCGAGATATCTGTTAAACACGTCACACGAAACACCTGAATCAACACCTTTACGTTGGTTTTCCCTTACCCAACAAAAACTAACTAACCACTAACAGGTAATAAACAGTGAACTCGAAGAAGCAAGGCCTATTTCTGGTACACGGGCTGTCAGACGGTTCAGAAATTCGATTGAAAAGAGCCCGGCACGCGATACTTTCATGGGACAATCCCGATTTCCCTTCTGTTTCATAAATCCGCCACGGATTCGTTCCACACAGGACGTGGCGGCCTGGCTGCGTATACATTATCGGAGAGTGCAAGCTCGCTCGCGCACTCGTGCAACGCGAATGCGTCTATACGGTGGCGGATAAGTTATAGGTCCCGTAGCGAGCCGTAGATCCCATGGACGCAGACGTACTGTGATCATTATCTGCGAATTTATGAGGCTAGTCGCAGCGGCGCGATTTCGCGTGCCAGCGCACCTGTTAAAAGGCCCTATGAAATCTATCGGATGCACCCTCGCGAGCGGCGCGTCGTTTAATCAACGAAATAATTGCGAATGCTTAACAATACCGTAAATTCCACTTAAGCAGTGACTCACGAAATATATCAGCTTTTACGAATTATCGGAATTTTTAGAATTTTTTAAGGATTTTCCTTGATTGCGATTGAATGGTAAATAATAAACAACATGCTGCGAGTTTAGATTCGTGTTACGAGCAAAGTCGATAAAACAAGAGGAAACTCAAAAATAACGAAATTGCGTTGAAAGCTTTATTTTCGAGTAACTCGAGCTTGAAAAATTGCCACGTATACGTCAATTTTCATTCGTAATTCTTTATTATACACGACTAGACAATCGTCAGAAGGTTATTCTACGTACGCGTAGCAAGTTTGTGAACCAGTAGACAGGTTATGACATGTAGCAATTTTTGGATGGGATTGTCCAACGACAGAGTTTGAACATGGTTGTAACATTTGATTCGGGGAACTGACAGTATCGAGAGGATTTGTACTTTTTGACAAAATCACGTGAAATATAGTCGATCTGTGGTTCAGTTTCTAACCGTTCCTATTGCTACTATTTCTTCTGGTCTTTTATTGGCGTAATTCCTTTTATGGCATCCGTGTGCCGTTTTTCTATTTCTGAAATTTCTTTCTTTCAGTGCTCGTGCTATGCTTTCTTTTAATGCAGCAATATCTTGTTTAGTGAAGTCGTGTGTCGTGTTTTATTTTGAGAATTTCTTCCTTCTTAGTTAAAAAGTTGATATCGATTGGAATCCCACACGGTTTCTTAGCTTTGAAAGTTTGTTTTTCAATACCCTTATGCCATTTTCTTTTAATCCTACGAAATATATCGTTTTATTTCTGGAATTTCTACCTTTTTTATTGCTAGTTAGAAAGTTCACTTCCCTGGCTGTGGTATTTTATTTTTTAAGTTTCATTTTTTACTACTCCTATAATGTTCTCTTTTAATGTTACAATATCCTGCTTGCTGATCTTATATCGTGTTTTATCGCCCGCGTTTCTCGCCTTTTTTTAATTTTCTACGAAACATGTCCGTGCCATATTGTTTCTTCGAATGTGAAAGATACTTTTAAGTTTTACTAATCATAGTAACGCAAACCCAAGAAGATACTGCCAAAGACAATCCCACGAGACAATAAATTAGCCATAGATAGGATAAGAATAACATCTGTGATGGACGTTAGCTACCGGTTCTATAGTTAGAACAGTTTCGCGATAGCCAAATAGTCTGCTAGATACGATTTTCGAGAAATTGATCATTAACGATCACTGAATGACCACACGTACATCTACGGTAAATATTCGGTTATAGGATACTTGTTAAGTCCAGACTAGTACCGGATACCCTTCGCATTTTGAAGAATGAATGTACCAAAAATATAGTAACGTGTCATACCACAATTTGTGGCGATCAGCGCTTCACATAGAGTAGCATCTAGTTATCAGCACGTACTCGACAGTATCTTTGCACTTGAGACGATATGTACATAAGCATGTATAGCAGTACAACCCTCATCTATTTCAGCATATGTGACATATGCTTGTTGCTGCAGATGTTGCATCATCTGATCTTCCAACCAAATCTTCTAACCAACTAGAAATAATTGATATTTTAATACGGTATTATAGTTGAAAAATAGTAAAGAGTTTCGATGTCGCGCAATTGTAAAAAAATACAGGAAATTATTAAGACAAATGATACGTCAATGTCCTCGATATTTCTTAGTATTGTGAACATTTTCTTGGCAAAGAACAATTTTAGCGACTACAGATTCATCAACGACCTACCGAATTGTGAAACTGCTTTGGTGTAAAAAATAGGAAACGTACCTTATCGTATCCTCCTTCGACAATCTTCAAACAGCATCGTGTTAAGCATTAATAATCAAGAGATTTTATCTAACTCGGTATTCGCAAGAATTATTAAACAATTTCCCTCGGAAACAATCTCACGTCGTACCATTTAATTCTAACAGCTGTTTTCTCGCAATTAGATAAAAACAGATCTCATATAACAGCGAAAAATTGTTATTCTCGAAGCTGGAAGAAAGTTATTAGCCCGAAACTCTAAGCTACACGCTGCTCGAATTTTTTAACTAGCTGCATCATAAATTTATTTCTCAACGATTCGCAGACACACCGCCGCGCTCGGAGACACGCGAAAATTGTTAACCGTGCGAAAATTAACACGTGGTACGGCTGACACTTTCGCCGCCTTTCTTTTACAACCAGTCAACTCGTACGAGAGTGAAGAGCTTGGGGATGGGAAAGGGTTCAAAGCTCGCTCGTTGAAGTAGCTGAAAGCAAGAGCGAGGGAGCAAACATTTGGACCGCGATGAGAATTCACAATGCGGCCTGGCACTCGCTGCAACTCGACGACTCGCCACAACATTATGTAACGCCGCGTGTTACGCTGTTACGTGCGAAAAACCACGGCTGGCTCGCACCCCGGACACTTCCGCATTTGCCGCGAAACGGAACTCTCCTCCCCCGCCATCGTTTCTCTCCTCTTATGCGACTAGATTATACCAATTTTCGAGCTCGTTGCTAATTTATATCGAGTCTTTAGTCTTTAACAGTACTTTTATTTAACTTATTTTTATCTTTCTTTCGTTATCGTTTCCAGAAATTTTGTTTATTGCATCTAAGCAATTATGTACAGAATAGAATATTTAATTCATTAAGATTCGACGTTGTGTTAATACAATGTATCATTTGTCATATTCTTCTAGACAATTCACATTGTTAAACCACATTGAGTTTATACAATAATTGTGAAACGGAGTTCCAATGATTTGCTTAATATTACTTTCGTTACTATCTTTTTTTCCATTCAAACGAATCTTGTGAAATTTGAAGGAACCGAAGTAGCAGTATGTGATAATCTACTTTTTCCAAATTATAGGACTTCATGGAGTGTAGTTCGAATTTGTGTAGTGAAGATGTTAAAGAACTGGGAAATTCCATTCTAAGGATATTTTTATATCGTTTATCGTCTTTAAATATAATAAAAGGTGTTATACGAAGATCAATTAGTAAAATCGAGGCAGAGATAAAGGTCGAGTTTCATTAGGAACATTATGTTCAATTGCTTGCAATTCGTTGTAATTTATGTGTCTTTGGTTCTTGGACATTAAATCTGGATAAAGTTCAGAGGAAAGAAGATAAAGTGTGTGTGTGTATGCATTTAATTAAAGTATTAGTTGAAAAGAAGTTCCTGAAAAATTGCATCCTCTGACATGTCCGTTTAATCTGCAGAGGAATTAATCGTATGTGCGTTTAAGATTAGTTATTAACTTATAAAATGAAATTTTACAGTAATTTCGTTTCCAATTTGAAGGTTGTTAATTTTACAACGTACAGAAAGGCGTTTTAGCCAGAGAAAAATTGCTGGTGAAATAGAATTTTCCGTAAGCTCCTCTTACCTTTTCTTTAGTCGAAACGTATATAAACGATCGGACATTAAACAAAGATGAATTTTCCAAGAAACAAATACACTGTATCTTCTAACAATATTGAAGTAGTTACTATAAAATCCCAATAAGGAAGTTGAGGAAAGAAGATACATTTTCGAGAATTCATTTTCTAAAATGAATTGGCAAGACTCGCACATAACGCAGCAAGTGTCTCTGTATATTAGAAACATCACTTAAAAATATTAAAATCGTAAAAAGCACGTTCCTTAAAATCACCACAGGCGCCAGATGCTTGGTACCCCCTCGTAATTTGTATTTCATTAAATTTCTTTCTCTTCCCTCCGGCTTCATGCTTAACCACCCACACAGACGAAGTAGTTTCGAAAAGTTTATACAATTTCGAACGAGGAACGGCCCATATTTCGCGGGAAAATGGATAAACGAGAAGAGGATTGAATTCCAAGCACGAAGAGTGTTCGATGGAAATTGAGATGGCATGACTCTAGACTTTCTCGCAAGCTGAAAAATTTCACCTTTCCCAGGATTTGGGGTTAAAAACGACCAGGGGTGACTGACGAACGTTGTAAAGAATTTTTCCGTTGACTCGAATTCTCCTCTCTATCCGCGCTGATTCCTGATCCTTTTTGGAATTGATATTTCACGCGTGTACATAGAAAGCATTCGAACGCTTGAACACTTCCCATGAATATATTATGCCTGTTACACGAAACATTTTGAAGTTTTATCAGCATTGTTGCGTTACTATCATGGTTATATTGTGAAAATTTGAAAATATACAAGAAATTACGAGATATTTAGTAGAAGTAACTTTTCATAACAAAAATGAGAATTTAAGAAAAAGAAATTAATACTAAATGTGTCCGATATAAACTATTAACATGAAGTATATAAAAATATCCTATTATAGAAAGAATTTTGATCGCTTTAAAGCGACAGGAAATTCTCCGAATCATTTCAAGTTTCTTTTTCTACTCTTAGAATTTCGCACGCTGGTGTTTAGATACACCATGGAACGCGACAAAGCCGATAACCGGATTTGAAAGACGCAGATCGCCTGCAAATCCTTGGAACTTCGAAATCCACAAGGGTCCAGCGCAAGTTCGTGTAAGAAAAACAGAACGGAACACATCGAAGAGGATGAAATCGGTCGAACGACAGATTAAGGGCGAATTTAGACTTTGGACGTGCATTTCGGATAATTCATCCCCAGTGGGTTGTAAGGTGTAAAGATTGTTTTCATTTATATTTACCTAAAGTGGACAATCAACAAAGTAAAGCCAGCTTCTATTTTTGATGAATTGAATGAACGTTTCATCCAGTGAAGAGTAGCGAAGAGGCAGTGACAGTCTAAATTTATCCAAAAACGAATAACAATGATAGTAATCGACGAAAACCGCGACATCAGTCTAATTTCTTTTCGCAATATAAAATAGACATTCCTTGTGTATTTCGAATAAATATTGTATGTGTATTTAAATATTAACAAAATATCGAACTTCTTTTTAATATTGTGTGAGTATATATTCAACATTTTGTACTGCTTAGAACTAATTTCGTGACTGTGGATCTGGCTAATATGCGGTCGACATTTTGCAAGCTAGTGAAATGAGTTTAACCATTGAACCGATGTATTGGGTTGGCAACTAAGTGATTGCGGATTTTGTTATTAATTGGTATTGACAAAATCCGCAATCATTTAGTTGCCAACCCAATAGATATTTCAGCTTTCATCTTTCACGTCCACTGTCGATGAATCATTCGCGATGTACATCCAAAGCGAAGAAGTGCAAAATTTGCCTTAAGTAATCCATCTTTTACCCTTCGTGTTCACTGTGAATTAATCATCCACGCTATACATACATAATATAAAAGTGCAAATTACCCTTAAGGAAGAGAAGAAGCGATCAGGACGAGTCTAAGCGTTTAGGGAATATCAGATATCGTAGATGGCTCTCGAACACCATGACGAAGGTTGGAGAGGGTCGTGTGATTGGTCCAACGACCCGAACATCCGTCGTTTTGCAACTTGGTCCACCGTTAAATATGGCAACCGACGGGTTGGGCGACTAATGTGATTGCTGGCAGACCGTTAGAGGACGCTAAAAGCACCATGTCGTAAACTCTACGTTCGCGTGCACATGGGGTGAGGATGAGAGGGAGGAATAGGGTGGAGAGTAATAGAGAGAGAGAGAGAGAGAGAGAATGAGAGAGTCGATAAGCATAGCCATGGACACGCGTGGCATATCGGTTGCTACCGACTACCAAACTTCTAACACTCGAACGCTATCCGACAAACCCGGTCTCTCGTGTAATTTTGTCGGTGGATGCATTTTGTATCGGCTAGATAAAACCCAATACGATCTTTAGACTTTGTTACTGAGATATTTGACACTCGTGTATTTTGTATTTTTGTATTTTCTTGTATAATTTAGATACCGTAACTTGGGGAAGATTAGAGGAACGGTTAGTGTTGGCGGATATGCATCTTTAATGAGATTTTTACATTCCTATAAAAAGGTCAAACGAAAATGATACCGAAAGGCTTCTTTAGCAAATTCAAGAAAACGTATAGGGGTAGCATCACGATCAATATTCCAGATGACAGAATAAGCAAAGCGACGAAAACTAAACTATTATACAATTTAAAATGTAAAAAGAATTATAAGTTGAGAACTTGGCTGTGAAATTTAAAAGAGGAACTACTCTAGCATGTATGTATTAAGAAGTAAAATGAAGTAATAAGTAAAAAGTTACAGGATGGAACTTCATGGTACAGAAATCAGGTCAGCGCGAATCTCAGAAGAATTCAGGAAGTTACGAAATGTAGAGAATGAAGTAACTTGGATTAGCCGAGGAAATAAGCATTCCTTAGAGCGATAATAATTATCGAAGCTTCGAAAGTTTGTAATTGGTGCTCTCAACGACAGTTACTTGATGGATGGAAATAACTCGTGATACTATTCCAGTGTTGAAATCTGATCTATCATCGTTCCAATACTGTTTAATGATAATTATAAATGACAGATACACGAGAGACTTGTCTATCGATCACTTAAATGCAGCTGATGCGCGGTAGATGAAGTTTGTGATAATACTGTGTATCTTCTTGAGCATCGTTAAGCAAATAAGCCATGAAACTAATTTTATCCTTTGATAAGTCTCTTGTTCGTGTACTTTTTCTTTAAATAAAAAAGCTCTTGAATCACACTCGAGTATTCGTCAGAAGATTTTGAAAATGGAGAAGTATTTTTCAAAGGTATATTCGAACAAGTGTGCAAAATTTTGACATTTACTTCTGAATTATTGAAAATATTTTTAGTAATTATATTTAATATATGCGGTTCAAAGGATAAATTATTATCCACATAGAAAAATAACCGTGGCATGAGAAAGCAGGGTTTACGAATTATATGATATATTTACGTTATACATCTCATTTTTTTCAATTTCCTTTCAACCTGCCAATAAATAGTCAACCACTTAAATGTCTAATATTACTTACTCACTACTGAACTTCGTAACAACAAGCCATAATTAAATAGAGTTTGTAGCTTACCTGAAACATAAATAAAGAGTACAATTATTTATTGATCGTTACTTTTCTTACACGAAACTATAAATTTATATAAAAATATTAGATATACTATAAACCTCCTGATATTAAAAATCATTTAGTATTACCAAAACTCGCATCAAGATGTAACTTTATAAACTACGTACGTACCGATATCTATTCCATAATAATTAACGTCAACGTTGTTTCACCAAAAAGTCCGAAAATTACGAAGATACCTCATAAAAACATTTCCATCTGGGTTTTCCAATTTTCGCGAATTTCTATTAACGAAATTACAGAGAAACAGTCAGCATCCATCTAATCCATCCTCAAACCATTCTGAAGGTAGACTCATACGCATCCCTGACCACGGACACCAGCCGTTCTCCTAGCACAGGCGAAACAAACGTAATTTCTCGTCGAATTTCAATGTTATCCAGAACCGCAGCCTTTCGTTCACTGGGTCAGACGTAGCAGGGATAATCGCGGTATCGTTAATGTATTCTAGCACGAATCCACGGCGAGTCCATAAAGCCGTGTTACCATAACCTCTTAATTGGCCCTCCCAGGAGCCATCGAGATGGTTCTAACTGTGCGTCGATGGTAAATTTATGGAACCCCAAGGTCCGGGCTAATTCAATTACCGCTCCCATTAGGGCAAACTCTTCGTGGCCCGGTTGGTTCTCTGTCATCCGCAGAAGGTTTTCTTGCGATCGTACAAGGGGAGAACGAGCCTTGGGACCTTTACTCTTGCAAAATGTATAGGGACTCTTGTTTCATTACGCTTTAGACTCGATTTTGTGCTTACAGTTCGAGATCGTTCGGAACTTTTGAAATACAGTGGCTGCAAAAAACATTTGCATATTAATTCCAACGAATTTTCCAATAAAACGTTTCTTCGCCGGATTCTATATTTCATATTCATACTTCATCGCATTTTTTTTTTAGCGATACATTGACGAACGAAAAGAAAATTTGAAATTGATATATGTCTATACGAGAACCGTGTGACTTTCATATTTCTAATCATGCCGATAATACTTTTATATTAAACATTTCTAACCATATTGATAACGCTTATTCGTTGTAAAGTATACTATATCTCTTCGTTGTAATTCTCGAATGCAATTCCACTTTATCAAATCTACGGTACGAAACCGAGCTTTCCCCCAAGCACGCGTCACAATTAAAACTATTATTAAAAGTATATATTCATAGTAACGTGAATGATCAAGTACCTATATTCATTTATCCACACTAAAACTTTCGCGTAAACATTCACTTTTACAGCATAGCGGTGTTATTGAACGATCACCACCGTCTACCGAATACAGCGGGCGTTTCGAACTTCGAACAGGTTTGTTCGCATAATAGACGCTGGAGGCCACGAGCAACTCCTCGCAGATTACGCCTCATCGTTCACATCAGCACTGTACGTAAAAGTCTTTTACGATCCTCTCGTTCAGCGCACGCCTTCCAAACGTCGTTCAACGACGAATCGTTCCTCTCTACTCGCTATTTCTTTCCGCAGAAGCGTTCGTGGTTTTTGATAATGACTATATCAATCATAAAGACGTGTTACGACCACGCTAAAACGCGAGGGAGCTGCTTCAGTAACTTGGCCCGCGGTGAAAATAATCCGCGAGCTCGTGCCGCGGACTTTTACAAGTCTTTGATGGAACGACCCAGCTGGGAGCGATTTTTTACCGATTGCACATACATGGAACTGATGGCTCGTCGGAGGAAGAAAAATGAGTTTTGTGTGAATTGTGGATGTCGAGTTCGTTGCAGAAGATAGAATTGCTTTAAAGCTATTGGCAATGAAATATATAAGTATTAATGGAAATCTAAAGTTGAGGATTTAAAAGTTACAATAGAAAATTGTAAGCAGAATGTTAACTACGAAACTAGGAAACTAGCAAAGATAACATTTACAAAGACAACTTAAGTATGAGTATTAATCTGTTGACCGAGCAAGACAAGTTATCTCGTCACAATTTTGTTATTTCGCTCTTACGTGTGTCGTTTAATTTCTGTTAAGAATAAATTATACCATGTAATTACAAAATCAGCTCAAAATTTTCAATTTTTATACAAGTTCGAGATACAGGATACAAGACAAAGTCTAATCAAAATTATGCAAAATTGATCTCATAAATGTTGTTATTGCGATGTAATTTTACAAAATGGAATTTAGGTAGACGATCGTTTAATTCGCCAAGTATTATAACGAATACTATAATTTGAGTTTATCTATATACTTTTGCATATTACGTGCATTTTTGCAACTTGGAATATTCCATAAATGTATAAAAATTCACAGTCTGAAAAGAAGGATTCACGTTTAAAGTGGGAAAGAAAAATTATTCTCGCGTTAGAAATTCGATTAGTTCTTGCGGCCAGAAATTCTTCGACGAAGATTGCAATTAAAGGAGGATAAATTCGTTCTGTCTTGAGTTGAAAGGGAGGAACATTAAGTTCGTTAAACAACAAAAGAAAAAAATAAAGAGAGAAAGAGAGAGTGAGAGAGAAACAGATGGAGAAAAGGCGAATGCTTTTAACGTGCTCCATCTTCGTTTCGTAACTCTAATGATTTCTCTCATTAGGCAACGTTACTTAGCGTAGCGACGCGCAATCGAGCTTAATTAATTGCGTTTGTCGTCTTCGATTATCCTGATTTCGCGGCGATCCCGTGCTTTTCCTTCGTTTGACGTCTGAGAACAAACGCGTTACAAAACAGCTGATGCTTATCGACTTCCTTTGATCGATTTTAACGAACGATTTCCACTTGTCCGCTTTAATCGGTAAAATCTCGAATAGCTTTGATTAAGAAATTGTGTAGAATCTTGAACGATTCAGATGTTTATTTTACGTGTTTTCTTTGGGTGAAGCGAGCGCAGTTAATGGAAAAATGAAGTGGTAAGAAATAGCTACTCTTCTCTTAATTTTAGAAACGTTAACACATTTTTGTCGAATCGAATAATTTTATTTTTTCGATAGAATAAAGGTTATAGGTGGTAGGAGAAAAATTTTATATTTCTCGACGAATAATCTTTAACTTAGATACGATATTTTTATTTCTTTGTCTTATGGTATATCGAACTGTTATTTCATTAGCTTTCTTTCATCATTTTACTTAAGTTACTAATTGTAGCAAATTGTATTAGCTCTTGTACGTTCTTTGTGTCAGTTTTAACCAAACTGTATTTTTATCGTTAGAAAATTTTTTGTTCGAAGAAAATAAAAAAGACTCGTCATTGCCATATACGATCTTCTGTTTCAATTTTATGCTGAAGATACTTTTAAGCTATTAAGAAATCCTGTTTTTATTGTTGACTGAAACAAAAGCGATTTTCAGTGTATTTAAAAAATGAACCAATTACATTGATTCAAACGTAAAATAAATAGGATAAGGTAACTAAAGATACACGAAGATATTTAAATATACAACGTAATAATACATTTAATTTACTAATAAATCAGACTATATAAATGAAGTTATAATTTTACTTGACGCATCGCTTTCCAATTTTTTATGCTTTACCTTGAAAACTTGATATCGCATAAAAGCTATTACTAACAAGAGATGAAACCTCGGAGATTTACTACATCATGTGTTTAAACTGCAATAAATCCAAATGTAACCAGATTAAAACGAAAGAGATGTTCATGGATTTCGAAAACAGGAAACGAAGCTTACTCTTCCATTTCGGTATGTACTTTGAACTCACGAATTATTATGTTACTAAAACGCCAACTCGATATGTAATAGCTTTTCTATTTTTATGAACGTGCATGTATGCACGTACATACATATACCCCTGACGGGTTCCAATTTATGGAAACGTTTGTTTGGAAAAAAAGGATACACAAAAAAGATGAAATATCGTGTTGGAAGATTCGTTTAATCAAGACTAACGCGTGTTTCATTGTTAGCTCGTTTAACTTCACTTTAAAAACTACGTTTCGGAAAAAATTGTCTTGTTTTGAGGCAAAACACAACTAAAAAAAAAAAAAAAAAAAAAAAGTGCAGTTGGTAAACGCATAACGATGCGTTCGATTGTACCGAATACACGGACAACTCTGACAGATAGATCATCTCCTGTAGCAAGTTTAACGAATTTTCAAATATGAACGATCTTTTCCCATTTTTTTGTATATAAGAATATTTGTAAATACGTCTTGATCAAATATACTTCGTATATTTCGTTCCTTTATCGTGCTTACACATTTGTAACGTGACATGAAACAACGTCAGACCAGATTACGATGATGCATTTCTGTGATATAAATTCAAGTTTGGATTTTTCAAAGACGCTATGATAAAAATTTCCACGATAACAACACGACGATCTGAGTCTTCTAATTGAGCCACGAGAACCTCTATCTTTCCTGATCAAAATTCACAAAGAAACTATCCTGTAATCCGTTTTAAATCTTCGATTCTTCGCAATCAATGCAATCGATACACTCTGTTCGTCAACTGAACAAAGGCGACTCGGAAAGACGTCAGCGTACAATTTCTAACGAATTTATTACGCGATCGTGGCCCGTGATAATAAATCGAGTCCGCGCCGTAAGAGGTTCGACGGAAATTCATCCGCGGTATTAAAAGGAGAAAGAGAGAGAAAGAGAGAGAAAAAAGCGGCTGAACTTTAATTGCGAAGAGTAAGGTAGTCTTTCTTTAGATCTCTAATCCTTTTTCAGATCTCTATGCAGGGTGTTCGGCTCTAGGTGTCAGGCAATTTAAGGAGTGATTTTTGAAGCCGAAGTATGACGAAAATCGAGAATAGAAATATCGCGTTTCTGGCTTTGTTTTTTAGTTATTGATGATTAAAAATCGACCTACACACGAGCAATTGTTACATAAACGAAAGTGGGTCACAGTCCAAGCAGCAGGGTGCATGGTGATCGTCAATCTGAACGACACATGGGCGACAGCTTACCTCGTACAAGTCGTAAAGAAGAAGACTGTAGTATCCAGAGACGTAAACTGCGATTGTCCGGTCCACGAGTGACCACAAAAAATACAACAAATTACAATAGATGTTGGATACGTCCTCCGTTTTCTTGTAAATGGAGTCTGGCTGTTCTCTTAGAATTTTGCCGTATTGTATTTTCGTGCGTCCGCAGTAGTAAAAATCGAAAGGATTTATATCCGAGTACCCAGGAAGTCAAAGCACAGGTCCTTTTCGACCGATCCACTTGTTTCCAAAACAGCTGGACAAGTGCTTTTGCACTGCGTTGTTAGAATGTGACAGAAGTGCATGTCCGAAACGTGGTAATGAAAGTGACTAAGAGTTCATTTCGAAAGAAAAATTTACGATACCAGATGGATTTCTGAAATATATCGTTCCTCCAAGTCTTAAATAATAGTCGATAAAACAATAAAAATATTGGGCTATTGCCTTCAGTTTTTATGGTCGTAACGTGTTTTAAGCGTGGAAAGAAAACTTTAGAAGTAAAAGAATGCTCTAAGAAAACTCTAACATAGAAAAGAAGCACAACTATCGCATTTATTATTTATTCTGAAGCAAACATTGTGGAATAGTATAAAACATTAATTTAAATAGGAACTGTTAAAAATTAAACATTTATCTAAAAACTTCAAATAGACTTTTCCCACTTTAATTAATTAAATTGTCAATTTATAACACTTGCCCTGCTAATCTACTTAAACAACTAATTTATAACATCTAAGCTATTAATTTATAAGATTTATGCTATTAATTTACAACGTTTGATCTATTAATTCCTCACAGTTAAACATTGAATTTGTAACAATTAAATTAATAATTTATAATAAACACGCTATTCGTTTATAACGATTTATTATTAATCTAAAACAATTATACCGTTAATTTTTAGCAATTATGCTTTTAATCTATAACAATACGCTATCATTAATTAAAAATAATTATACTCTTAATTTATAATAGTTATACCGTTTGGTATACAGTCTTTTATTATTTGATATATAGTACAGTTATTTTTATCATAATAAATTCAATATAAATTTAATATAATGGCATTCAATATAAATTAACGCAATAATATAAATTAACACATTTTTAAATCAAAAACTAGTATCACAGAAGAGTTAATTTAGTTTCAGCTTGTAGAAACTATTATAATTATATAAATGGTTATTGTAATAAACTGTTGAAGGCGTCAATTTACAATAAAAATTAAAGAATTATTAAATTTGGTTGCGTTATAATAGAAAAACCTTTTATGACATTCCAAACTGTTACCATTTGATTCACCTTCGGGGACCTTGTCAAACGTATGCCAAAGGGTATATAAAGAACACAGGACTCGCGCGCGAGCTCATTTGTGTGTGCGCTCCCGTACCGTGAACATCGAAGAGGAACCTTTGTGAGTTAAATTATTAATTTATAACGTTTAAACTATTATTTTATAACACTTAAGCTATTAATTTGTAACATCTAAGCCATTAATTTACAACATTTAAGCTATCGATTTATAACATTTAAGCTGTTACTTTACAACATCTAAACCATTAATTTACAACATTTAAACTATTATTTTATAACACTTAAGCTATTAATTTGTAACATCTAAGCCATTAATTTACAACAT